>CAKNXH010001845.1:147413-165519 GCA_932178445.1 Andricus quercusramuli | reverse complement strand
GAAATAAAAAAAGAGAAGGAAGGGGATTTGATTGGTTGCCTTCTCATTTTTCTATTTTCTTTATTTTTGTCCAAAGAAAAAATTGTTTTTTTTTTTTTAAGAAAAAGTTTTTTTTTTAAATTACAATAAGAGCATTTTCTGGTGGTTATCTAAATTTGTTCGTTGGATTCTTGTTTTTATTTTCATAAATTCTCTAAATTAACTTCAGTATTGGGCGTTAAATAGGATTTTCAATTTGATTTTAATCTAATTTAAAATTCTTAAATTTTAATCTGAAAGTGACACTAACCTAAAATTGGGTCATGCTCGGCTGCAGATTGCGATAAAAATTTGATTTTTCAGTCAAAAAAGAAAAGCATGGTCTCGAGATATTAAACTAGTGAATACGAATAAATAAAGTAGATGTAAAAAACGTAGCCAATTTCGAGAAAATCGACCGAGAATTGACAGATTAAAATTTCACGGGTTTTCAAAATCAGCTTTACATGGCGATTAAAAATAGAATTTTCAATTTTTTACAAAAATAAAAACTAGCTTCCGAGATATGGAGATGCTGAATGAGAGTAAAAAAAGTTTGATCTAAAAAATTTTTTTTTTTCCGAGGAAATCAAAATTTACGATCGCGCTATCACAATTTGATGGACATGTTTTTACTAAAAATCATAAGCAATAAGAAAAAATAGTTATATTATTTTTTAATGTTAACTACGTTAAAATTTGAACTAAAATCTAATTAAAAAATGTGAATGATAATAAAATGATATGTAAACAAAAATCCTCTTACCACAATGTGTACCTGATTTTTAAAGAATTTTTTATGCAATAAACCCATTCTAAATAAAAGATAGTGGTTATCTAGTTTTGTACTGTTACCCTTCAGCTATGCTTTGATAACTGAGTGAAGAAATTTTCTGGTTTCGATAGAAAGCTTTTATTCTTTTCTTCCATTATATGATTGAATAAATAAATTAAGTGATTAAATTGTTATGAATATTTTACAATAATTGTGAAGTTAATATTACTAAAATTAGTAGATAGAGCTATTAAATTAGCTGATAAGAGATTTCATAAAACGATTAAGAAATATTTATCCTATTGATTTGTTAAAAGCGAAGATTCCTGGTAAAAACGTGCGAATTGACTTGAATAAATATGTGTACACATATCGTAGAATTTAAACAGTTTTTAACGCGTAATCAATCGCATATTTGAAATATGCGTTTTAATACCCTTTATCGCGAAAGCATTGTGCCCCATTCCAATTCTATTTAATGTGATCAACATTTCGGCGAAAAAGTGTTTACATTTTAATTATGATTTGGACGATTAAAATTGAAGTCAAATTAATACTGCTTAGTACCGTGAGGCAAACTCGAATGTTGAAGACAATTTAATTCTCTCCGGAGAGTGATGATTCGGAGCAAACCAGTGCCATTGAACTGCATCAGGTGAACTCGAAAGTTGAAGTCAATTGAATGCTATCTACCGACTACAAGTTTCGAGCATATGTATGTATATGTATACCATTAAGGGCATGTGACACAGCCAAATACCTACATTACCGACCTCACTTTTTCAATTTTCCAAATTTTTTGTTGAATCTAAGAACTTTTTTTGTGAATAAAATTTCGGGCTGAAACTTTGGAAAATGTATGAGAAGACAATAAACTACGTTTACGTACTTTATTCGATGAGGAATTTCGCAAAAAATTATTCTCGAAAAAATTAAAACTGGGTGCATTTTTTGAACCTAAGAACTTTTTTTATAAGTGAAATATCGGCTTCAAACTTTGAGAAATGCAAGAGCCGACAGTGAAGTACGTTTATGTACATCGTTTGAGTATAAAAGATGCAAAAAGAAAAATTCCAACTAAATGTCAACAAAGCTTGCCAGTTCGGTCGGTATTTGCGATGAGCACGAAAATGCGAAGTCTGGCGGCCACTGAACGAGGCCAATAGCGATTTCAATACTTACATAATTCAACATTAAAACAACATATTTCACTCAACTTTTATGCTGGACACAACTTTCAAAAAATATTATTGTAAGAACACCGGATCATCAATCTTTGACAGCGTGGACCCCATATTTCCGATGTAGACGAGTCAGCTGATAGAGCCTCGATTAGTGGCCGCCAGACTTCGCATTGTCGTGCCCATCGCAAAAATACCGACCGAACTGGCAAGCGGAACCGGAGTTGACACTTAGTTGGAATTTTTCTTTTTGCATCTTTTATACTCAAATAATGTACATAAACGTACTTTACTGTCAGCTCTTGCATTTCTCAAAGTTTGAAGCTGATATTTTACTTATAAAAAAAGTTCTTAGGTTCAAAAAATGCACCCAGTTTTAATTTCTTCGAAAATAATTTTTCGCGAAGTTTTTCCTCGAATAAGGTACATAAACGTAGTTTATTGTCTTCTCATACATTTTCTGAAGTTTCAGCCCGAAATTTTATTTACAAAAAAAGTTCTTAGATTCAAAAAAAAATTCGGAAAATTGAAAAAGTGAGGTCGGCAATGTAGGTATTTGGCTGTGTCACATACCCTTAAGCCATTTCCCTTTCGGGGTAGGCGTGGCACTACCCGATTCGGGTAGTGTTTCTAGGTGGATAGTTTCTTGTAGTAAATAACTACAAGTGTGGGCTCACCACACCCACGACGGGTCAACAGTACGCAGTATCCCAAACGGTCACCCATCCAAGTACTAACCGCGCTCACCACTTCTTAACTTCAGTGATCTAACGAGAACTGGTGTTTTCAACGTGGTATCGCCGTTGGCGTATGAATAGTATTTAATTCCATGTTTCTTCAATTTTTTAAATTCTTTTTGTTCTTTGGTTCTAGCTGTTAAAATCAAGATTATAAGCTATATGAAGTAGAAACTCCATGAAGCGTAACCAACAGTGTAACGTCGAAAAACCGAATTTGTAATAATTTTCGTTGCACCTGAGCTGTTTGACATGAGTCAAATTATTGATGTATTTCGGGCCAACTCGGCAAATGTTGCAACAATTTGATGATTTTTGTTCACATAGAACATTGCAAACTTTGCCATATATCATTGTGCATTTCAAATCAAAGCACAATTTGAACATCACATCGTTGACTTGAATTTCATATAATTCAACTTTCTCAAGCAAGTTCGTGAAGTGATTGTATTCTTGTAAAGTGAGTAAGCTGTTCTCTTTTACAAATTCAAACTTCATCGTCCGACAGAAATGCACTAAATTAGGTGTCTCGTTACTCCAAATAACATTGTCGTCAGCTTTCAACTGAAGAGGAACAAACGATAACAAAAATATGGAAGAATCATCCACATTCTTATTATTTGTCTTGCATCTAAACTCATCATTTTCATCATCATTTGATTCTTCCTCACCAGAATCAGAATCAGGCAAGTCATCATCACTACTTTTAACATCATTGTGCATGTTTTTATTATATTTAAACTCAGCATCAATCTTCATTTGGCAGGATCACTTTTGGCGCGTAGTTTGTTGTCCACTAGCGCCATCCATTTCCCATTTACCTACGAGAACTATAGTTTTTTTAGAAAGTTCTTCCAGCTCATCTCTATTGAATTTTGAAAGTATTCTCTTGACTGTGTGCCCCAGTAATGATATAAAGTGTATCTCTGCTCCTGATTCGGATACATTCATGTGGGCAGATTCTGGTGGATAGCAATAATTTTTAGCTACTACAATCCTTGTATAGGAAGGAAGCGATTTCGGACCACCAAACATGTCAGCATGCATTTTTAATTTATGATATTTTCTTGCTGTCAAATCTAAGTCCAAGTACATTGCTAAAATGTTACTGACATCAGTTTCTTAATTTGAATCCTTCACTTCAGATTCTTCAGCATTTTCGGACAGATTGTTTTTCATTCTCAATGCTCTTTCCAACTCCTGTTTCGAATGACTAGCAGCAAGTTCATTGATACGTTTCTTCTTTGTCTTCTCTGACCCCTCTTCGTAAGATAAACGTGGACGACCCATTTTTTTATTATCGAGAAGGTTTCCTACCTGAGGCACGCCATTATTTTGTGCATCAATCTCAAGATTGTCACTAAATTCCACCGTCAAATCACTTTCCAAGAACATTGCGTAATTACTGATGAACTGACTTTTATTCCGTGTCACACTTCGCCCCTGTCGTCAATATTGTGGATAGAATGTATCACGCAGCTTCATTTTTATTTGCAATAACTGTTCTTCAGGGACTATTCCAAATCATTTTACATAAAGTTGAATTATTAATTCTGTAATCCATTTTTGCATCCACAAGTTTTAACAAAAAGAATAGGAAGAAGGAAAATATGTTGTATATTCGGTTAGAAGAAATGATCAGTCGACATTTGGAGTACGAAACGGGATGACAAAACAATTGAGTGCAGGTGGTGAGTCATCTACTATCAATTGTTTAGCAAATTTTGCGGAAAGAACAATAGAGGGTAGTTTTGTACACCATGTCCGACCATGATGGAACCTGGAAGAAATGATCAGTCAAATTTTGGAGCACGAAACGTCATGACAAAACTCAATTGTTTTGTCATGGCGTTTCGTACTCCAAATGT
The DNA here is from genome assembly GCA_932178445.1 of Andricus quercusramuli. Taxonomy (NCBI): domain Eukaryota; kingdom Metazoa; phylum Arthropoda; class Insecta; order Hymenoptera; family Cynipidae; genus Andricus; species Andricus quercusramuli. The sequence goes on along the minus strand of CAKNXH010001845.1, from coordinate 160,940 downwards.
CGACTGATCATTTCTTTTAACCGAACATTCAACATATTCATTATGTACAGTTCATTATGTGCGGTAATAAAACATTAGGATCAAAAGCAGTTCAACTTTTCAGGATCCCTCATGATATTTATGGAATAAATTATAAGCATCTTCGGTTGTTGTCAAGATATGAACGATTCCCAATAAAAAACATAATTTGACGACACTATAAATAAAAACCCATCACACCTTTGATTAATACACGTAATGACCTTAGGTTTTTTAGCTCACTTCGAAAAAAAATTTATCATTGAAAAATGGTCAAACTGTGAATTTGTTTATAAATATTGTTTAAACAATCAACACCTTTTCCTAATTAGGAAAATGCGACAAGAAGAAATGATTGGCAAGACAGTTATTGTTGATTCCGCAAAGAAAATTAATATTTTTTATGAAAAAATGGTCAAACTGTGCATTTATATATAAATATTGTTTAAATTATAAACAGTTCTTGTTAATTGAACAAACAAGACCACAACGAGTCATTGGTAAGACAGGCCTAGCTTACTCCGCGAAAAAAATAAGCCTATTCCTGCAAAAGTGACCAAAATGTATATTTGTTTATAAAAATTGTTCAAATAATTCACTTTTCTTATCCGTTGGCAAAGTATCACAGCAAAGAGTTATTGGAAATACATTTTTAGTTGATGTCGCAAAAAAAAAAATGGCGCCTATTCTTGGAAAAATGGTCAAAATGTGCATTTATTTATAAATATTGTTTACAAAATTGATATTTTTCATCAATTTCAACGAAATTACAGCTAGGAGTCACTAACGATATATTTTTAGTAGGTTCCGCGAAAAAAATTGGCGCTATTCGTGGAATAATGTCAAAAATGTGAATTTGTTTACATAAATTGTTTAAATATTGCTGCCAAGTAGCAGATATTTTCAAATAATCATAATTAGGCATACATTTCTCTTATATTCTATACAAAAACTGTGAATTTCGAACAAATAATCATTGCAAATCTCAAAAATGGCTTTTGTTCATTAATTTCTTTAAAACATTATAAACCATTTTTTTTGTTACTCTAACCTACTGAAAGCTATTGCTAGATAGTAATTACACTGACTCGAGCTCTTCTTTAGTCAATTCGCAGATCTTACAAATAAAGTTACATCTGAAAAGTTAGGATAAAAATATTGTTTATTTGGTTGTTAAATAAAATATTTTGGTTCAGTCAAATAAAACTTCGCGCACGGCCTCGATATACTTGAAAGCCTTACAGTCATTTAAAAAAAATGTCAAAATCCATTGAAAATTGGGTTGTAGACAGACTTTTGTCCATAAAAAAGTGATTTTGGCTACACTGTGCGTGGACTGGAGTGAAACCCACAGAAACCTAACCTCAAAACTAAGAATATGTCAAACGTGGTCGAAATTATATTACGCCATATGCACTCCAAGAAAAATTAGGATTTTTGGTAGAATTTTGGAGTTTTATAGTGCATAATTGATCATAAAGTACCAATTATGCAAGTTTCCAACCAGAACAATGTAAAAATTTATAATCTGAGCGTCGGAAGGTCCCTTTTAAATTACTAAATACTTTCAAATCAAGCAGTTTTTATTATTTCCTTAACAGATACAGTCATAAAATAATGTACAGGAATTTTAATAATAATATGTTTATAGGTTGAAAAAATGTAAACAAACCAATTCTATTTTATCGGGCGAGCTTTGTGTTTTGCACACAAAACAATTCTGATCAATTCCGTTTTGTTTAGTCCCTTTTTTGACTACATTTTAATCGCATTCGAATAGTTTCGTTGGTGTTGCCCTCATTCCAATCGCTCTCATATCACTTTTCGATGTTCTTAAGCATTGAAATGATATTTTCAAATATACGATAGAAAACCAATAGAAACGTTTCTATTGTATTCAATTCGAACCTCCTTACCGGGTTGTTGAACGTTACAAGTCTCTCATAAAACCTAAGATTCAAACTCGATTAATTTTGAGTATCACAAATTATACACCTAAAAAAATTATGGTTTTTCGATTCATTCAAGGTTTCGATGAAATCATTTCTAGAATTAAAAAAGGTAATATTAAAGTTGTTTTCTCAATAGAAAAAATGTAATAAACACTTTCCAAACTTTTAAAGGTGTTATTGAGAAAGGTTATAAAGTTAATTTAGTATACAAATTCTGCCGCACAAACTAAAAAGATACATAAGTCCAATCTCACTCGAACTGAGAAAATCGAGAAAAACTGTTTTCCCAAAGAACTCTGAGATCGAATAAAATTTTGAATAATCGAGATACGCTATTTGGGTAAAAATAATGTGCTCTTTCATATTTTGCAATAAAAAATTGATTTTTCAAACGATTTCTATTAGATAATGGACTTGCGATTTTTCTCTAGTCACGAAAAGTCAAAAATACAAGGTAAAAAGAACACAAAGGCACTCGCGACGATGCCTTTATCGGAGAGCTCGAGCACGACCTCAAAATACAACAACAAAACATACATAAGGGACACTGTGAGTTCAGCGGCTGTCCCGAACTTACCCGAACGATCGTCGCTAATGTATACCCGAATCTAGCTCGGACTTATTTCCCTTGGATTTCCGATCAGAGTCCGAGCTATTTCACAAGGCTAAAACATACGTCAGGGCAAGCGATTCAATTCGTTTGTAAATTCTCTCTGAACTCGTTCTCTTTTACAAGGCAAAAAAGACACAAAGTTCTTTAGGTTCTTTTTGCTTTGTATGTTGATTGTTGATGACGTATTACATGCCTCATACAAATTTTAGGACACGCAAAGTACTTTGTGTATCTTTTTATGTTGTATTTTTTAACTTTTTTTACTTTCCTCACCTATAAACAATCGTTTTTTGCAATAAATATTAATAATTATGAATTTTTATTAACACAGTTAGACGCAGCTTTCTTTTACGAATCCATCGATACCAAAAACTAATTTTTCGTAAAAATGTCACTTATGTATCTTTTTAGTTTGGACGGCAGAATTCACATGTATAAATTGTAAAAGGGCATTTATCGGAGAGTCTGGAAGATCATTATCAGTTAGATCTAAAGAACATAAAAATCTATTGAAAAAATATTGAATAACACAGCTTTGACAAAACATGCTTATAAATTTACACATACATTTGATTTTGACTTAAATAACATAAAAATTCTTGCAACAGAACCCTATTTAGATAAAAGACTAATTTAGTAAATGATTTACATTAAAAATGAAAAAGTCAATTAATTCAAAAACTGATATAAAAGATTTAAGTGATATCTATAATAAACTCACCTCACTAATAAAAACTTCATAATATCTAAGTTTTGCATTTCTCTAAAAAAAAATGTAAACCAAACTACTTATCCATCTTTTTCCTCATATATTTTGAACTATCGAACCTCAACATTTCCTTATAATGTTAACCGCGTGTTGTTACACCTGTTTATAACTTACTCTAAAAAAAAAAATTTTTTTCTAAATGTAACCACGTCATTTTCTATGCTTCAGGATCGACACCTATAAGTTATTAAAAATTTATTTTTAAACTTTGTATATCATTTGAAGGGTGGAAATGCAAAAGGAGTCAAGCGCCATTTTTCACTTTTTTCAGGAGAGACTAAGAACATGTTGTAAATTCAGCGGGACCATTTAAGAAAAAAATAAGAAAGGACTTTCGAGATACTTTAATGCTCTATCGAACTAAAAAAAGTTTTCTCACGAAAAGCTATCCGGTTTCGAGAAATTGAATGAAACAGGTCACGTTTCGAGGTTAGATTTTGGGTCCGTATCGACTTTTAACATCTTTCAACATTCATTGTGGAGTCAATTTGCAGTTTAAGAAAAAACTAAAAATTTGAATTCTAAGTATTGAATGGACGAATTGATTTCTAAAAAGTTTGTTTAAAAAAATCATGCAGTTTCGCGAAATTTGAAAATCCAATTATGACTTCGAAATGGTGTAAAACTGACATTTCAACTTCAAATGACGATAGCTCTAATAATTTTGCATATTTCCAAAAAATGAGCAATCGGGTTTTAGGTTATTTAGTGCTGAACGGAAGGGACCCAATAGTAATTAAAAATAATTAGCCAGTATCGAGAAAAATGAAATTTGGTTTTTTACTTTATGGTTAGAAAAGCTTCTCGGACTGTGAACACAAGAAGTTTTTGCATTATCATTAACCAGTCTAAAAAAACCTCTATAAATAATTACTTTAATTATTATTAACATTAATTATAAATTCGTCATTTAATTATTAAATGCATACATATGAAGCTTTTTTTATTTTATGATTATTTAATTTATTACATTTTTCGTTATCATTGATAATTAATAATATTATTAAAATAATTATAAAAAAGCAAATAAAAAAATAATAATGTTTGCTTTCGAAATCTGTGAAAACGTAAACTTAAATTGAAAATGTTTTTAAATATATTACAGAAAATCAGTATTCTTATTATTTTGTAAAAGTATATTTCATTAATTAGATGAACATGAAAATAAAAATAAAAATAAACGGTTAAAAAGCCATTTTACGTGTTTTAATACTCTATGGTTGGTTTCTTGGAACTGCCTAAAATGTGGCAGGCCTTCAGAAGAATAAATAATTTTATTATAATTGTTTTTTGTCTACTGCACAGTTAGTCCAGTCATCTTAGTCAAAATAAGGTAAGTATCTCGGAATTCGAGATACCCAGCTATAAACTTGTATAAACTTTTATTTTGACATCCTAAAACTTGTCTCAAAACCTACATATCGTAGGGTGTACGCGTCTGTCAAAATCTAAGATCAAAGGTAAAAAAATCGATTTTTTTCACATTTTTTGCATATATCCCGTTTTCTTTGGTGTTTACGCTATTTGTATTTATTATCAATATTGTAGAGGATAAAATTCTCTACAACTTTTGTTTCAAAAGTTGTTTTATACGTTCAATCGTTTTCCAGCTAGAGGGCCATGAGCGCGCAGTGATTAACTATGTAGAGTACCATTTAAGGCGTCAACCGGTAGTCCCGATCCAAAACACGCCATATAAAGCTTATAAATTATTAATAAATATATAATTATACATAATTTCCATTTTTTAAATATTACGTTATTATAAATAATTTTTTTCATTAATTAAAAATCTATCTATTCAATACGTATTCTTTATCAAGGAACCACTTTCTACTAACCTCGGTTATTTGTTAGTTTTGAATCGTATCTTGGTAACTACGGACGTGAAATTTCAAGAGTTATGGCTGATTTGGGTTTTATATGCAATAAGTCAGATTCGGGAGGTGAATTATTAGTTGAAGTAGTGCGCGGTATAAAAACTTGGGGAAATGCAAGTATCGAACGAAACAACGGTCACATTGATCATTTAAAATCCATAACCTCTGTAAAACTGCATGAAAATTCACCGCAAATGTCGCTGAAGACGATAATGAAGAGGAAGCTGAAATTCTACAGCAACCGGAAGACGATGAAGAAGAAGAAGAAGAAGAAGAAGAAGAAGAAAATTAAAATTAGAACTTGTAGTTCTTGTAATTATTATTCAATTTTTTTAATTTCGACAGTCATAAATGCATGGAATGATAATCTTTTAATGAAAACATTAATTATAAATTTAATTCTTATCTTTCTTTTTATTTATTTAAGTAATTAGTATAACTTTTATTAGAAATAAAATATAATTTAAGTATTTCCCTGAATAATTTTATAACTACACGAGCAGGTAAGTGTGATTAAATAAATTGATACTTTATGAAAAATAGATACGTAATCAAAAAAATTATTAATTATAATGCAATATTTGAAAAAAATGAAAATTGTTTATAATTATATATTTATTAATAATTTATAAACTTTATGTGCCGTGTTTTGGATCGGGACTACCGGTTGACCTTAAATGGTACTCTACACAGTTATTCACTGCGCGCTCACTGCCCTCTATCTCGAAAACGATTCAACGCATAAAAAAACAGACAGACGCGTACACCCTACGATATGTAGGTTTTGGGACAAGTTTTGGGATATCAAAATAAAAGTTATTACAAGTTTATAGCTGGGTATCTCAAATTTCGAGGTGAAACTACTAAGATGAATGGACTAAGTGGGCTGGGAGACCACCGGAAATGGCCAAAAGTCAAGTTTTGTTTGGATTTACATGAAACTTGGTATAAGGGGGTTTTTGAGGTCGCTGATTTCGAATTTGACGGCAAAATTAATAAATTCAAAATGGCGGATCCAATATGGCGCCTGAAATTTCTAAATTTTCACTTATTCATATGAAACTTGGTGCAAGGAGGCTTCTGAGGTCGCTGATTTAGACTGCCATCAAAATTCATAAATTCAAAATGGCGGGTCCAATATGGCGCCTGAAATTTCTAAAATTGTACATATTCATATGAAACTGGGTATGAGGGGGTTTCTGAGATCGCTGATTTCGAATTTGACGTCAAAATTCATAAATTCAAAATGACGAATCCAATATGGTGCCTGAAATTTCTAAATGTTTACTTATTTATATGAAACTTGGTGTAAAGAGGTTTCTGAGGTCGCTGATTAAGAATTTGACGTAAAAATTCTTAAATTCAAAATGGAGGATCCAATATGGCGCCTAAAATTTGGAAAAAAAAATTTTCATTTGTATTCGTATTCGTATTTTTACATATTTGTATCAAACTTTGAAATGAGTCCTCCTGCCTCTCCTTAAATATCTCCGTCCACGTCAAACTTTTCTTCGTCGGTTAATTCGAGTTTGTCTAAGTAAAAATTTTGAAATGTCAGGCGCCATATTGGATCCGTCATTTTGAATATATGAATTTTGACGTAAAATTCGAAATCAGAGACTTCAGAAACCCCCTCATATCCAGTTTCATATGAATATGTACAATTTTAGAAATTTCAAGCGCCACATTGGATCCGCTATTTTGAATTCAGGCATTTTGATGTCAAATTCGAAAAGGCGCCATATTGGATCCACCATTTTGAATTTATTAATTTTGACGTCAAATTCGAAATCAGTGACCTCAAAAACCCCATTATACCAAGCTTCATACAAATCCAAACAAAAATTTGACATTTGGCCACTTTCGGTAGTCTCCAGCCCACTGTGCACGCTCAACTTCATTCACTAATATCTTCGTCAAATGTCAATGATGGCAGACGGTGGCAAATAACCTGATAGTAAACATCATAATGAACCTAAAAGCACTGTAGAACTTTAGATACCAGGTGTAACCTCGGGGAACTCTTGATTCAAAAATTGTCTATTGCTCTGAATTTCTTAAATGCATGAGTACAAACTGAGAGGATTCAAAACCGAGCTAAAATTTGGATTTGTTTTCTATAACGTAATTATTTATGACCACTCTAATAAGTAGCAATAATTGTAACATTTCGGTTCTTAACATTATGAACGAGTTTTTCAAAGATTTTCTTCAAAAAACAGTAACAAAAAAAAGAAACTTTTTTTCAATTCATAACGCTCTAGAATTAAGAGGACTAGTTAAAATATCATAAAATTTGATGAAAAGTTTCTTCAACTCATCTATATCCTATCATAAAAGAGAGGTTGCGATTATATCTCGAAAACTGAAGCCGATTCTCACTTCACCTATTGGTTGGATTTCAATTCGCCGCCTATGCTTTAGAATCGATATTAGAATCGAGAAGTGCGGTCTAGAATCATTTTTAGGTTAAGAACAGAGCTGCGTATTATGAGCCAAGGCATGAGCACTATTCATGTGCACATTGATGATTGATTATAGCTGACGATATGGTCGTAAGACCCATCGCAGGGGGGGGGGGGGGGGGGCTCCAGTTTAAGGCAGGGTTCTACTTTCTCCGCGTGAAAAAAATGCGATTTTTTTGCAATTTTTTTTTTTCATGAAGAAAGATATTGATGTAGGGTTTGTTGTTCCTAATAAATATACTCTTAAATTACATTAAAAAATTTTCTTAATTTATTGTATGCGCTCTATATTTAAATGGCACTTGCCTCAGAATCACGTTTTTACCGCTTGCTGAAAAAATCGCCGAAACTACCGAATTGATTGGTCTGAAATTTATACCACATATTCTGTACATATACATCAACCGATGGTAGCAGATTTTTTCATTTACATGCAAAGTAAACAAAATGGCGGCAATTTGAAGAAAAAAAAGAAAAAATCTCTTTTTTTTAATTTTTTTGCAAAAAAATAATTGTAAAGATAATTTTTTTTTACAAATCTGCTATCACCGGTTGATGTATATGTATAGAATATGTGGTATAAATTTCAGACCAATCGAGTCGGTAGTTTCGGAGATTTTTTCAGCAAGCGGTAAAAACGTGGTTTTGAGGCAAGTGCCATTTAAATATGTATAGAGCGCATAAAATAAACTAGAGAAAATTTTTTAATGTAATTTAAGAGTATATTTATTAGGCACAACAAACCCTACATCAATATCTTTCTTCATGTTAAAAAAAAATTACAAAAAAATCGCAGTTTTTTCGTGCGGAGAAAGTAGAACCCTGCCTTAAAAGGGGAAAACCAACTAGATGATGGTGACTAAGAATTTGCGGCGTTGTACCGGCTATGTACGTTCCCCGGTTCCCCCCTTCTCAATTGAGGTTGACACCACGTGACACCACGAGTCACTCACGGCTGAGTCTATGAGTTCTTACTTCTTACCCCTTATGCTTGATTCCCGAGTGATTCGTTTGGTGGTGGTGAATGCTAGGGATACAAGTCGAGTCCGGAGTTTGAATTGTACAATTTTGACTGACTCTTAATCCATTTAAAACGTTCAATTTAATTAAATTTCAAGTTTTTGTAAAATAATGTTTCAGTCTACAATGTTTCAATTTTTATCCATTACGTGTCCAACTTGAAAACAATTATTATTTAATTAGTAGTAATAATAGTATCTTCATATAAAATGAGCAATTACAAAATGAAAATATGAACAATTTGAATGTTACAATTTCAATTCTTTCATTTGAAAACAATTTCATTTGTAAATAACTTTAAGATATATTGAGAAGTTTTAAAAAAATTAGCCTTTTGAGAAGTACGAAATATTTCATAATACTGAAAAGTGTTTATTATGATTCCTAAGAAAATTGATAATTAACACAATTATCAAAACATACTCTCGAAGTTTCTATAAGCAGTAAAAAAAATTTATGAAAATTTTGATTGATTTTATTAAATATGTACAAGTTATGAAAGAATTTCTAAAATAATAAAAAATTTATAAATATTTCAAAAAGTCTAAAACAAAATGTAAATTTTTGAACATTTTGAAATTCAGTTAAAAACCTTTTTATGAATTTTAAATGATCTGAAAATAATACGTTATTTTCATATTCGTCCAAAACAAATTTTCATCATTTTCTAATCTAAAAAAATTTGTTAATTAAGCCGTTTCCCTTTCGGCGAGCCTCTAGGGGTAGGCGTGACACTATCCGATTCGGGTAGTGTTTCTAGGTGGATAGTTTCTTGTAGTAAAATAACTACAAGTGTGGGCTAAAAAAAAAAAAAAATTTGCATACATAAATAACAATTGAATAATTATTGATTTGGAATGAATTTTAATTAAAATAATGTAACTTCTCAATGGGAAATTATTCACTTTGAAGAGAAAAATTGCAATTGTCAAACTTTTAATGTTCATAGCTTAAAAATGATAAAAATGATATAAAATTAAATATTGAAAAATTCATTGATTCATTCATGAATTTAAAGCATTGCAGATTATGACGTGGATTTGCATTTTTATAATTGAAATCTAAGTAGTTTGACTATAAAATTTATAAAAGTTGAAAATATTGATTTTTGCACTTTAAATTAGTTAAATTTTAAATTGTTTAACTGCACAGTTGAAATAGATTCAATTTTATACATGTAGATTATTCAATACTTTCACACAAATTTTTTTTTCTAACAAAATTCAAACCTGAGTTCTAATTATAATTACAATTCTAATTCTATTTCAAATTCAAATACTTTAGTCCTCAACAGTTACAATTTTTTAACACTTAGCTACCACACTCATCTGAAATCATATGATATTATATGATTTAATATAATATCTTAAAATAATTACAAAATCAAAATATCTACAGTTTGAACGTTAGAATTTTAATTCTTTTATTTAAAAACAATTTAATTTGTAAATAACTTTAAGATATATTGAGAAGTTTTGACAAAATAACCTTTTTAAGAAGTACGAAATATTTCATAATACTGAAAAGTGTTTAATATGATTCCTAAGAAATCAAAACATACTTTCGAAGATTTTATAAGCCATTTTTTTCTATTCCAAAATATTGTAAAAACATGTTATGAAAAATTTGATTGATTTTTTTAAATATGTACATGTTATAGAAAAATTTCTAAAATAATAAAAAATGTATAAATATTTCAAGTAGTCCAAAACAAAATTTAGATTTTTGAATATTTTTAAATTTAATTTAAAAGATTTTTATGAATTTTAAATAGTATTAAAATAATTACAAAATCAAAATAGCTACAATTTGAACGTTACAATTTTAATTCTTTTATTTAAAAACAATTTCATTTGTAAATAACTTTAAGATATATTGATAAGTTTTAACAAAATTACCTTTTTAAGAAGTACGAAATATTTCATAATACTGAAAAGTGTTTATTATGATTCCGTAGAAAATTGATATTTAACACAATTATCAAAACATACTTTCGAAGATTTTATAAGCCATTTTTTTCTATTTCAAAATATTGTAAAATAATGTTATGAAAAATTTGATTGATTTTATTAAATATGTACAAGTTATGGAAAAATTTCTAAAATAATAAGAAATTAATAAATATTTCAGAATGTCTAAAACAAAATGTAGATTTTTGAACATTTTGAAATTTAATTTAAAACATTTTTATGAATTTCACATGATCTTAAAATAATTACAAAATAAAAATATCTACAATTTGAACGTTACAATTTTAAGTCTTTCATTTGAAAACAATTTAATTTGTAAATAGCTTTAAGATATATTGAGAAGTTTTAACAAAATTTTTAACAAAAAAAAACCACGCTGAAAAAACCAGTTCTCGTTAGATCACTGAAGTTAAGCAGTGTTGGGCGCGGTTAGTACTTGGATGGGTGACCGTCGGGGAATACTACTAACTACGTGCTGTTGGCATGTCGTGGGTGTGGTGAGCCCACACTTGTAGTTATTTACTACAAGAAACTATCCACCTAGAAACACTACCCGAATCGGGTAGTGTCACGCCTACCCCGAATAAAGGGAAATGGCTTAATGGTAAACATACCTTTTTAAGAAGTACGAAATATTTCATAATACTGAAAAGTGTTTATTATAATTCCTAAGAAATCAAAACATACTTTCGAAGATTTTATAAGCCATTTTTTTCCATTCCAAAATATTGTAAAAAAATGTTATGAAAAATTTGATTGATTTTATTAAATATGTGCATATTATAGAAAAATGTCTAAAATAATAAAAAATGTATAAATATTTCAAGTAGTCCAAAACAAAATGTAGATTTTTGAATATTTCGAAATTTAATTTAAAAGATTTTTATGAATTTTAAATGGTATTAAAATAATTACAAAATTAAAATAGCTACAATTTGAACGTTACAATTTTAATTCTTTTATTTAAAAACAATTTCATTTGTAAATAACTTTAAGATATATTGATAAGTTTTAACAAAAATACCTTTTTAAGAAGTACGAAATATTTCATAATACTGAAAAGTATTTATTATGATTCCTAAGAAAATTGATATTTAACACAGTTATCAAAACATACTTTCGAAGATTTTATAAGCCATTTTTTTCTATTTCAAAATATTGTAAACAATTTTATGAAAAATTCGATTGATTTTATTAAATATATACAAATTATGGAAAAATTTCTAAAACAATAAAAAATGTATAAATATTTCAAATAGTGTAAAACGTTTTGGATGAAAATTCAAAAAGTTAGTGCCTTTTCAAAAATTTTGAGACAAACGCACGTTATGAGAAAAAAGTCTGGAGGAGAAAAACATTGCTTTTTGAACACCCTACAAGATTGTTATAACAACTTTTTGAATTTTCGTGAAAAATGGAAAATTCAAACTTTGATCGCCCAACAAAAATAATGAAAAATAAAAAATTCCATTTTCCGGTCAAACTATATAAGATACGAAAAAGATGGGAAAACGAAAATTGTGCTTTTGGAAAAAGATCTGAACATTTTCTGATAATCACTTTTTAAACGGAGGCGTCCATTTTGTTTAACTTCGTAAAAAACAGCATTGAAAAAAAAATTAAATTTTTGGACAAACGACACAAGCTACGAAAAAAATAATCAGACAAAAGTTATTGACTCAAAAAAGAGCTACAAGCCTGTTATCAATTATTTTTTAAAGGATGCGTTCTAAGGAAAATAATGTATTTTGTAATGATATTCTCCTTTAGAAGATTCTTCGTTATTAACTTTCAACATTCATACAAGAAAAATTCACATAGGCGCGCGCTTCGAGCGCGCGTATGACGATCTAGTTATGCACAATAATTCTTGCGTTAATAACTGTGAAGTTGAATTTTGGCCACTTTTGGTGGTCTCTCAGCCCACTGTGTACCGGTCTAAAATAAATATTTTTGGAATATAGATTTTTATTTCTAAATTGTGAAAAAATTGCTCTCGAGCTCCGCTGGGATCCAAACCGAGGTCTTCGAGATTGCCGGTCTGGTGATCTTACTCACTAAGCTATGGAGAGACGAGATCAATTTCTTCAGAACCCTATGCCTAAATAAATCAGGAGGCCAGGTATAGATTTTGTCCCATATTCTTCTGAACGCCGGCAGTCGGCTTAATGCCTGAAACCTCCAAATGCGTACGATAAATATTTCTTTTTACATTCTTATCTAGAGAAGGTATTAGATTTGTGTAAAATTTGACCCCCCCCCCCCCGGTTTTTGTCAAATGTCCACGTTTTGAGACCCCCGAACCCAAAAAACAGGTTTTCGCGAATGTGTCTGTATGTATGTATGTATGTATGTATGTGGGTATGTATGTAGATTTTTATTTTGTTAGCACGACAACTTTCGAAGGAATTGACAGATCGGATTGGGCTTTGGTATACTCTTCAAGTGTCCTAAAATGAAGGTCAAGTTCGTTAGCCAGCCATTTTGGATAAAAATTCAAAAATTAAGAGCATTTTGAAAATTTTTGAGACCACTTTTTTTGAAAATTTGAAAATTATATGTGCGACTGTTCATAGTACTCTGAAATTCCAACAATATATTCTTATAATATTTTTTGATAAAATGAAAATTTTCAGAGTTACAGCATTTTCAAAATCCAAAAGAAGAAACGAAAATTAACATTTTCAGCCAAACAACGCACGATACGAAAAAAAGTCAAGACAAGAAAAATGTTTCTTTTTGCACGCCCTACAAGATCTTCATAACGACTTTTCGAATTTTCTTGAAAAATCGAAAATTCACATTTTCATTGCACAAAAAAAAAAAAAAAAAAAAAAAAA
>CAKNXH010001845.1:96341-121167 GCA_932178445.1 Andricus quercusramuli | reverse complement strand
TTTTGTATGAACCGTTTTTTACGTACATGGGGTAGTTTAAAAGATATGTCCTCCAGTGTTGCCAGAGTGAGACAACGTGATGCCCCAGCGCATTCTAACGGGGGGAACGATTTTTACCCGGGCAACTTCAAAAATTTCCTAGATAGTTTACCGAACATTTTGGAACTGTAAAATCCGTTCAAAATATAAAAAATAGTTTTAAAAATGCGTCATTGTAAAATTTGTATTGATTTACTGTAAAATCATCATCTACAGCCAAAACACATTATTTTTGGATATTAATTTCTAAACAAATTTCTAAAACATGTACAAAGATAATCAAATTTAATTAAAATTAATCGTTCCTGCCCTTTCCGGAATTTTTCGATTTCCCGAAAAACTCCCGACAGCGTCGGAATTACCCGAAAACCGGGAAATTTCCCGGTGATTGGCAAAACTGATGGCCTCAAGATACACGAGGGTTTCGCCGTTCCATCGTACCCTGTGGCCACCCATATCATGGTCGTGAGACGTGGCCATAGGTAGGTATAATTTACCGATGTTCTAATGAGAGCTAGTTTCATTTTCCTGGATGACAATCGCTTCCAGGGGGACCCTGCGATGCTTGTTTAACAAATTTTTATTTTGTGTGTGTCCGCGAAGAAAAGGACCTAACGCGAGGTAATAGCTTCATTTTACAGGAGGAGGGATTTTCAAAAATGGCGCCCAAAAACCGTGTTTTTACAAATGTCTCCTGTTTGGTGCATCCTGGAAGAAAAAAGTCGAAACAGAAATTGTATTCGTTGAAATTTTCTGCATCTTTTGTTCAAAACATTTTGTTGTGAAATAAATATTTTCAGAGTTAAGTGCAATGTTATGTGTAGTGCATATGGGGTCATGCACATAATACGTCACACGTTTTTCCTTTGTTTAAATAAAGGCGAGTATAGAATTGCCTTGAATCCAAAAGGGATACAAAGATATAAACAAAAGAAAAACGTGTGACGTATTATGTGTACGACACCTATATAAAGACTACATAAATTCCCTATCATCACCTGAAGTTGGAGTTATTATCGATTAATTATTAATTGAACCGCCGGATGCAGTAAGGTGGTATAACATTTTTCTGCACCATTCCGTTGGCCCCTGAGCGACTTTTTTTTTAAATTAAAATTTTTATTTTTAAAACATACATCCTTATAGGAAATTTTATTGCGCATATTTTTTTCCTCTTGTAAAAAGTTGTCACTTTTGCTGTTTCCAAAATAAATGCAAAAAACACATTTTTTGAGAAACGACGTTTTTCAGTGTTTTTTCCCTTCAACTCGCTCTAAATCCCAAAGTTTTCCATTTTTTTACATAAAAATTTCAGGAGTTACTCATTAGACTATTATTAAAGTGTTGGTAAAATCGAAATTAATATTTATTCGTATTAAAAAATGTTAATAATTTTTTTCTGAACAGTTTTATAAGCATCGTTTGAATACTTTCAATCGCAAAGTCTATCGTCGTAACTTTCAGCTACAATAAACTTCTAGCGGATGAAATGTTCACTAGGGTCCACATGAGTTTTCTGAGAAGTTTTACTCCCATTGGTCCAGCCGCTGAAAAACTATGATGCTTTAATTCTTCCGCTCGGCGTTGTGAATGTACGACTCAGCGCCGTCTATGAGAAATGCGAGCCGCAGTGCTGATTCCCGAAGGTCTGCACGCGAAAACTTATATTTTGCAGAATTTTTCTACAAAAATTTATTATGAAACTAATAATATTTTATATAAAAAACTATTTATTTATACTTGTAATAACTCACGGAAAAAAGATAAATTATTATGACATCTCCTTCAGCCAAAACGTATTATTTTCTTTCCTTCTTTCTTTGTCTAAACATAATGTGCAAGGATTTCGCAGAAAATTTTGTAAACATCGCGGTAAACATAATAATAGTGAGACAAATAATCTGCATTAGGAAGAATATAAAATATACCTCACAATAGTCCTGAACATCGAAAGTGTTACATCGAAAAAATAAGAAAATCATTTTTAAAACAGGAAATTTTTGAATTATTAAATGTGACTATTTATTGTTCAGTAAAAGGGAACAAGTTTCTTCAAAACTTTGAGGCAGAAAAAGAAGTAAAGACGAAGAAGGATGGAAAAGAAATATTAGAAAAATTCGAAAGAATAAGGTGTTTTAAAATTTATATAATATCATTATAATAAATTAATATACTCATTTGGAATAGTTCTTGGGTATTTACATGCACGAAACGCTCATTATCCTAATTATTTTAATTAAAAATTACTCCATTCAAATAACTTATGATAAACAATATAAGTTTTAACGTGCAGACCTTCATGAATCAGCACTGCGGCTCGCCTTTCTCATAGACGGCGCTGAGTCGTACTTTCACGACGCCGAGCGAAAGAATTAAAGCATCATAGTTTTTCAGCAGCTGGACCAATGGGAGTAAAACTTTTCAGAAAACTCATGTGGATCCTAGTGAATATTTCATCCGCTAGAAGTTTATTGTATCTGAAAGTTACGTCGATAGACTGCGATTGAAAGTATTCAAACGATGTTTATAAAACTGTTCAGAAAAAAATTATTAACATTTTTAATACAAATAAATGTTAATTTTGATTTTACTAACACATTAATAATAGTCTAATGAGTAATTCCTAAAATTTTAATGTAAAAAAATGGAAAACTTCGGGATTTAGAGCGACTTGCAGTGAAAAAACGCTGAAAATCGTCGTTTCTCAAAAAAAGTGTTTTTTGAATTTATTTTGGAAACAGCGAAAGTGACAACTTTTTACAAAAGGAAAAAAAGATGCGCAATACAATTTCCTATAAGGATATATATTTTAAAAATCAAAATTTTAATTTAAAAAAAAAGTCGCTCAGGGGCCAACGGAATGGTGCAGAAAAATTTTATACCTCCTTATTGCATCCGGTGGTTCAGTTGCTAGCATTATTATTAATATTATTATAATATTGAACTATTATTATTGTTGCTTTTATAATAATAATAGTAATAATAATTATTATTGATAATTGTACTTATTTCCACACCACCTATGAAGTAAAGTAAAGGGCGCTTTTTTCTTGTGTTTTCCCCATTAGGCCTGATCCACATGTATGAATTGATGGATGGATGGATTATCTTTTGATGTGTTTATTTTCATGTTGGTGATCTGGTAACTTTTCTTCGTTTTGAAATTCTCGATTAACCCATTTGTGCTTCTAGTGTGTAATCCTTCTTTGTTGGTTTTTCTTCTTCACGTGAATCCTCTTCTCCCTCAGTTTGCGACAGTTTGCAGATGTTAATTTCGATTTCATCCTCTTCCCCCTCTTCCTCGGAGTCGCTAAAAATCTCTGCAACCTTTGCGCAGTCTGTCCGTTGTAATTCATGCAAGTAATGCAAAATTTCAGCCCTGCCTTCCTGCAACCACATGTGGTGTAGCATCCTTGTTTGCATGTGCAAGAGATGAATTTGAGAAGAGCCTCAGGAGCAGGATCTTGTGTCGTTGTGACTCGATCAGTGACATAGCAAATTCAATCTTGCTTCTCTTCCACGTAGCACAGTAGCAACACGGCAGCATTCGTTCCGAACTTACCATCAGATTCAAGCTTGGTGTGGTGTTCAGACAAATCCGGAAGAATGGGAATAGAAGAGAAGCACGACTGGCCTTACTCCAGTCACAAGGACACAACATCCTGCTCCTGAGACTCTTCTCAAATTCATCTCTTGTAAATGCAAAAATAGATGCGGCTTAGCATATGGTTGCAAGAAGGCAGGGGTGTCATGTACCGTCATTTGCATAATTTGCAACGGGTAGGACTGCGCAAACGCTGTAGAGGTTTTGAGCGACCCTGAGGAAGAGGAAGAAGAGAAAGAAATCGAAGCTACTATCCACAAACTGTCGCAAACTGCAGAAGAAGAGGATTCAGGCGAATAAGAAGAACCACCAGAGAAGGATTGTTCAAGAGAAGCACAAACGAATCCATCGAGAATTTCAAAACGAAGAAAAGTTACAAGATCACAAACATCAAAATAATACATCAACAGATAATCCAAAAATCCATCCCTCTACCAATTCGTTCATCAATCCATCTATCCATCCACCCATCCATCCATCCATATGGATTAGGCCTAATGGGGAAACCACAAGAAAAAAGGCGCCCCTTACTTTATCTCCTCTAGGTGGTGTGGAAACGAGTACAATTATCAATAATAATGATTATTACTATTATTATTATATAAACAACAACAACAATAATAATACTTCAATATTATAATGCTAACAATTAATAATCAGTCGATAATAACTTCAATTCCAGGTTTTAATCGAACATTTATGCAGTCTTTATATACACACCACACTTAACTCTGAAAATATTTATTTTACAAAAAAATGTTTCCAACAAACGTTGTAGCAAATTTAATCATCTATAATTTCTTTTGCAGCTTTTTTCTTCTAGGATACATCAAACAGGAGATATTTGTAAAAACACGGATTTTGGGCGCGAATTTTGCCTGGGCTATATAGGAATAATATTTTATGATTATGAAAGAGCAAATAAGAAACTACAGATGGGTGTAAAAAACTAAAAATCGATTTCTTCCGCATTAGGCCCCTTTCTTCGCGGACACACACACACACACACTATATATATATATATATATATATATATATATATATATATATATATATCACAGTGAATTTGAGAAAAATATTAGAATTAAGATCGGAAACTTGTATTAGAAATATTTTTCTTTGCAATTTGAGAATACTTTCTCAAATGTCGCTATATTAGAATTCATAGAAAAAATTATATCACGAAAGAATCAGATTCTGTTAGACTGTTGTTAAGATTGTGCAGCATAAATTATTTGCAAAATGCCTTACACTGAGTGTATTAACTGTACAAGTGTACATATGTTAAAAAATTAAATTGAAAATACCGTGACTACAGCAAAATCCATGTTACTTTTGATGTAAAAATATTAAAGTAACACGTAGTGAAAAACTGTTGCAAAAAGATTTTTTTCAAAGACTGTTCTTTATTTCCGGTAAGAAGAATTCCAACTTCACGGATTACACAGATGGAGAATCTCATCCATTGAAAATTCCAATGCATTGAAATTTAATAATAGATTTAATGCTTGCACGATGATTCATTATAATAATTTTTTTAAAATTTAAAGCTTTTTCGCATACGATTGAAACCCGAAAAAGCTTTAGATTTTAAATTTAAATTTATTATATTGAAATTTAATATTTTGACTGTGATTCGAGTTTCTTTAAAAGACTGTATAAGTAATTTTCATGTTACTTCAGTCCCAGGTAATAGAGAATTAGGTTTTGCTTAACGTAATTTACAAAAACACAAAATTTTCACATTGATTTTTGCTGATATTTATACTAAATGGATGTTTATTTCATGTAGTATATCGTAGTTATTATTCATGTTGTTACAGTTTAATTAATTGCCTTTTCGATTCAAGTGGCACTTCATTGCCATTTATAACGGAATAGTGAAATTGAACGTCTTTCTATATGAGGGTATTTTTCACTCTCTAAATGCATGTAGCGCAATTTAATATAATTATATTTTTGAATATATAATTATTCATATTTAATCTAAAGAAATAAGAAATTCAAGGCAAACTTAATAAAATAAGAGGTTGGACTCGCTGGTCACTCTACCACAGATCCGGGAAATTATCGACAATTATTTTAACCTGGGAAAACCCTGGAATATGACAGTGAATTGGTTTCTTTACTGGAAATTTTTCTAATTTATCATAGAAAAACTTATTCAATCGCTTTAAATGTCACTTATTATCTCATGAAATTCTCCTATTTTGAATGAGCTTAATTTGAATTGTGCGATTTGTAACATTTTTGCACTGAACATCATTCAGTTTGCAATCCCTAATCTTAAAATTGTGTACTTTTATAGGCAGCAAATAGAAAATAGTTCAATTTTGAAAGCTTATTATTGTTAAATTTGCATTTTTAACTCCCTTTATTTGAAAACCTTTAGAGAATTGTATAGCTTTTCATTCTCAGTATTCTGTTTTTATAAGTTAAATATAAATTTTAAGTTGCAGGCATGCCTTAGTATGTACTTATAATAGTTGCTACATCTTCAGCTCTCATCACAATTTCCATTAACTTTTTGTCATTAAAAAATCAGTGTTTTTACTTTTCTCGTATAAAAGAGTGTTCTCTTTTTAGACGACCTGAAAGTTTTTAAACCGTATCTATGTGAATAGGTACTTTTTCATTATAAAATATTTGTGAAGATTTTTTTAATCTGTAGAAATAATTTCAATATCTTAATTTAGCACAATATAAATTTTGATAAAGAAATTTGAATGGAATTATTTTTTTGTCTAATAGAATGAATTCAGAAACTAAAGCAGTGATTATTTCCTATTCCAATATTTTCGTATTTTTCTTATTGATTTTGAGGGATAATGAAAACGGTGTACAAATCTATGCTATACGCGTAATGCAGTAAGGTTACCAGATTGGTCGGGCGAAAAACCAGCACACTCTAATCGTTTACACGTATATATGTATGTTCAGTATTATGCTGAGGCATACAACTTTGATTATAGAAAAACAAAATATTTGCTGCCCGACGTTAAACCAGGACATGTTGCGTGTTTCAAATAAAAAAACAGGACACCAGGACAGATAAGACTAAAACAGGATATGTCCCAGAAAACCAGGACGTCTGGTAACCCTAAATATGTTGATAGTATTAAACTATCAAATGGATGAATTTGTAAAAGTGATTTATAGTATATGGGGCATTTTTTCTCAAAAGTACCCACCAAAAGAAATCGGACTGAAACTTGGACAAAGTGTAGTCCTATTGCATGAAAATATATGGGAAAGAAATTTGGTCATTTGCAAGCTCTTTTTCGAATGTATTAAACTGCTTCCGCATGCGACAAAACAATTTTTACCTAAATTTTTTCAAAATAATTTTGTACGGTCCATCGAATAGTTATAGTCTTGTTTTCATAAATCTAAAATTTGACCACTATTTTTTAAAATCAAGAAAAATTTGGATTTTTGATTCAAGTTCAACCCGTTTTCTGGCTTCCAAATAAAGCTCAGGATTTTCATTTTTAAAGCCGTAAAAAACAAAATGTCGGTTTTTTTTCGAGAAATTAAATTTTGTCCGTGATGTTTCAGGAAAACCATTACAAAAATTTTGTTTAATACAGTTTCAATAGGATTTTTCCCGCCCTTTTCAGGGATCAAAAGCATTTTCGGACAAAATTGTTATTGCACCTTAAAAAATGGAGGTAAACTATTTATTTCCTCTAAAGTGATAATCCTAAGCTTTATTTTGAGGCAAACAAAAAATTAAAAAAGGGTCGAACTTATAAAAGAATTTTGATTTATTTTGAAAAAGGAGAGTTTAAACTTAAAATTAAAAAAAATCACTATAAGTCTTTGATAGACCGTTCAAAAATCTATCGAATATATGAAGGTCATAATTTTTTTGATCCCATTCGGAAGTAGTTTAATGCCTCGGTGGCCCATGCCGTGAACACTAGCCTAGAAAAGTCCTTGGTGGTTTGGAGCACACCTTAAACTGTAGGTCCCCCTCCCAGCACCAAGTAATGGAATAGCGAAGAGGTACAAGGAAAATGTAAACCCTTAGGGGACACATTAGAAACTCCCATTCCGCCTAAGAAAAAATGTCCCATATACAGGTTGTCCCACCCCCTGTAATATGCGATAGTCAAAATGAACAAAAAAGTCGTTTAGCAAAAAGTTGTGCGAAGCTTAGTTTGGGCGCAAAAAAGCTTCAAAGTTTGGCCTAACCAACCAATAAGCAGCGAGCTTCAGCGACTACTTGTACGTGTCTCAAACGTTAAGTAGTGTGTGCTTTTTGGCGACCCACTTCAGCTTCCGTGTACGGTAATTCCCCGTCGACTTGTCACTCGTCCATTGTTTATTGCAAAACGCATTTCCGTTAAATAACTTGTAAAAAAATGTAACAGAAATATGAGCATTTGCGAAACCAAGCAAACTTTCTCTCCTGAAAACTTGTTACTTAGATTTAAATAACAAAACTCCTTTTCCAGCAACAAAAGTCACCCCTTTTCGATTCCTCACAGAATTTCTGTTACATTGTTACGAACCAAGTATTCTGTTTAAACTCTAGAATGTCTCAATTTAATAATAAGAATAATGTCTGAAATGTCATGGATAAGAAATCCTAAATCTCACGTTGAATATTTGGATGTGAGGCTACCAAACTGCAGAGTACCGTTTAAGTACTCCTTTTTATTTATGGGATTTTTTTTCATTTTTTTCGTACTGAAAAATGTTGTACCTTATTGGGAATAGGATTAAAAATTAATAGTAGAGATCACAGATCATTTTTAATGTTTCAACTCCTGGACGTTTAATTTATGTAAAATTTTTATTCCAAAACAAGAAAACCGCTCTAATCAATTCCGTACACTTTGGGCTTATCAATTTGTACTTTCTCTACACTCACAATTCTACATGTAGAGGATATCAAAATTAAAATTGAATCGATACATTTTAACCTTACGTTGTAGTTGTAATCCTAGTCCTACTTCTACCAATTAGGAAGAGCAGAGGTTCGCACAGACAACTTTCTATTAATTTTCTGCTCCTCTCAATAGGGTTAAATTTTGATGTGTATGTATCGCCGTTGCTTGGTAGAGCAACTCTAGTCTTTTATTCTCACGACACACTGAGTTATAATGACGAACTGCTTCTAAACAAAAGGGGGAGAGTGCGTTTAAATTTTAACCCTTTATTCGTTGTTACATCTCAGTGAAATAATTCAGTGGCACAGAACTAGTTTTCCCAATCGGTTTGAGATTCGATTGTGAAAACTAATCTCTTCCGCCTAAATAACCGTCGTTAACAATTTTCCTCTGGCCCCGTTTGGAATATACAGGGTGTCCCAGACTCAAGTGTGCGGACTTATATAGCCGTATAAAAATACTTATATAGCCGTGTGTGCGTGAACGGAATTCCAACGTAGTGGTCTCTCGTCGCTAACCCCAACTCTGCGCTCGCTTTGATCACGCTGCGTTGAAATCCCGTCCACTCACATACGGCTGTTTATACGGCGCTCCTGATTGGACCAGCTTAAATATTTTATAACTCAAAAACTAAAACTTCAACTGATTTTTGGAAAAGGAATTTTCTATTCATTTTTTTTATTTTTATACGGCTATATAAGCCCGGACACTTGAGTCTGGGACACCCTGTGTGTGTGTGTGTGTGTGTGTGTGTGTGTGTGTAAGTGTGTGTGTGTGTATATATATATATATATATATATATATATATATATATATATATAATTAAAAAAAAAGTTAAAAAACCACCGCAGGGTACCACTAAGAGCAACTGCCATCTAAAAAGAAAATGTCAATAGCCCCCAGTAGAACCACGGTAAAATACACCTATGGCCACGTCTCACATCCGTGAGATAGGTGGCCAGAGGGCACGACGAAATCACAACGACAGGCCGGCGAAACCCTCGTGTGTCTTGAGGACACGAAGCGACCCAAGGATGACAGCTTTCTGCATCCATCTCGCAAGTTCCTTGGCATATTTTTGGCACGCGGGTATGGCTTTAAGGTTACGAACCAGTGATAATTTAGCACCTTTGAGAGCACCTATCACAAGGACAATTACTCGTACCGAATATTTTGGGTACAGTCGTTGCAGCTCTCTTTTAAGGTCTTGATACCTCTCCTCTTTTTCTTTCTCCTTTGCAGTGATGTTGTATTCGGACGGAGCCGAGAATTCGATCACGAATATCGTTCGTTTCTCGAAGTCTTGGAGAACAATGTCAGGCCTCGAGTGCGCAACGGAGACTGCTGCCCGAAAATCGTAGTTCCAGAAAATCTGGCACTTCTCGTTTCAGACAATTGACTCTATATCCCTTGGAGCGTTCGGCAGGGCAGGGTCGCGACCAACACCGTAAGAGCGACAAAGGTGGTAATAAAGTACTCTTAGGGCCGCATTATGTCTATAGATATGTTGTTCCTGCGTGGGTCGGACACCCCGATAGTATGTGTTGTAGGTACTCAGCGTGTGCATGACACGCTCTGCACCTATCACTGGGAACTTCTTGACATAAAATGCGGTGACGGTATGCTAAGGTGGAGATGACACCGTCCTGGCATGCGAAAATAAAGCCCTCTGTACCTGAATTGAGCCCTGATGATTTGAGGAAAGCAAAAGTTTGCTCCTTCGACAAGGACTGTTTTTCTAGATTTCTGTGAAAGTTTCCGTGCATATGCTTGTCGAGTAGCTCTTGGTGAAATTTTCCAACCTCTGCTTTCTTTACTTCGGCTTTTAGACGTGAAGCATCTAGATGGAGTAATGCACTTTCCTCACTTCTGATGTTAAAATTCAGGCCAAGGGTCTCGGCAGCTTGCTCCGCGGCTTTGTAAAGGAGCGCTCCTTCGCCAATCATCTCGTGGTTTCTGACCATCTTTAGGAGAGGATCTCTGCCATTCGCAACTATGTAAGCTGTACTTAAAACAAGTCGTTTATGAAGACATTGGAGGTTCAGAAGTCCGCGTCCGCCTTGACGGCGTGAAATGTGTAATCACGGAACTGACGAATTGATATGCAAGCTTTTATGCATATGCATGACCTTACGCGTGGTGAAATCAAGGGCCTTAAGCTCGTTCTTCGTCCATTGAACCACCCCAAACGAGTAGAGTAGAACCAGGACGGCAAACATGTTAGTCGCAGATACCTTGTTCAACGCCGACAGATTGGAAGACCAAATCTGTCGAAGAAGATGCTTGTATCTGCTTCGGAGAGACTCCTTCACTGATGTTACGTCCTGAATGCGGCTTTGAGGCACGCCCAGGTATGTATAGGTCTCTCCAGTGTTAACATGTCTAATAACACTTATATCCACAAGCTCAGGGGCCTTGGGAACGCCAGTAATCTTTCCTTTCTTCAAATGAATTTTGGCACACTTGTCCAAACCAAAGTCCATCTCAATCTCCCCTGTGTAGTTCTTGACGATATTTATAGCAGTTTGAAGTTTGCTTTTACCAGCAGCATAGATCTTCAGGTCATCCATATGAAATACATGAGTGACCTTATGCTCACGCTGATTAGTGTCGCCACAGATGTATCCAGGAGAATTTCATAGTGCGAGAGATAGAGGCAGAAGTGTGATGCAAGAAAGCAAAGGGCTCATAGTATCCTCTTGAAAGACGCCCCGCTGGAAGGTGACCTTGTTCGTCGTCAGACGATGATTCCTAGATGAGATGGTAAATCTAGTTTTCCAAAGAGGCATCAATCTCTCTATGCATCTCACTGCGTGTGGATGTACCTTCAAGCTCTCCAACAGACAGATGATAATTCTATGAGATGTTGAATCTAAAGCTTTCCGGTAGTCAATCCAGGTCATTGACAGGACGCACTGATGGACTGTAGCGTCTTTACAGACACACCTGTCAAATCAGCAGGTTCTCTCGACAGCCTGCTACACCTTTTTTCGAGCCTCGTTGTTCGTACATCTCTCGCCATACAGGTTCAATTCTTTGAACGATCCTGTTGTTTAGGACAGCTGTAAAGATATTATACAGTGTGTTCAAACAAGTTATTGGCCTGTAATTCTCTGGTTTGGACAAGTTGCCTTTTTTCGGTAGGAGTATAGTGCGTCCTAACACCAGCCACTCCGGAATGGGCGTCTCCGAGCCTAAATATGAGGTGAATATGCGGGCCAAATGTTGGTGCATAGAAGTAAACTTCTTCCACCAAAAGTTCTTGATACAATCTGGTGCAGCACCGGAAAAGTTCTTCTTGCCTCTAAGTGCTTTTTTCACCTCTTCGGCAGTGACTGATGGGCACTCTTCCTCAGATTTTATGAGGATGTCGCAAAACTCCTTGAAGCGGATGATATTGTCAGTATCTTCTTTCAATTCTAGTGTTTTCGGGATCTTGTACAGCTCTCTCCAAAAAGTCTCTACCTCCTTGGGCTTGGGTGGATTTTTTACAAAAATAGGGGGATCACTGAAGAGGCGTGATGGGTCAGCAAGAAACTGTTGATTCTCCCTGATCCATCTCTCCCTCTTCTGTATCCTCCTTCTTGCGTCAGATAACAGCCCTATTTTGTCAACAATATGCTGCTTGATTGTCAGCAGCTTTGACTTGTTTAGTCTGTGATTCAAGGTCCTTAGTTCTTGGGCGAACTTTCGAACCCTTTCCGTGAACGGTTTACCAGATGTTATGTAGTCAATCACACATTGAACACGGGACGCATTCTGTCTTGTCCATCCAATTTTCTTGTTCAGTTGATGCAAGCGTCTTCTTGTCTTTTGATCCCTCGTCGGTTTCAGCCTTCGATTTGAATCAGCCAAAGCTCTCGCAGCACCATAAACTAAGCAATTGATGGTTCAGAGGTCAGACTCTTGCGAGATATCTCCACGAAGGGAGGCATCCATATCAGCCAGATCTTGGGGCTTAAGAGGAACTTGCATGTTGATGTTCCTCCTGGTACTGAAATTGCGATCATCTTCCAGAAGGTGCCTGCTTTTTGCGGTTGGTCTTAATGTCGTTTCGTCTTCGTCTGCAGCTTGTTCAAGCAGCGGTTGAGGAAGCGCTCCGCGTACATATCCATTTTCCGGAGGTAGTCTGCTTGATTTCGCAAAGACTGCTGCGAAACGTGTTGAAGCTCTGGGTGTTTCTGGCACCACAGAGTATGCATACGCGCCATAAAGCCTCCGCGAACAGGGATAATACTGGCATCGTAGCAGTCTAGCACGTCATTCTTAAGTTGATCCTTCCACTCAATCTGGGCGCTTCGCCGGTTCGTCGTCGTGTTTCCATCTAAATTATTTTCAGCACCCCGAACTCTAGGATGATCGGCATTGTTTGCCGATCCATTGTCGGGTGCTCTGCGCGTTCGATCGTTTTGAACCGCATCTGCAACATTTTGGTGGTTTGTTGGTTTCATTGTTGTTCCGAAGAGCAGCTAGGGAAAGGGGTCGTCCATCTTTGTAGAGCCCCGCGTGCAAGGATAACCTGATACTCCGAGACGTCGCCCGGTATCCCAGAGTCACCGTTAAAGACACCTCACCCAGGTGCCATGCAGCTTTCGGCTCGGTTCTCACACCTTCGCTTAGGGGTTATTCCTTGTAACCATATTCAGCAGAAACTTTTATATATATATATAGTCAAAAGTTTGTCATAAGGACAACCGCAGGATTTCGCCGGGAGCGGGTGCTAATCTGAAAAATTACACCCCATCCCAGCGAAATCGCGGAAAAATGTCAGCCAGAGCGACCCAAGGACGACCGCCTTCTGCATTCTCCACGCAAGTGTCTCAGCATTTTGTTGACACGCAGGGATGCTTCTCAGGCTATTAACCAGTGAAACTGTGGCACCTTCAAGAGCGCCGATGATTATGACGATTAGCTTAACAGAATATTCGGGGTATAGCCGTCGCAACTCCCTTATAAGATCTTTATACCTCTCTTTCTTTTCTTTCTCCTTGGCTGTGACGTTTTTGTCAGCTGTTGCCGAAAATTCGATAACGAACATGGTTCGTTTCTCGAAGTCAAGGAGAACTATGTCAGGCCTCGAGTGCGCAACAAAAACAATTGTCGAGAATATGAAGTTCCAGTATATACGGCACCTCTCATTTTCGACAATTGACTCTATTTCCCTAGGAGCGTTTAGCGGAGCGGTATTTGGGCTAATTCCGTAAGAGTGACAGAGATGGTAAGAAAGCACTCTTAGTGCCGCATTGTGCCTTTCGATGTAGGTCGTTCCCGCATGAGTCGAACAACTAGATAGTATGTGTCCTAGGTGCTCAGGGTGTGCATGACACGCTCTGCAGCTATCATTGGGAATATCTTGGCTCAAAATGTGGCGACGGTATGCTAGAGTGGAAATGACACCGTCTTGACATGCCAAAATAAAACCCTCTGTGCCCGACTTCAATCCGGATGATTTAAGGAAAGCATACGTTAGCTCATACGACATCGACTGATCCTCCACATTTTTGTGGAAGATGCCGTGTACTTCTTGTCGAGGATCTCTTCGCGGAAGTTTTTCTCCTGTGCTTTCTTGATCCGGGCCTTCAGGAGTGAGTATTCAAGATGGATAAGATTTGATGCATTTTGCTCACCCCCGGTATTTAAGTCATGGCTGAGTGTCTCAGCAGCCTCCTCCGCTGCTTTGTACAAAAACGCCCCTTTGCCTGCTTCTTCATGTTTCCTGACCATTTTAAGAAGAGGGTCTTGTCCATTTGCAACTCTATATGCTGTACCCAGAATAATCCTGTTGTGAATACATTCAAGGTTCAATATTCCGCGACTAACCAGGCGGCGTGAGATGGAAAGTCGCGGAACAGAAGACTTAAGTTGCATGGTTTTGTTCGTGTGCAAAACCTTACGCGTCCCGATATCAAGGGATCTGAGCTCGTCCTTCGTCCATGGAACCACTCCAAATGAATAGAGTACTACCGGGACGGCAAGCATGTTCGTTGCAGATACTTTGTTCTTAGCTGACAGTTCGGAAGACCAAATCTGCCGGATGAGACGTTTGTATCTGCTTCGGAAAGTATCCTTTATAGATGTCACGTCCTGAATGCGGCTCTGTGGCACTCCCAGGTATGTATAGGTCTCTCCAGCGCTAAGGTGTCGTATAGCGCTTCTAACGACGAGCTCTGGGTCTTCGGGGATGCCATTAAGTTTTCCTTTCTTCAAATGAACCGTGGCGCATTTCTCCAACCCGAACTCCATTCCAATCTCTTGAGTGTACCCTTTGACAATTTTTAGAGCTTGATGTAGTTTTTCTATATTTCTATCATAGATCTGGAGATTGTCCATGTAAAATACATGAGTGACCTTATGCTTTCGATCAGATCTGCCCAACTCTGGGAAATTCCCTTAGGGAACACATGTTCCGCATCCACCACTCTTTCGCCTAGAGCACGGAGTGGTGGTAGACGCATGCGCGTGGTAGACGTGTACGTCACAGAGGAGGGATTCTCGCAAGCGTTTACCAACACTCTCGCTCTCTAGGAAAAAGAGTGGGGATCGCGGAACATGTGTTCCCTAAGGGGATTTCCCCGAGTTGGGCAGGTCTGCTTTCGATCTCCAGGTTTGCCACAGACGTACCCTCTGGAATGGCGAATTGCGAGAGACAGTGGCAATAATGTGAGGCAAAAGAGAAGAGGGCTCATGTAAATCTGGTTTTCCAAAGCGGCATTAATCTCTCTATGCACCTCACAATGTGTGGATGAACCTTTAAGCTTTCCAACAGACAGATGATAAGTCTATGGGAGGTTGAATCGAAAGCTTTCCGGCAATCAATCCAGGCCATCGATAGGAATCGTTGATAGGATGCTGCGGCTTTACAAACACATCTATCGATGAGCAGGTTCTCCCGACATCCTGCTACGCCTTTCTTTGAGCCGCGTTGTTCATACATCTCTCGCCACACAGGTTCAATTGTATGAAGAATCCAATAATTTAGGATAGCTATTGGCCTGTTATTCTTAGGGTCAGCTAAGTTGCCCGTCTTCGGCAGGAGCACTGTGCGCCCTTCCACCAACCACTCCGGAATAGGCTCTTCCGACTCTAGATATAAGGTGGAAATTCGGGCCAGATGCTGGTGGGTTGAAGGAAACTTCTTCCACCAGAAGTTCTTGATACCATCTGGATCGGGAGCGGAATAGTTCTTCATGCCTCTTAATACGTTTTTCACCTCCTCGGTAGTGATAGTTGGGCATTCCTCCTCAGTTGTTATGAGGGCATTACACAGCTCCTTGAAGTTATTTATGTTCTTTGAGTCTTCTTGAAGTGGATGCTGAACCTCGTCGACTTCTCTCCAAAACTCTTCGACCTCCTCTGGTTTGGGCGGACGGTCGACAGTAACCGGAGGGTCTTGGAAGAGTCGAGATGGGTCAGACAAAAACTGTTGATTTTCTCTGACCCACCTCTCCCTCCGCTATAGACTTCTCTTAGCGTTAGATAGTACTCGTATTCTGTCAACAATATGCTGCCTGATGGTCAGTAGCTTTGACTTGTTGATTGTGTGATGATGGATCCGCATTTCGCGCGCGAACTTTCGAACCTTGGCAGTGAAAGTCCTGCCGGATGTTATGTAGTCAATCACACACTGAATGCGGGACGCATACTGTCTTGCCCAGCCTATCTTTGTGCTGAGTTGATGCATTCGTCTTTTGGTCTTATGATCAACCGTTGATTTTGTTTTACGGTTGGCATGTGCCAAAGTTCTCGCTGCATTGTACACACCGCAATTGATAGTCCAGAGATTGGATTCTTCGGAAAAATCCCCACGAAGCTCATCATCCAGTTCAGTCAGATCTTTGGGCTTGGGAGAAACCTTAATGTTGATGTTTCTCCGAGTCCTGAAGCATCGTTCTTCGCCTATTGGATGCCTGTTCGCGGTTGGTCTCAGTGTCGCCACTCTTTCTCTGTTGCCGGCTTGTTCTGGCTGCGGTAGAGTAGGCGCTCCGCTTACATAGCCCTTTTTTCGGAGTTGTTCGGCATGGTTTCGCAGACGTAAACGCGAAAAGTGCGAGAGCTCTGGGTGTTTCTTGCACCACAGAACTTGCTGTCGTGCCATGTAACCTTCTCGCTCGGAGGTCATACTGCTATCGTAGCACTCTAGTAGGTCGTCATTGGGTCGATCCGTCCACCCAAAAGTATTGAGATTCGGCCGGTCCATCGCACTGACTCCGTCTTGATTGCCCCAACTCTAGGGTAGTAGTCGGCATTGTTGTCGGACCCATTGTCGAGAGCCCTGCGCGTTCGATTGTTTTGAACCGCACTTACTACAACTATGTTTGGTGTTGTCATTGTTGTTCCCACGAGCAGCTAGGGAAAGGGTTCGTCCATGCTTGTAGAGCCCCGCGTGCGAGGTTAAGGCTGATACTCTGAGAGGTCGCCCGGTATCTCAGGTCACCATTGGAGACACCTCACCCAGGTGTCATTCAGCTGTCAGCACGGTGGTGACGCCTTTTCTTAGGGGATATTCCTTCGGGACCATCCCTGGATAATTGTCCGCGACTGCTTATTCATTATTGTAACCATATTCAGTTGAAACCCTCGGTACAGGGACTCTCTATCCGCAACCCGAGCACGCGTTCGGTAGCTTTGTCATAGGCCCTTCGGTTTGAGTCCCAAGGAACCAAAATCGAAACCGAATATATATGTATATATGTATTGAACTGGACCTCGCACAAATGGACCAGAGAGGAAGATGAAGTGCGTTCAAATTTCCGTCTACGTTTTTCCCATTCGATTTCACCCGCCGAGATCCCCGTTAAACTGCGTAATTCATTTCTGGTCGATGCGCCTCGATGGTGCATCGCAGGGTGAAAATGGTAGGAAGGAAATTGAGCTGGGTAACTTTGATTGGTCAGAGAAATGGCACGATTTCGGTGGCGACTGTTTCCATGGCGATTTTCTTGCAACGACAGCAAGATTCGAGTGGGCAGATTCGGATCAGTCACCTTCATTTTTGCAATTGTTGCAAAAATGATTGTGGGAAAAATTTCTTTGTTCGGTTTTTTAGAGTTGGGCAGGATGTTGCCAATAGTTTGGAATTTTGCTGAATTGTTTGAAGTTTAGAACATTCGCAATTTATTTCTTCATTTTGAATGGAATTTATTTTTTCAACGAATTCCAGTTTTAAAATAAATTATGGGTCAACTGTTTCATCCCTATTTGAAATATATTAAACTCAACTCTTTTGTCGTATCTAGAATTTTGCATGCTGTTTCCAGTTTTAGTTTAATTAAAATCAGACTATTCCTGCCAAAGTTGTGACTTTTGGAAATTTGCCTAGTATAAGAGTTGTTTGGCGCGGGGTAGTTTTGGCGGAAGGGGTAGCATGGAAAACGGGTAAGATGGCGAACGCTTAGATCTGTGCTACATCGTCGAAGCGACACGTTGGGGTTGACCCTTGCTAGTGTGCGTGCAATGGCTAGCACAGTGCGTTCACTCTAATGGGGAAAAATGAGACCGTGTTTAGTTTCTTCTATTCTCGATTGGCGGCGCATCTTTTCAAAAATATGCAAAAATGATTGCGGTTTTACAGGGGCCAGGGGACTTGTCAACTGATGTCAACTCGGTGCGTTGTAGCACGTGGTGGCACGTCATGGCATTTTTCAAGATTTCAAGTATATTTTATATTAAAGAAGAGTGTTTATTGAAATATGTTTGCTCCTGTTGATGTGAATTGTGGTATTCACTCTTTGTTAGTGATACAAGTTTCGCGGTACATATATTAAGAGGTTCGAACATCATTGCTAACCTCGAAATGTGTTGCCTAAGACGAAACTTGTATTTCAATTTAATAAGTACAAAGATCAACTTCTGCAAACATATTTAAATAATAATTTTTCTTTCATATAAATTATACTTGGAATGAAACAAATGATGCTCAAATGAATAAAAGAAAGTTAGGATTAGGGGTGAAGGGGTAGGGATAGGTCTGCTCAGCGCGATTTAGTTAATTCTATTCCCCCTAGGAGTCGCATTCGCTAAATGTCGTGCTCCCTAATTCCCCATTCAAGTCTCACAGAGTGAACGCACTGTGATGGCTAGCGAGATACTCTTTTCCTTCCATATAGCGCAATGCAAAACAGAGCATGTGTGAATTCTTAGTTTGGCGTATGCCCGCGGTTCAGAGTTCTGATGCTCATACATGTGTGAGTGCATTTTTACCAAAGGTCGTTTGCTGTAACATTATCCCTGGTATCTTCCCGTACGGTCCACCTCCTTGAACCACGGGTGTTTGCGTTCGTGCTACAAATTTTTGTTGTTGTTGTGATTGTGAAAAAGTGTCAATAAAAAAAAAACTTGTGTCTGCATGAGTGGATTAACTCAATTTTGGCGAGCGTGGCGATCTCTGTGTGAGCATTTGATGGCGAAGGGCGATATTGCCAAAAGAGAAACCCTTAGGCGATTTTGGACTTCAGTGCGCGAAGAAGGAGTGGGTAAGTCTCTTGCCCTTGTTGACGTTTATTTCATTTTTTTGAATTTTTAAATTTTTATTCATTTACTTCGACTCTCGATTCTTAATTTATGGTTTCAAATTGAAATATTCAAAATGTCAGGACAATTTTGCTATTAAATATTTCAAAATTTCATAGGAAAAGCCTTGATAGCTAGTTTTTAATTTTTAATTTTCAATGTAATATTTTTAAACCGTCCCATTCTTAGTTGAAGATTTTAACGAATAATTGATATCAAATTGAAAAACTTTTGATCAGGCATTTTCAAGAATGAATAACAATTCTAAATGATGTGTTGAAAATTAAACGGAGAATTAAATTTTTTTAATTTTTTATGTTGGACGCTAAATTGAATAAAAAATCTTTTTTTCTTTTCATAGGTTTTAATTTTGCAACTCAAATTGAATTGGTTGAATTTTGGAAAGTGTAAATTAGCAATTTAAAACAAATATCAAATTTTAAGCGATTTGCATTTACTTCCATTAATTGAACTTTAAAAAAATGTTAGAGTTTACTAACATTTAGTATCACAATTTTTATTTTTATTTTTGATGTTTCTCAATTACTATTTATTCTAGAACTTCAGAAACTTTGATTTTGAAAGATTTCATTTAGTTTTCAATTTTAAATTGTCAAATTTTAGTCGTTTTGAATTTCAAATTATTAATATCGCCAACGGCGATACCACGCTGAAAACACCAGTTCTCGTAAGATCACTGAAGGTAAGCAGTGTTGGGCGCGGTTAGTACTTGAATGGGTGACCGTTCAGGAATACTGCGTGCTGTTGGCCCGTCGCGGGTGTGGTGAGCCCACACTAATAGTACTAGTAATAAATAATCCACCTAGAAACACTACCCGAATTGGGTAGTGTCACGCCTACCCCGAAAGGGAAATGGCTTAATGGTATAAAAGAAAAATTTAAATGTTTTTAATCTTAAATAATTCAATTTGTAACGCTTTAAATTAAAAATTGTACAATTTCAAAACAAATTTAAAATGTAAATGATTCTTTAATAATATAGGCAATAATTTTACTCTAAACTTTTGACCAACTTTTGCTTGTTAAACGAATGACAAAATGATTCCATTCATAACCCCGGGACCATATTAATTAATGCTATTAGGATGATCTATTATTAATGATTAAGAATTTTCTGCACCATCAATAATTTAGTGCATTTTTAATTTCCAAGTAATTTGATTTGACGATATTATTTATTTCTGAATGCTTCTAAACATTATTGATAAAGGAGAACACTTTAATTATAAATTTTTGTTGTTCGATATTGAGAAATAAATCTGTTCTTAACATCGTGCTGTCTCACTTGAATTTGGTAAATTTTTCACACTTTCAAAGAGATAAAGAATAATTAATTTTATCATTTTCATTATAGTTCTAAACTGAATTTACATCAAATTTTTTAACTAACAATTTTTTATTGGTCAATTCTAGACATGTTAAATTGGTGTTCAATCGATAAATGTCACAGAACTCCGTTGTAAATCATGTCTTGTTTCTATTTTCGTCTAATCAAACAGTCCATGAGGATGAGTTTTAACTATATTTAATATCTATTAAAAATTTCGATTACACTGCTTTATCCGCTAGACAAATAGTTCTGTTTTAAAAATTATTTGTTATTTTTTTAATGTTGTCGATATATTATTTTTATTTATACATTCATATCTTTGGACATTTTTTTACATAATGATCACCATTTAAAATCAACAAATTTAAATGTTTCATTTTGAAAATCATTTAGCGCTTCTTCTGCAATCGAATATTGTTAAATTTTAAATAGTTACATCCTAAAATCTTTAATATCCAATGGCTTATATTTGAGAACTTGAATTTTCAGTTGATACATTAGAGATTGTTCAATTTGAAATTGTCTAACTAAGAAAATTTTAGTTTTATATTATTCGATTCGAAGCATTTTTAAGATAAAAATGTTTCGTTTGTACACAATTATAGATTTGATTTGCCTCATGTAACCATTTTAAAAAACTGTATAAAATATTGTGATTACAATATATATATATATATATATAGAAGTAAGATATATAGAAGTAAAGAAAGCAGAGGTTGGAAAATTTCACCAAGAGCTACTCGACAAGCAAATGCACGGAAACTTTCACAGAAATGTAGAAAAACAGTCCTTGTCGAAGGAGCAAACTTTTGCTTTCCTCAAATCATCAGGGCTCAATTCAGGTACAGAGGGCTTTATTTTCGCATGCCAGGACGGTGTAATCTCCACCTTAGCATACCGCGCCCGCATTTTATGTCAAGAAGTTCCCAGTGATAGGTGCAGAGCGTGTCATGCACACGCTGAGTACCTAGAACATATACTATCGGGGTGTCCGACCCACGCAGGAACAACGTATATCTATAGACATAATGCGGCCCTAAGAGTACTTAATTACCACCTTTGTCGCTCTTACGGTGTTGGTCGCGACCCTGCCCTGCCGAACGCTCCAAGGGATATAGAGTCAATTGTCCGAAACGAGAAGTGCCAGAT
This sequence comes from Andricus quercusramuli, assembly GCA_932178445.1. Lineage (NCBI taxonomy): Eukaryota > Metazoa > Arthropoda > Insecta > Hymenoptera > Cynipidae > Andricus > Andricus quercusramuli. The sequence continues at coordinate 99,617 of CAKNXH010001845.1, read as the reverse complement.
TTTCTGGAACTACGATTTTCGGGCAGCAGTCTCCGTTGCGCACTCGAGGCCTGACATTGTTCTCCAAGACTTCGAGAAACGAACTATATTCGTGATCGAATTCTCGGCTCCATCCGAATACAACATCACTGCAAAGGAGAAAGAAAAAGAGGAGAGATATCAAGACCTTAAAAGAGAGCTGCGTCGACTGTACCCAAAATATTCGGTACGAGTAATTGTTCTTGTGATAGGTGCTCTCGGAGGTGTGAAATTATCGCTGGTTCGTAACCTTAAAGCCATACCCGCGTGCCAAAAATATGCCAAGGCTCTTGCGAGATGGATGCAGAAAGCTGTCATCCTTGGGTCGCTTCGTGTCCTCAAGACACACGAGGGTTTCGCCGGCCTGTCGTTGTGATTTCGTCGTGCCCTGTGACCACCCATCTCACGGATGTGAGACGTGGCCATAGGTGTATTTTACCGCTGTTCTACTGGGGGCCATTGACATTTTTTCCAGATGGCAGTTGCTCTTAGTGGTACCCTGCGGTGGTTGTTTAACTTTTTTTTTTTAATTATATATATATATATATATATATATATATATATATATGTATCAAAGGGGATATTTGATAACTTCAGATTGGAAGTTTGGAGCTCGAATAATTTTTCACTCGAAGCGATTAAAAATTTGGCCAACAACTTAAATGGAAAACTAAATTAAGTTTTTAAATGTCAATGTTTATTTATTTTTATTATTTTATTCTGTAACAACTAATAAGGACCCGTAAGGATGTATTAGGCCTTATTTTTGTGTGCGGAGTTTGCTGGTATTTTGCCTACATACTTGTAAGATGTGTGAGTAAAGACGGCGTTGGCTATTCGATCAAAGATAGGGCGGGGGCAGAGAGAGACAGAGCGTGCGAGTGTCAGCATCAGCCGTGCTAGTTCTAATATGGCGACGATAAACGGGGAGGCGCAGTCATTGTGAACGTAGGCAGTGCTAGTTCCAAGATGGCAGCCACAGCGCTTGTGGTCTTCTCACAAGAGATATAACATATCTTCTGCGAGGGATCGAAAAGGGTGATTTTTGTTGTTAAAAAAGGTGCTTTGTTTTTTAAAACTTGGTAACAAATTTTCAATAAAGAAATTTATTGGATATTTCGAATTTTTAGTTTTTTTAATACTTTTGTTAAAAGTTATGTAACAGTAATTCTAAGAGGGACCGAAAAGAGTAACTTTTTTTGTTTTGTTAAAGGTGTTATTTTCTGTTGGACATAATTAAAAATGTTCCAGAAAGCATTTTGCTGTGTTTCGCAAATGTTGGGATTTTTTGTTAATTTTGTTACAAGTTATGTATAGAAATTTCTAAAAGGAACCGAAGAAGGTGACTTTTCTTGTTAAAAAATGTTTTTTGTTGTTTAAATCTTCGTAACGAATTTTCCAAAAAGTAATTTTGCTGGGTTTCGTAAATGTTGAGATTTTTTGTTGGTTTTGTTACAAGTTCTGTAACACAAATTTCTGAGAGTAATCGAAAAGGGTGACTTCTGTTGTCAGGAAATGAGTTTTTTTATTCAAATATTAGTAACCAAGTTTAAAAAAAGAATGTTTTCTGGGTTCGCGTGTGTTGAGATTTTTTGTTAGATTTGTTAAAAGTTAAGTAACAGAAATTCTCCGAGGCACCGAAAAGAGTAACTTTTTTTGTTGGAAAAGGTGTTAACTTATTTGTTAGGCTTGCTTACAAATTTTCAATGAAGTAAGTTTGCTGGGATTCGCGAATGTTCATGTTTCTGTTACTTTTGTTACATATTATGTAACAGAAATTCTGAGAGATAGGCTTTTTGATGTGAAAACATATTAGACCTTGATATGGAGAGTCGCGCCTGATTCAAATGAAACCATGGCTGGAAAGTGTAACGCAAGCCTCTGACACACGCGTTGTGTCTTATGTCACAGAACGGTGGCTTGCTTCTCTTCACCCACCGAAAGGAGCCCTTCAGCCTCTCTCCCTCTTCCTCTCCAACAATCTCTTGTACTTGTGAGTATGAACTGACGTACTATTTTTCGCTCTTACAAATCGAAGCTTTTCTGCCGCTTTTTGCCCCCCGGAGCGTCGCTTTTGTTACCGAATTTGTTAAGCATGCCCTAAATAGTGCTCTTGGACTTTTATCACGTTCAGAGGCCCTATATTTTTGCTACTGATTGGTTTTGCGGTGTTGACTGTCATTTTTTGGAGGTTACCTGCCTGCCATGGACGTTTGATTGGCAATGTTGACTTGTCTGTTCCTGCATATCTGGTCTTGAAGCCTTCACGGCTATCTTGATTTTGTTAAGTATTGAAGCCACTGTAATCCATCACCATTTCGACCGGATTGGACAATATACGTCTGGCTGCCATCTTGGAAATTGGTATGAAGAATGCTTTATATCCAGCGGCGTTGTTAACAGATTTGTAATTTGAATTGACTTTATGCAGTATGGATTCGTCAAAGATATATATAATCGTAGCACGTGCAAGAAAAAAATCAAAACAATTGTGGGGTACTGTAAAGATTGTGTGAAATATTTCCTCCCTAATGACAAGTGTCAGACACATAAAGAGTAAAATTCTAACAATGAGTTCCCAGCTGAAAATTCCTGTATAGGAACCTGTGCAGGAACCTGACAGGTTCCTTTGGAGGTTCCTGTACAGGAACGTACGCAGGTTCCTGGTACACCGGTTCCTGCCACGGATCCTGCGAGGGAACTTGCGCACGTTCCTGTACAGGAACCTGGATATTCAAATACCTGTACAGGTTCCTGTAATATCGTGGATGTTGCTGCAAGAAATTCCCTAGGAAGGATTCTGTACAGGTTCCTGTGGAAGTGGGACACATTTGCAAAAGTGTCTATGAAGGATTCTGTACAGGTTCCTGAGCAGGTGGGACACTCGCGATTATATATGCATGTATATATATATATATATATATATATATATATATATATATATATGTATATGTGTGTGTGTGTGTGTGTATATGTATGTATATAATCGGCGAAATCCCGAAGTTGTTTTCATGACAAACTGTTAATTATATATATATATGTTACAGGCAAAGTATATAATCCGGCAATATTTATAATCCCTAGGCATTATATATAATGCCCAAAAGAGGCCAGGCAAAGTATATAATACTTTCTATTATACACATTGCCTAGGGATTATACGTTATACCTAGAAGAAACCAGGCAAAGTGTATAATAAATATTCTCCATTATTTGAGAAATTTCTACTTTTTAAAACTTCCATTACTTTGGTGATTT
>CAKNXH010001845.1:75458-96331 GCA_932178445.1 Andricus quercusramuli | reverse complement strand
ATAGTTTTTTTCAATTTCTTTTTGGTTACATTAGCATCTTTCGCTTCTAATCGTTTGCGCTTTTCCTCCTCTTTAGCTTTTTCTTCGATTTCTTTTGTTTCTTTCCGAGCTTTCTTTTTATATTCTATTGCTTTAATTGCATCTTCTTTTAACTTTATTTTTCTTAATTCTTTATCTCTCCAGGCCTGTGCAGTTAATGCATAAAATGGCTTTCCTTTCATCTGTTTACCTTTACGTTTCGGTGCTGCATTTTGAATAACGTTATTAGTTACACCTGAATCGTCCTTCTTACAAAGGTCAGCGTGCCCAACAGTCGAAATGTTCGCTTCACATGTACGAGTAGAATTTTAAATCTCATCGTCAAGACCTTCGTTCATACTTAAAGTACAAGATTGTTTTGCATTCGTTATTATTACATTTAGGCTATCTTGTTTTACACATGAATCAGTCTTATTACTGAACGTTGCGTGACTAGTGTTCAAAACTATAATCTTAGAAGTATGCTCTAACTTATTATCACAAGCATTTTTAATTGGAAGACTAGTCATAACAGGAGATTCGTTTGAAGAATTCTTTACTATTTGTAAATTACACTTATCGTTATGCGCTTCAGGTACATTTATATTGACGTCTTTTGTAGATAAATTGAATTCAGCGTGCTTACTCGAGGATAGATCAATTGGATCATTTAAAAAATTACTTCTACAAATAGCTCAGTCTTATTATTGCTTGATTTCCAATGACAAGAATTCGTAGGTGCAGTTATATAATTTTCTTCGCCGTTTACATACGCGTGGGGATCATCCCAGAAAAGTTCAGGCGGATTGGCATATGAAGTAGAGGGAACGTGGAAGTAATTCGAATCAATACCGGAGTAATTAGGTGACAAAATGTTCGAATTAATTGCGTGTGCTTTTTTTGTGCAAGTTTGTCATTTGATTCAATTTCAGAAAAAATCTCATGTTCTAAACTTTCCACAAATCTTGCTTCCGAAATATTTTTGATTTCTAGTTCATTTATATCGATGTTATCTACATCAATTGCACTAAGATTCCCTTGAGAAATAACAACATTTTCATACTCTTCTGGCGTGATACTTTGACTATCGATTACCTTTGGCAGTCTTGTTCTATGTATTCTTTTGTATTCAAGACAAATTGAATACAAAATCCAAAAATGATCAGGCTTTTGAACATGTCCTTGCACGCATTCGAATTCCTTTATCATTCCTTCACCTATAACTTGCTCAGAGTTTTCAAACGGAAGACTTGTAGCTAAAGGTCTCTCAAAGACATTCGTCTTTGGACTTTTCCCTAAACACTTAGAATAATCAATTGCGTCTGGATTCCACGGAAATAGCCCGCATACTCTGAAACCATTAACTATTGTTTTTGGTGTGCTAGAAAATTTCATCAATTACTTTTGATAGGATTGGTGCAAATTTTTCACACGTGAGAGAAACTGAAGAATTTTCTCTTCTCCACTCTAACAAGCATTGCATCCAGAATACTTAAATAGGGTTGAATGCTGCTACATCGGCAGGTTGCAGCAAACGCGTTGCATTTGGATATAAACAAATAAGTTCAATTTTTAGAGCAGCGCACAATTCCCTTAAATGATGCATCTTGTGTGTAGTGTGCCCATCAACAAACATAATAACCGGGAAAGGAACGTTAGATTTAACTAAGTAAGGATACAGAACATTTTTAATGTAATCATGAAAAATTTCCCCTTTCATCCAACCATCGTCGCTTGTGCTAACTCCCCAATCCCCAGGTACGGATTTAGATACTGCCGAAGGTAATCGAGTGTAAGGATACACTACTTGCGGAGGTGTCACTTCGCCAACAGCTGAAAATGTCATTAGTACTGTGATATTTAACTTAGAATTCTCATTTTCGACCTCATAAACATTTCGACAACCTAAAGGAGCTAAAACAATTTTTTTCTTCGCGCATCAGTTAAAATACATTTCGTCGCCATTTAGAATACCTCTTCCATCTTTTTGCACTTCACAAAGATCGCTTTCGACCAAATAATCTTTTGTTTCTTTAAACCAGTTTCGAATATTCTCCTCATTCACGACAGCACTAGCAAAAGCAACGCCTTCTGGTTTTCTTTCCGTTAAAAGTGCATGTCGTTTTAAGAACGCACGATACCAGGTTTTACCAGAAAGATTATTCTTAAATGGATTTTCCCTCGGCGAATTTTGTAGGAACTTCTGTAAGCTAGATTGCAATTCTTCTTTTCTAACAGGAAACCCTTTTCGGTGACAGTCTAGAACCCAGTAGACCAACTTGCTTTCTTCCTCAGCTGTAGGCACTGGATCTGGTCCACAAGTTGCTTTCAAAAATTTTCCGCTCAATCGAAATTGAATACTGGACCTCGGAATTCCAATAGTTGTAGCAGCTTTCTTTTTAGACATGCCACTCTCTGTGACAGCAGTTAAGGCTTTGGACATGTCTGCCTCAGTATACGATTTTTTTTCGCCAGGCATTCTAAACGAGATTAAATTTAAAAAATGATTATATATGTTACTAATTTCATTCCTTAAATTTCAAAAAATGGAGAAAAAATTTCAAACGAGAATATCTTTCTCAAAATTAATCGTTCAGCAAAAGAATAAAACGATTGATAATATAAATATAATCAATTCAATAAATAAGGATAATTGAATTCCATTTGTAACTAAATAAAAACAGTATCTACTTATAACTAAAAACAATAATTATATGAATGATACTAATAAAATTTTAGAGGTCACATTTACCGGCATATAAATTTTAGCTTTATATTATTGCATTAAGCTAATTTTACTTCTATGTAATAATGATTCGTGTACACTGTATTCAAATAGCTTACTTTATTTCTATGGATCCATCAATTTATACACTCTGTTAATACTCCAATACTTCAACACTGTTTTAATACTCCATGCCATCACTAGATTTTCGTGATTACCGTGTTTGCACGTGGTCACATAACCTTACTTTTTGCTGACGAGACAGGGGTGCCAACGAATGAAACCATTCCAGAATTGCATGGTCTAGTTGTCGGCACTGGGGTGCCAACAACTAGAGACCATGCTTTTTGTATTAATTTTCATTGGCACCCCCCTAAAATTAATAAATAAGTTATTTCCAAAGCTTATTCCTTTTTTTGATTATATTACAAGTATTTCTTTTAAATATTCACAAAAATTGGGACAGATTTACTTGTTCACAACGTTGTTTGAACAAAATAAAAAAATGTTGTCAGCTAAAAATTTTCTTTAGAAAACCGGATAAATTCTTGGCACCCTAAGAACTGAAGTGAATTCATTATTTTATAACTAAGTTTGACATTATTTTGTTTAAATTATGTATGTCGTTAGACGCAGAAATATTGTTAGAATTAAAATAATACCCGAAAAATACGATAAATGTTTGCATTTTCTTAATATTTAACAAAAACTAGAGAGGGTGCCAATAACTGGCGCAGTGCCAACCACTAGTGCTCTTACCCTATGCGAGTGTCCCACCTGCTCAGGAACCTGTACAGGATCCTTCATAGATACTTTTTGTAAATGTTTCCCACTTGCACAGGAACCTGTACAGGATCCTTCCTAGGGAATTTCTTGCAGCAACATCCACGATAATACAGGAACCTGTACAGGTATTTGAATATCCAGGTTCCTGTACAGGAACGTGCGCAAGTTCCCTCGCAGGATCCGTGGCAGGAACCGGTGTACCAGGAACCTGCGTACGTTCCTGTACAGGAACCTGTGCAGGAACCTCCAAAGGAACCTGTTAGGTTCCTGCACACGTTCTTGTTGTGCAAATAGGAAAGGCAAAGATAAAACTGAAACTAGCATAGAAAAAAAGGAGGAAGATAAGAGTCAGATGGCTTTTTAGTTGGATTCAAAAGCAGATTATATTCTTGAAAATATAGACAAGATTAAAGGGGAACAGAGGAAAGGGGGTTACTTAAAAAAAGTTATTATTGGAATAATTGAAGAAGTGAAAAAAGCAACAAAGGGATGAGCTGATGAAATGTCAAAATTAATTAAAGGGAGATAAAAGATAACGTGGGGATAATAAAAAATTTAGTCAATGAAGAAATACATACTTTGATGGAAGATGTGAATATTATAGTTCAAAAGGAAATAAAAGAAATCAAGCCTTTAGTTACAGCCATTAAAGAAATGAAATAATTGTTAGAAGCTAAAGAAACACAGGAAAAAGATATTGAGTGGGGAAAAAAGGTAGAAAAAGATTCATATGCCGAAAAGTTAAAAAAAAGAAAACATGAAACGGTTATTTTACTAGAGCCTGTACAAAAAGGGGGAACAAAAAGTGAAGATACCAAAAATATATTAAAGATAAAGTTAATATTAAAGAATTAAAGATAGGAGTTTCGAAGTTGAAAAGCATTGGGAAGGGATCTGTTATAATCGAATGTGATAAACCAGAACTGATAATTACGCAATAAATATGCCAGAGACAAAGAATCTCAAATTTAAAGTAATGTGAATTAATAGTGGTGAGGAAAAAACGAGTGATGAAGAACTTTTAGATATGACTGACTAAAATGACTAAAATGCTACAAATGTTGTAAATTTGGACATAAAGCTAATGATTGCAATGGGGAGGAAGTGTGTTGTTACTGCGCTGGAAACTACTCTCAAAAAGATTGTAAAAATATAAATAATTTAAAATGTATAAACTGCGTGAGCAATAGAGGACAGAGTATAAGCAATAATGAAGATCAGTTAAAGCATGCGGCTTATAATAAGGAATGTCCTTGTTTTAAAAGAATAAAGGACATTCAGGGTAGTAAGATTAATTATTCAAAATTAATATATAGCAATCAACTAATATACAGGGAATCATACTTAGTTTAAATGTACAGGGTTTTAAAAGTAAAAAAGATGAGCTAGAAGATATTAATATAAAAAACTTGAAACCAATGATATTGGCTTTAAATGAAACACATGTTTATGATGCTTTAGCAGATTATGAATTACAAATAAACGGGTACAAACTAGTCAGATGTAACGCGTCTTACAGAAGATTGAGTGGAATATTAATTTACATAAAAAATAGAGTAAGATTTGAAGTAATTGAAAGTATAGAATATGAGAACGTCATGTGGCTATCTCTAATTAGAATATACGGATGGAAAGATTGTGAAATTATTGGAGAAGTTTATCATTCGCCTAGTACCAGCGATGCAGAGTTTATACGATTATTAGAAGATAAATGCGACAAATTAACTGAAACTAACCAAGTATTGATAATGGGCCATTTCAATATAGTCATTCGTAAGAATACATTTTACGTGCACAATATAATTCATATGATGCACTCTTATCGACTAAAACAATATGTTGAAGGATATACGAGAGTTACGGAAGTATCTAAAACATGTATTGATTTAGTTTTTTCTAAATCCAGACAGGTAGTTAATATATTGCATACACCAAAGATTAGCGATCACTCGATAATTCAAATAAAAGTGCATAGTAATAGAAGTTTCAAAAATTAGTAGAAAAATTACGTATAGAGATTTCAGTAATTTCAACGAGGAGTTGTACTTAAATCAAATAAATGCATTAAAGAATAGTAGTATATTAAATGCAGCTTTATAGTTAGAAAGAAATGGTTTACACGAAATATATACGATGAAGTAAAAAAAAGAGAAACTTATATTTGCTTGCTAAACAGTCGAAAAGTGTGCACGGAAAAAAAAAATTTCATTAAATTTTATAGAACTAGTCCTATAGTAGAGGATACGACGGGTAGTTTATTAAAAGTTAAAATCTTCTTGGTTTTACATTGCATCGAACTATTCTACAAAATTTAATACAGAGTTCTCTAAAATGCGAAAAACGTAGAATAGTTCTAGAAAATCTAAAAGTCCAGCTAATATACAGTCTACATCGGAGAAGTCTCGAAACTATAGAGAACAGTTCTATAAAATCATGGCCGATTTTGAGCCTAAAAAAGTCTTTTTTATTATCATTATTATCATTATGCTTTAATATTTGTTCACATATTCAAGTACATAATTATTTACTATTACACAAACAATCACTACACAAATAATCGCACGCTATTAAAATTATTATTCACTGTGGGCTCGAACCCCCTACCTACGCATTCGGAGCTCCTGAGAAAACCTCGCAGCTAACATAACTTGTAGTATAAAAAAAAAATCTAAAATATAAGCTACAGCTGTGAAGGGCTGTTTGACAAATTTTTGTGATTTGAAAATTCTAGGTTAATGATTTCGGAAATTTGAAATTTCCGGAGTTTTATATTTATAATGACAGTAATTTCAAGAATATCATATTTCGAAAATTTAGTTTAAAATTTAGGTAATTACAAATTTCGGGATCTTTAACATTTTTTAAATTTTGGAAACTTTAAATTTCGAACAAATTTTTAATCGCAAATTCTTTTTTGGTTATAAATTCTAGTAGGTTCAAGATTAATAAGATGTTATGTAGCTATATAGAATAAGTTTATATAGGTTATATGCAGGGGCCGCTTCAGACTGTCGGCCGCCCGGAGGCAAATTTCAATTTGCCGCCCCTTTTAATATGAATTTTGAAATCAAAATATCTAGAACTATTCTAATAGAAAATTATAATAATAATTAAATGAAGAATAAATAATAAGAAATAATGATAATAATTATTAATAATCATAATTAATAATAATCATTATTATTAATAATTATGATAAATAGTAATAAATCATTTATAAATAAATTGACAGTTAAATAAATTAATACATTATATCCTAATTATATTCAGAGGGAAAGTAATCATGTGAAGTAGATCTTGTTATTGTTGAATGAAATATGCATTTTACAAGAACCATCAAGATAATTTAACAACAATCAGCAATCAACAATTAACATAGTTTCAAGTAAAAGGTTGAGGTCTCACTTTCGCTAAAGCAAAATCACGGATGATTGATTCACAATTAATTAAATCTAATATGTCCTGCTCTATAGCTATAGTAGCTAAAGCTGATCGACATTCGTGCATTCGGCATTGTATTACGTAGATAATTTTTAATTATCTTCGGTTTCGACAACGACCTTTCAGCACTTGCGGCGGAAACGGGTAAAGTAAGGAGGATTCAAAAAGCAACGTAAGTGTGTGGATAAACTGGCGTTAGGCAGTTTTCGTGAATGTAATGCATGGTGGAATGATGAAATTGAGGCAGCCGAACAAGAAAAAAAAGAAACGTACAAGATAACGTTGAACATCACAGGTCTTAGCGATGGGGAGAGAAATACACTTGAAAATGATTACGGACACAAAGAGAGGAAATTAAACGACTAGTGAAGGAAAGTAAAGATAAAAACAGAACAGAAGAAGAGAAGAAAATACGAAAAGACTTTAAAGGAACCATGAAACTATTATTTAAAGAGATGAAGGAAAGTAAAAGTACAGAGTTTGTCGGCATGAGAAACAGCAAAGGTGAAATGCTATATGATACGGACGGGATAATAGACGCTTCGGAAGACTCTTCTAAAGAATTACCAGAAGATGAAGATTTAGGGCAACATAACTGCGATGTAGAACATATTGCATTAGAAAACCCAATTGAAGAAGTCTGTGTCACTGAGGTTAGAGATATAATTAGGAACATAAAAAACGGCTCCTAAAAGCAATAAAAACAATATATACAGGTAGTAAAGCAGTGTAAGAGATAATGCGAAACTGAGTGACTGGTTCGATATTGTGCAAGGCGTGAAATAAGGATGCGTTATGTCCTTATGGCTATTGATCATATGTATGGATAAGTGTCTAAGAATTTCCCTCTTCGATGAAGAAGATTTAGATCTCAAGACAGTGAGGGTACGTGCGTTAGCTTTCGCAGATGACAAGATTTTTATGGCAGAATCAATCGAGTACTTACAAAGAATGCTGAATGAACTAATACAAGCATGAAGAACATGCCTCAAAATTAACGTAAATAAACCAAAAATCATGGTGTTTAAAGGAAGAAGTGAGAAAACAATGTGCAAAATTGTCCTAAATGATGAGGGATTAGAACAAGTTGATAAGTGCGTATATCTGGGTAGCCTATTCACTAGCAAAGGAAAAATAGATGGAGAGTTAGATAGGCGCATAAATGAGGGTAAGAAACTTACCGGTAGAACAGGGCCCATTCTCAAAAATGAAAACATATAAAAAAAACTCAAATGGTCATACCTCATTCTATATTTGTACCGACAGTACTATACAGTACTGCAATGTTCACGAATTGTCGGCAAGATTCCTAGTTTCGCACAGGATTAAAACCCGAAAAAGCTTTCAATTTTAAACTTATTGTAATGGATCATCGTGAAAGCATTAAATTTATTATTACGAAACTTTATTATTTATCATATTCATATAAATTTTATTAATATCTATAAAAATATTATCGTCATGAAATTTTTCAATCATGTGGTGAGTACGATCATTATTTGAAACTTTGATACTTTTTGCACCAAGTTTGGTGTTATTATGAGAAAAAAATTATCAATTTTACATTATAAATATAAACAAACTTTCGCAACATCTCAACAAATTGGCTTACTCATTTTCAACTTTTGAAAACGGTAACTGAGTGTAAAGGTAAAATCATTACAGTTCGCTTGAAAACATTCCTTATATTCATATTCCTGGACTTGCTCAACAGCTTCTGCAACTTGATCACTTACAGCCAGAATAATCACTTGTGTATCATCATTTTTTTTTAATATTCAAATAATGAATAATTTTTTTCATTGTCTTCATCGCGTTCAGATTTTCGCCTCCGATATTGAGCACCTGAGAGGCGTTTCGCTTTGCGATCAGCCATATCAAAATATGCAAACTTTTTTCTCACACGACGTGAACTTCAGAAAAATGTTGTTCTTAATGAACAAGTGCGCTTTAACGTATACACACTTAAACTTGCAGGTCGGTTTTCTTGAACCATGGTGGGGGGATTGCTTTTCCTCTATTTTTTTGATGGTTACTTTCCACGAGTGTCTAGCCAAAATTGTTCCTTCCGCAATTATGATTCGCTTGTCAACAGCCCTTATGCATAAGAAACTACTGTTTCGCTGATACCTGGACTAAGTACTACTAACTTTATTGCTTTAGCAGCATTACAGTTCAAGAAGTGGATCCACTTTATTGTCGATGCCTGCACTTGCCGAATTAGTTTTATTATCATAGCATTTTAATTAACTCATTCAATCTAGACTTCAGACTTTCCTAGAATCTATCTTGAGAAATTTTAGACTTCTTATTTTTTTGTCAATAAGTATATGAAACGATCTTGTTAAGCTGTCGCCCCTTGTCCCTTGCAATGCAATCCACTCATCTCGTTCAGATTTTAGACTCTCCTAGAACCCAATTTAACAAAACTTAAACAATTTTATTTCTGTCATTGAGTATATGAAGCTATTCTTTAAGCGACCGCCGCCCCTCGCCCTTTGCGCCCGGAGGCGGCCGCCTACTCTGCCTCCGCCTGTAGCGGCCCCTGGTTATATGAAATTAAAGGCTTGCATTGCAAATAATTTTAAAAGTTGAATTCCCAATTATATATTTTTTGAATCGATTAAATAAGATATGACATGGAAAAAGTTGAATCTATTTCAATTTTTAACGTTGAAAATTAAAATCTTAAGTTTTCCAATAACCGACACATCTCTAAATGGCAAGTCCACTACCCGGGTGCACCGGAACGTGCACCAGGTCGTTCAAGACGTCATCTACGAGAACTTTTTTAGAATCTAAATTGTGTCAATAACCAAACTAACTACCATTAAGAAAATATGAGAGAAAACAAAGTTTCCGTATTTTTATTTCAGTCTTACGATACATTTAGAAAAAATTTAAAAAAGAAATCGAGTCAAAATTCCTTTTTATTGACGTTTCGGCCTCATCTGTGGGCCTTCATCAGAAAGAAACATCTTAGAGAGTAATCGAACTCAATCATAAATATACGTCGAAGCGAATGACAACATTTTAAAATTTTGTAAAGTCAGATCATTCTGAAGTTTTGAAAATCACTATGAAGTTTGTAAAAAAACATCAGTTTGTTAGCTGTTTCACAGCATTTTAATTACAAAATATGAACCTTTTTTAACATATTGGGAAAGCTCCTTGGACTTTATAGTTTCCCAATACTTTTTTTACAAACTTCATAATGATTTTTAAAACTTCAGAATGATATCTGACTTCACAAAATTTTAAAATGTTGTCATTTGCTTCGACGTATATTTATGATTGACTCCGATTATTTTTTAAGATGTTTGTATCGATGAAGGCCCACAGATGGGGCCAAAACGTCAATAAAAAGGAATTTTGACTCGATTTAGTTTTTCAATTTTTTTTTAAATGGATCGTAAGACCGAAACAAAAATATGAAAACTTTATTTTCTCTCATATTTTCTTAATATAAAAAAACGATCGAAGGAAGCTTGACTTGATGATTTCTTTAGAAATCTTGAGGTTTATCTACCAAAATAACTACCAAGGGTGAGTCGACGGTAGTTAATTTGGTGGTTGAAACAATTCAAATTTCTAAAAAGTTCTCGTAGGATACGTGCTAAACTACCTGGTGCGCGACTCGGTGCACCCGGATCGTCGACTGAACACTTAATTATTTTGGATGTTGACACAATTTGAATTTTAAAGCAGTTCTCGTAGAATACGTGCCAAACGACCTGGTGCACGTTCCGGTGCACCCGGGTAGTGGATTTACCATTTAGAGATGTGTCGGTTATTGGCAAACTTAATATTTTAATTTTCAACGCGTGCTAATGTTCTTTAAGACTTGAATTCTTTTTTTTCACGCGGGAGCCATGCGGAAAAGTCGCTGCCTGCGCACAGTAGCGACTGCGCAGCTACATTTTAAAGAACTGAAGTCTATAGATCTTCGATTGAAGTAGTTCACAAACACTCAATACTTCGAATCGAATTTCTATGAGATTTTTCAACATTTTTTGAAGAATTTTTCTATACATTTGACTGAATTGAGGTATTTAAACCTTATAATTATGTGATTACAAACTTTCAATACCTCAATTGTGATTTCTACGAAAGTTTTCAGCATTCTTTCATGAATTTCTCTATATATTTTATTAAACTTTTTCAAATCGGAGTTCAATATAAAGTTTACAGAATTCTTGCAGAGTTATTCTAGGTTAGTTCTATATTAAATCCTGAAAGTTATACAGAATATAGAAAATTTGTTCAAGGTTCGCTCTCATCCCCGACTCTTGTAATACTTCAAGAAAGTTTAATGAACTTTTTTTTTCCGTGTGGAAGATTGGGCGAATTATAAAAGCTGCAGAAATCATGTAGTCGCATTAATAAGAAAAATAAAAAGAGATTATAGTGAAAATAGATTAGCAGACAACAAAAATAACCAGAGAGGAATGTGGGAAATAATCAAAGAGCTTGTGAAAGGACAGTCTAAAAATATTATAGATAAGGTGACATTTGTAGATGTTGAATATAAAAATGAGCAAGAAATTGCCGAAAAATTTAATACCAAAGATACTACATAAAGAGTCCTCAAAAAATTATTGAATCAATATGTAGCAATAACATAAGTAATTCTGTTAACTTAAATTTAACAAGTTATGAAATGAATGACTTTGCACAAATAAACATTTATAAACATTTATTATTATTATTATTATTATTATACCATTAAGCCATTTCCCTTTCGGGGTAGGCGTGACTTGCTCGGTTGGAAAGTAGTGGGATAGGTATATTCGTTATATGGTATAAGGTAGATAGGTATATAGGTATATGTATTATGGTATAGATATCTTAGATTGATCTGGAGTTTTCGTGTTATTTATTCAAATAACACGTTCACTCCGCAACACTGCTCCGACCCAGGTTGCTGATCAATCTCTCTAGCGATCACCCCAAGTGAGGAGCCTCACAAAATTGTTATGTATGGTTCCCCACTTGGGCCCATTAGTATCCAAGGTCTTTTTTTCAGGCATCATTCACTCTATTGTCACTCTGTTTATAAACTATTTGTCGCCACACATTTCTGTCCCGGCATACTACTCTAGCTTCCTTTACGTCCATGCATTTCTTCATGCAAGCTCTTCTGTTCCTATGACTTCTTATGTCTCTTCGGATTAATGTCTCATTTACAGATTCTAACCATTCTTTCGGCGGTCTACCTCTGGGCATTCTGCCATTTACTTTACCTTTATATACTTGCTTCGTCAGTCGTTCATCTTTCATTCTTTCAAGATGTCCGAACCATCTTAACTGATTTCTTTCCCATATGTCAACTAGCGTGTCTCCTGTACCACATTCTTTGAGGATTATCTCGTTTCGGACTTTATCCATCAGTGTTTTTCCGCATATTATGCGCAGAGGTTTCATGCCGATCGCGTTGATTTTACTCCTGTCCTTTCCTTGACAGGTCTATGCCTCGCTACCGTATATTACAGTTGGTACGAATATGGAATTATGTATGGCCATTTTAGCCATTTTAGGACAATGTTGCATATTGTTTTCTCACTTTTTCCCTCAAAAACCATGACTTTCGTTTTATTCACGTTAATTTTGAGGTCCATGTTCTTCATGCTTGTGTTAAGTTTATTCAACATTCTTTGCAAGTCTTCGACTGATTCTGCCATAACAATCTTGTCATCTGCGAAAGCCAACCCACGTACTTTGACGGTTTCGAGATCTATACCTTTTTCGTCGAAGAGGGCAGTTCTTAGACACTTATCCATGAATATGATGAATAGCCACGAGGACATAACGCATCCTTGTTTCACGCCTTGCATAATATCGAACCAGTCACTCAGTTTCCCATTTACCCTTACACTTGCTTTACTACCCGTATATATTGTTTTTATTGCTTGCAGGAGCCCTCCATTCACTCCATACTCTTTAAGGACTTCCCAAAGTTTACTTCTATTTACCGTGTCGAATGCTTTTTCTAGGTCAATAAATGCACAGCAAACTTTCTTTCCTACTCTCAAGCTTTTTTCTGTGATCTGTCTGAGGCTAAATATCTGATCTGTACATGATCTTCCTGGCATAAATCCACTTTGGACTTCCCATATCTTCTCTTCTGTAATTTCCATTACCCTACGAATAAGTATTTTTGAGTATATTTTACTTACGGTACTTAGTAGGCTGATACCTCTGTAATTACTGCAGTTGCTTTTATCTCCCTTTTTATATATTGGTACAATAATCGCCTTTCTCCAATCGTCTGGGTCTTCTCCTGTCTCGAAACATAAATTTATCAATTCGCACAACCTGTGAGGTATGTACTCGCCACCGTATTTAAGCATTTCAGCGCTAATACTGTCTATACCAGCAGCCTTACCGTTTTTCAAGTTCTTAATTATATCTCTGACCTCAGTGACACTGACTTTTTCAATTGGGTTTTCTAATGCATTATGTTCAATGTCGTAGTTTTGTTGCACCTTTGCTGTTTCTCATGCTAACAAATCTTAATCAAATAATAAGTAAGATGGCTGATAAGAAAGGGGGTGAGAATGGAATAAATACATCTATATTAATAAAATTTTAAAGGCATTAGGTAATAAATTTGCGGATACATATTATAAATCAGTCATTACAGTAAGGCGAATTTCCGCGCGATTGGAAAGAATCAACAGTCATACCTATACCAAAAATTACTAATATGAATAAAGCTGAGGAATTCAGACCAATTAATGTGTTACTAACTTATGAAAAAGTCTTAGAATTGGTAGTTGAAAATAAGATAGAAGAATATTTTGAGATTCACATCTTATTTACGGAAGACCAATCTGGATTCAGAAAGAATCATTCATGTGAAGCAATGCTACAAGATTTATTAACTGCTTGTAAAGAAGAAATTAGTGAGGGAAATGTAGTATCAGTGGTCTTTCTAGATCTCAAGAGAGCTTTTGAAACTGTAAATAGAAGCATTTTGCTAAAGAAATTGGAGGGTTATGGAACAAAAGGGACTGTGTTGCAATGGTTTGAAGACTATTTAAAAGATAGAAAAAATGTGAATGTGAAACATAAATGCATTTAACAATAAAATTATGAAAAAGGTGCTATTTATTATTGTTGTTAATTTACATCATTTTTTAATAAACAAATGGCGATTTAACCCTGTTCTACACACGATATTTGAATTTTTTTATGTAGTGGAAAGCCTGAACGCTTGGGATTAAGAATCCGTTTCAACTTTTTTGTGCTCGCTCTTTGGGTTAATGATGAATAATATTGTTTAGTGCCGCGAGCCGCGTGCCGCGATACCCGCTCGAGAGGCGTGCGCCACAAGGGCATCTCAGCATTCCATGAAGGCACGGAATATTCGGCCTATATACCGTTCATCAGAATTATGAAAATATCAGAAATTCTTATTTTACATCCAAGCCATGTATAGCATACAATGAATTCACCCTCAAATATACGCACAATCAAATTTAATTTTTCTTATTTCCCACAGAGGTTACATTTTCAACAAAAACGGTATCATTTGAAAACAGTCTACAGACAATCTTTTTATCATCGACTGTTTCATAGCATTTTCACAAACTGAATTCTTGTTAAAATCATGATATGTGTATACATTCTCGAGGCCTTAGCTGCCTGAATTTTGACAGAAATATCTGTATTTCAGAAAACTTTTCCTTACAAAGTTTATGCAAATCGACGACACTGAAGAGAACTAACCTTTTTTGCACTTGAGTACATTTCCCGTCTTTTACGATTGATATATAATCCTGCATTCCAGGCATGACACGGCTGTTATCATCAGCATGATAATAATTTTTCACTGCACTTATAGTAGTGTTCGGAAGATTACGCCCAGCTTTTTTCTTTGGTCGATGTCCATACCCAGATTCGTTCCTCAATTTTTTGGCTTTTGATGCGATTCGGTGAGACACACCAAATTCTTTTCTCATTTTCGCGGCGGTCCAATGTGACGGGAGTGTCGTCAAAATTTGTATTTTTCCCGATTGATAAGGCTGCTGAGACTTTTATGTTTTTTTTTAAAGCCACTTTTATGTCACGTATGTACGAAGTTTCGGAGTCATTATTGTCAACAGCACAGTTTTTGTAACTTGTCACTTAATTCAAAGCTGCACGTAACTTTTCCTTGTCGTTACTCGTAAGTTGTGAAAAACATTTTTTTTTTATTAATGGTTCTCCAGATTCACGAAGTATATTGTTGATTTTTTCAATTTTCTCCATCTCATCGAAATTATCACAATTATGAAGAGGTGCATTCCTTTTTAAGAAACATTTTTAAGTTTACAGTTTTTCGTATTGAACTGAAAAAATTCTAAATAATAATTTGGAATTAATGAAAATATAAATATATAAATATATATATATTTATATTTTCATTAGTTCTGACACTCATCTTTTCAATATTTTTTAATATTACTTATTCCTTTACTGACTTTTCTATAATGATCTTAATACCCTTTTTCTAGTAAAAATAATTATTGATTTATATATTAGCTACAAAATAATGAAATTTCAGAATTAGAAAAGTAAAATATCATTACAAACAATAAAATTACCATTTTACACTCTCATGAGTGAAAACTTTAAATTTAGTGAAGAATATTTTTATATTATAATTTATGAAAAATTTATAAATGATAAATAATTTACTAAGATTATTTTTTTACATTTCAGCTTTAAAATTAATTTCAGGTAATTCTCCTATTTAATATTGAAATTGATATACCCTGCCTCTGTCCATCACATAAATTTTAAAATACAAATTATGTACCCTGTTTCTTCGTTTTCCTATTGACAACATTGAAATTAAGCATTTTTCCCTGTACACAGTTTAATCAAACCTCATTTGTGATCTGTTTCAGATCATTCCTATGAAAGTACATAAAAATTGTGATATTTATAAGAATTAATTACATTCGATTTATTATTTATTTATTTATAAACCGTGCCAATCTTATTCTCAATCACAGACTGAAGTATAATAAACATTAAATGAAGTTATAATTTTCAAGCACAAGAAGAAGATATAGTAGATAAAAGTAGATTTTACAATGAAATAAAAAACTCCCCGGTCCTAAATAAAATCCTCGGGTTTATCACGGTTTCTCTTAGTTACAAAAAAATTCCCGGGTTTTTCCCAGTCTGATCGACACTGATATTATTTATTCCTATATTGATTTTTCTGTAATACTTTAATACCCATTTTCTATTAAAAATAATTATTGATTTATATATTAGTTACAAAATAATGAAATTTCAGAATTAAAAATGAAAAATATCATTACAAATAATAAAATTGCCATTTTACACTCTCATGAGTATAATAATTTTTTATTTATGAATAAAAAATTATTTAAAAATTTTTATATAATTATTTTATAATAATTTATAAATTATTTTAAACAATAACGACAATAAAACATTTATATATATGTTTATATATTTATATAAATTTATATAAATAAATAAATAAATATAAATAAATAAATTTATATAAATTTATGCATTTATATAATCATATATATTTATATATGTTATATATATAATATATTTACTAAACCATTTCTGTAACAGGCTATATGTATAATGTAAGGCTTTCTCTCCTGTAAATCATTATCTATTTATTTATTAAGTATAGATATACAAGTCATTAAAGGTTTTATGAAGTGTTTATAAGAAATAACAAAGCTGTGATTTTCATAATTCCATATACATTCTATTTTCCTTGATAAAATATTATAAATATTGAATATTTAATTCAATGAAAATTTAAGAAAGTATTATAATGGAAAAAAGTTTAAAATCTTTTTTAAAAAAAGTCTTAAAACTTTTAAAATGTTTTAAAATATGAATATAGACTATATATAGACTATATAGACATATTTTTCATGCTTCTTAAGAAAATCTCACTAAAAGAAATGATGATTATTTTACTGAATTAAAAATATATATAAATTATTATCATTCTAAATTCACAATATTTAAAATCAATTAAAAAATGAAATACAAAATTTGAACATTGAAAACCACTTGAGGCTTGAGAATGATATACATTATATCAATCTAACCTCAAGTTTTCTTACATAATATATTCCTTATATTACAAATTTGAAAACCTGTAGTAACTTATACTATATTCCCTATAGATCCTATACTAGGAAAGATTCTATAATAATACCTAAAAAACATAACCATCTTTTAAAACTTTTTTAGCTTTTTTGAGGCTGTCAAACTTTGTAAGCAAAAGTCGACTCTAATCTCCAAATCCTCCAATTCTCCAAATCTGAAAAAGCTGAAAAATCTTGAAAATAGCCCAGTCGCCGAGAATGACAAATTACAAGTTAATAATCGTGCATTCTCGGCAATCCTCGGCTTCAACGCCGAACCCATCTTCGTGACCGTCACCGAAATCAAACGAAAGAGCACGAAGGAGACAGTGAAATCATCCGAGCCGACAAATTTTCGTTGCCGTGGAGCGTGGAATCAAGTGACGGAGTGGGGACACACCGACACGCGGCGTTTACGTGTGTCGCTCCCACACGGGAGTCGTGGTGGGGGCCGCCAGCTCCCACGATCTGTGAACACTGGTGTGGTTACCGCACTGATATGTTCACTGATATGTTTACATATACATGCATTCGAGATTGCCATTTACCAGCTGCACTAATCTTGGAACGAATTGAAACGGGCTTTGGAATTTATCGCCGCCATCGGTCGGTAGGTGAACTAAGTAAAAGTAGCGCGAAATTTCAAAAATATAGTTTTCGAGGAACAGTAATATAAAATTATATTCTTATAGCATATGTTTTTAATGTTATTGTGTGAATTAATTTTTCAAAAGTTAATATTTAAAAAGTGAAATGAGAGCAAGTGAAATTTAGGGAAGTACTGAATCTGCTGGGTTATCTCTGGGAACAGTAAAAATCAAATCAAAGAAAATTGTTTTTTAGCACTTTTAATTTTGTACAAAATAAAGTACGGTTGTAGAAGATATGGGTAGTTATTTATTCAATTTAATTAGAATACATATAATAAAATAAAACTACATTCACATAAATATTTCAGAAAATTTATTTTCAAACAATATTTGCGCATACACATACTTACTATCAATTTCCTTGCAATGTTTGTGCCATGCATTTAAAAATCCATAGAATCTCAATACAATCGTCTGCAAGATTATGACTTCGAAATGGTGTAAAACTGACATTTCAACTTCAAAATAATGACGATAGCAGTAATAATTTTGCATATTTCCAGAACATGACGAATTGGGTTTTAGGTTATTCAGTGCTGAACGGAAGAGACCCAATAGTAATTAAAAATAATTAGCCAGTGTCGAGAAAAAGGAAATTTGAGTTTTCACTTTGTGGTTAGCAAATTTAATTATTTATGACTTATAATAACTATAATCAATTATACTTTACATTCCTATATTGTAATTATTAAAGAATGAAGGTACTTTCTTATCTCTGCAATTATTTGCTTCCAAAATGTCCATCTGCGGTTCAAACTTAATTTGCGGAAAAATTCAAATTAAGACAAAAATTGCGTATTCGTAATAAATAAAATATTTTTACATGTTGTGCAGTTCCAAACATTCTAAATATCAAAAGTGCGGCAAATTGAAAAGTTGTTATATTTACTTACTTGTGTAAAGTTATAGCATTTTCTTTATTGGTGCTCACTTTTCCACAATAGACACATTTGCCCATATTGCAAATTAAAAGTACAAACGTAACTTGCATAAAACACTGCATGAGGGCGCAGTCCCATGGATACATATTAGCAGAGTAGCAGATTTGCGGAGTAGGTTTTTCGACCAATCAGATGATTGCAGGGAGTTTTCTAAAAAGTTTTCTGAAAGAGATAAGTTCAAGCCGTGCAGGGACTAGGGAATAGTGTAGCGCCTGCGTTCGTGATGTTTTCAAATATTTGAAAAGTGTTAAGTGAAAATGGATTTTGATGGTTAAAATATTGTTCAAAATCAGTAATAACGATGGAAATCAGTCTGGGGTAAGTACTGATATAATAAAGTAGAATATTACTATGTTTTTGTAAAGAATTTGTACAAAAAAACTAAATGTGAGCTGTTATAAAACGAATTTTAAAGCTGGATGGGTAAGCTAACCAACAAACAAAAATTTGCAGTTTTTGCAAAACTATACAAAAATAAAATAGTTTCGTGAACAATTCTAAATTTTATGTACTTAATTTATTGACGCAATGTTTTCTAAAAAAAAGGCGAAGAAGTTCGGTTTACTTTTTCGATATGCAGGTTATAATCTATGTGGTCATCCTACAATAATTGTTATTATCTTTTCAAATGAAAAATAATAATTTAGAAACTGTTCGCTTCTGTTGTCAATATAATTATTGATTTTGAACAGACATAATAACTAAACCGATATAATAAATATTTTTTAGACTGTGTCTAGTCGTCCTGAAATATTGGGATAGTTGGAAAAGGGCATGGACTAGTCGTTCCAAAAATTCGGGATTACTAGCCAAGTTTATAAAAAATATATTACTACTTATGCCGAATTTCGAGATGACGAAGGGACTTCGATTTTCCTAATATTGTTTAAATCAAATATTTTATTACTGCATTGGGCTCAATTCTTTAAAAACTGATACTTGTGAAAAACAACGTTTTAATTAGTATTCGTGTTCAGCAGGAATATGTATATACCAAAATTCATATAATCTCTTTTAGTTTATTGCAAAAAAATGAAAACGTGTGTGGCTGTATTTTATTATTTTTCTGGACGATTTAATAAAATCAAAATTCTGTATTTTATTTTATATTTAAGTTAAATACTTAATATTATTTGAGTAGACTTGAAGAGAGATACTTTTGTTTTATTATTGGTGTTTTTTTCTTATTGGTTCGTTTTATTATTTAAATTGTGAAAAAAGCACATGAATGCAACAAGAAAATGATAATTTTTAATTGATAAAATATGAAATTGGTTGAGATAAATTTCAAATATTTGAAATTATATAATAAAATAAAATAAATAATTAGAAACCAATAATTTTTTAATCAATGTTTAATTTAATAATGAAAAATACTTTAAACTTCTTGACTTCTGATAATAGTTTCAATGAAAATAATTAAATCAAATGTTAGAATCTATTACAATTACAAGTTTTTAATTTCAAGAGGAGTGGAATCTTTAACTTTCTTATTTTATTATTTGAAACAGTACAAAATTGTATGTCTTTCATTAAAGTAAAGAGTTTTATATTTAGTTTAGAGCAATGAAAATTTGACAGATTCCCTAAATTCCTAAAATTTTCTGGAATCTCTGAAATCCTTGAATATTTTCAATTTCTTGAATTGTTTTAATGTTCTGAATTCCCAAAATGTTTTTACTTCTTTGAATTTCTTTAATTACCTAAATTCTCTGAAATCGATGAAATTTTCTGAATTCCCTGAAATCTTCGAATATCCTGAATCCCTTGAATTCTCCGAAATTTGTTTAATTCTCTGAATCTGCTGCATTCCTTGAATCTTCTAAATTCCGAGCTGAATTCCTTAAATTCCCTTAATGCTATAAAATTTCTGAATTTCCTGAATGTTGTGAAATCCTGGACATTCTCTGAATTCCCTGGATCCTTTAATTCCGTAAATATTCTGGATTCCTTGAATTTTTGAAATTCTCTGCGTTCCATGACTTCCCTGAAATGCAGCGTAGTTTTTCGCCATTGTGTAACAGTTGACATTGTGTAACACTTGAAATTCCTAGAATTTTCGGTATAACCTGCATTCTGTGAAGTCTGTTTCGAGTCCTTCAATTTCATGACTGTCTTGAATTCCTTTAAGAGGGCTGGGGACACCCGTGGGAATTCTAAGTTGAGTGTGCGA
>CAKNXH010001845.1:46196-70458 GCA_932178445.1 Andricus quercusramuli | reverse complement strand
AGAAGTAATTGTCTTCGTCTAGTGGAAAGGGCAGGTCGGTCTGGAGGTTTCCTCTGATTGCACTGAGACTTTTAATGAAGTTTTCTGGTGGGATTATTCTTGGAGATATTTTGCCTTTCTTTGCTTCGCTTACTGCATCCTCTTAATCCTCTAGGATTTCTACTGTTCCTTCGAGATGGAGTTCCATTTCTAGGAGAGAGTTAAGTACTTGGTTGTTGAAGGCTAGCGCGCTTGGCATGCTAGCCGTTTGGCTGGAGATGGTTTCTAATCGTGTCAGGTCTGTGTTTTGTTGATCTTTTATTGTTTCTAATTTTTGTATTGTTGATTGGATGAGACTTGTTCGGTTTCGAATGAGCACCGCGATTCCTTTTGATTTGCTGTATACTTCATCTATGTCGTTGCTGATCTTTTCTGCGTCGTCTGCACTCATTGACCCGAATAGGAATTTTATACCAGATCCTATAAAGTTGAACAGACCTCTTTTTGTTCGTTCTGGTGAGATTCTTTGCAGGGCGTTGATGCGGTACTTCATCTTCATAATTCTGTCCTTGGCTGCTTTGATGCTTTGTGATATAGTGCATCCTTGATAGTCTCTGCATTTTTCCGTAAGTTGATTTGCGTGTGTTGCCAGTTGTCTTATGTCTGTTCTTACGTCTGATAGTTCTACGAAGTGAATGGTGTTCCATACCTCGTGGTATACCCGAGCTTCAAAGAGTTTCTCCTGTATTACTGGTTGTTTTACTTCTGTGGCATTGTAGGATCCGTGGCTCTGCGTGACCTGAAACATTGTTCCCTTTTATATTTCCCCATAGAACTTTTTTATCTGGTTGAAATGACGCATTTGTTCTTGTCCCCTTCGGAAAATAGTGACTGTTTTTGTATCGTTGTTGATTTTCCGTATTACTAGGGGTTCTGACCAGACGGGCCGTTTGTCTTCATTTATTTTCAGGTGAATTTGTATTGCGTCTCCGACTTCGTATGTTTCTTCCTTTTCTATTGGTTTGGTGGTTTCTTGTGTCTTCTCTTTTCTTTCTTGTATCTTCTCTCTAGCATCCCGAAGTCTTTCCTGTTTCCTTCTTAATCTTTCTTCGTTCATTACATCTTCGTCTAATTCTTGATACTCTTTTTCCACATACATCAGTTCTTGTGGTGTGTAGGTTGTTGTTGAGTGTGGTGTTTCATTATATCTTTTGACTGCTTTCAGGATTTTTTGTAGCGGAGTTCCATCTGTGCGAGCTGCTAGACTTTTCAGCGTGCCTATTAGTCGTTCTGCAATTCCATTGCTTTCAGGATGATAGGCAGAGATTTTAATTTGTTGTATTCCTTGGGTTTCGTATACATTCTTTAGGTCTTTACTCTGGAAACAGCCTTCGTTATCCGTTACTACTTTTTTGGGTGTCGGGTGTGTGAAAAAGAATTGCCATAAGGTGTCTGACATTTTCTCTCTGGGTAATGGTAGTGTCCAACAGTATCTTGTTAAGCTGTCCATTGTTAGCAGGAATTCCTTTCCTTCAAACGTTAGCTTGTCTATGTTCAGTATTTCAAACGGTCTTTTTGCCGCGTCTATTAATACTGCATCTGCTCGTATTCGTTTTTCGTGTCGTTTGTTTGCACATGAAGGGCATGCCTTTATGTACTCCTCGATGTCCTTCTTCATATTTTCCCAGAAGTGTTCTTGTTGTATGACTCTCAGCATTTTGTCTTCGGCCCAGTGTCCTTCTGCGTGTTTCTGGGCTATGATCTGTTGCCGACTTTGTATTTTCCTAACTATTTTTGGTAACCTTGTTTTTATGTTGTAGTGTTGTTCCAGTTCTAACATTTTTAGTACTTTATATGTGAATTTTGCCGCTGTAGTGAACTCTTCCTCCCCTTGGCAATGAGTGAGCTCGATGATTCTTACGTGTTCTTCTCGTTCGTCTTTCCATAGGACATTGGCAAGTTTTAGGAGGTCCTCGACCGTTCTGTACACTGCCCCATTGCTTTGGAGATCTGGTTTTGTTGTTACTTTTAAGTATGTTTCTGTTATGACTTGGTGTTGGACTTTGTTGTGTAAGTCTTCGTTTGTTGTGTCTGTCAAGATTAACGTTTGCTCGTGGTTAAACTGTTTTAATTTCTGTAGGTCATCTGTGATATAATTCTTCTGTCTTCCCATTCTCGTGCGTATTTCCTTGTTTGGCATTTCCTTGAGTATGCTTTACGTGTACATATCTAGCCGTTTTTTTGCGATGATTAGGTTATCATCTTCTTCCTCTGTTGATAGTGGTTCCGTTTGACTGCTATCCGTGGAGAGTGTTCGCATTAGCTCTTCCATCATTTCTTGCTCTTCTGCAGTGGGTGGGTTTCCATTAGAGAGTATGTCTTCTAGATCATTGAGTGCTTCCTCGTATTCTTCATGGACGGGAAATGCTCGGCTGAGCGCGTCGGCGTTAGTGTTCAGTTTTCCTTTTTTGTAAATAACTTCGGGGTTGTAGTCCGTCAGTTTTTGGGTCAGTCGAAATAACCGGGATGACATGTTGTCGTGTCTTGCCGTGAGTAGGCCTTTCATGGGCTGGTGGTCAGTATATATTTTGAATCTTTGTCCATAAAGAAGGTGCCGGTACTGCTTGATTCCTCATGTAATGGCTGTGAGCTCTTTCTCTGTTGCCGAGTAGTTTTTTTCCGATTTGCATAGGCTTCTGCTGGAGTAGGACACTTGGTGTTCTTTTCCTTGATCATCCAGTTGGCTTAGTATTACGCCTAGTCCTTCATTTGATGCATCGGTATTTAGTATGAACTCTTTGCTTGTATTTGGATGCTTCAATACTGGGTATGACGTTAGTTGGGTTTTTAACTCGTTGAAGGCCTTTTCAAATTGCGGGATCCATTCGTACGCAGTGTTTTTTGCTTTTAATCTGTTAAGAGGTGCGGCTTTCTTTGCGAAGTTTTCTATAAATTTCCTGTAGTAGGAGGCCAGTCCCATGAATCTTTCGAGTTCTTTGATGTTCTTTGGTTGAGGATAATTTAATACCTTATCAACGTTCTTCTTTAATGGTTTTACTCCTTCGGGTCCTACCGAGTGTCCCAGGTATTCCAATTCTCTCTCCATATATTTACACTTATCCGGTTGCAAAACTAACTTGGTTTCCCTGATTCGATTAAATACCGTCTTTAAGTTTTTTAGATGTTCCTCAGCTGTTGTCCCAATGACTATAAGGTCGTCAAGGTAGATGAAACATATGTTGCCGATCAGACCTTTCAGTTTGAAGTTCACCATTCTTTGATAGGTTGCGGGACTGTTGATTAGGCCCATAGGCATGCGTAGCCATTCCCAGTGACCCTTGTGGGTTGAGAAGGCAGTTTTTTCTACGTCTTCTTTAGCCATTTTTACTTGGTAAAACCCATTTGCCATGTCAAAGCAGCTCATGTACTTGGCTTTTCCTAACAGGCATAATATTTCCTCGATTGAAGGCAGTGGATAGTTAGCTTGTGCGGTGAATTCATTTAGTTTCCTGAAGTCCATTACTAATCTCCATTTTTGTATCCCGCTGTTGTCTATCTTTTTTTTTTTTACTAGCCTTACATTTGCTTGATATGGGGAAAATGATGGTTGTATCAAACCTTGTCTTTCGTATTCTTCAATTTGCTTTTCTATCTCCGGTTGAAGCGCGATGGGGTGTCTGTATAACGGTACACTGACTGGTTTGTCTGTGTTTCGTCTCCTGGTAAGTAGAATATGTCGTTATACTCCGTTCTCAGGTCCTGTAGCTTATTTTCAATTGACGTCTCCAAGTGGCCGAGGTTTGTTTTGTCTAACAGCTCTTTTACCCTGTCTTGATGTGCTTTGTTTATTGAGAAGATTGGCAAGGTTGTTTCTTGTTTATATATTGTTTGTAGGATTTTCTTTCTTTTCTCGTTGGGTATTTTGTGGTCGAACACTCTGTGCGTGGGCCGACCTTTGTTTGGTTCTTTTTTTGTTTGAACTGTCTCTCTGAATTCTTCAATCTTGATATCTTCTCGCTTTATTTGCCTTTCCCTTGTGTCCTCGTTGTAATTAGTAGTCAGGATTCTTGTTGTTTCTCCTTTTTTACTTTGGTAGATTCCGGGTAGGATTCCATCTCCTGAAATGATGTGGTCTCCTTGTGGCAACATTATTGATATGCTGTTTGTTGTTGGGCGGATGTGAAATATTACTGGCCTATATTCTCCATGTAGTGGGATTTTTATTGTTGGGAGATCCAGAGTATTGGTTATGAAGTTAATTTTTGCCTCGTATGAGGTTAACCAGTCTCTTCCTAGAATGCCATAGAATTCTGTTGGGAAATTGTTTCTGACAACATGGAACTTGTGCCTGCGGGTTTTTGGTGCTAATTCGCATGAGCCCAGCACCGTGTGTATGCCGTTAACAATTTCGAATTTCCGTCTTTGCTCCGTTGGGATTCTCTGTGGTGTACACCCTCTCTCTAAGCAAGATGTTTTTATAAATGATTCTGGGCTTCCACTATCTACCAGTAGTCCTCGCAGAAGTCGGTATCCTCGTAACCGTATTCGTACGGATTGGTGTCCATTTCCTCCCGAGGATAGAAATATTCTGCCTGGTTCTCGTCCTGGTCCATTTCTGGTGTTGCTTCCTCCACTGTGTAAGTTTTCCTCGGCGGGTCTTTGTTGTGAGGCCGCTCCTGGGGAAAATTTTGTTTTCGCTCTTTGTTCTGTTTTAGATAGCACTTGTCTTCGCTATGTCCATACTTCCTGCTATATGTACAGGTGGGCAGCTTGTCGACAGGTGGTCTCATTGGAGGGTTGTATGCCCCTGGCCTTGTTGTTTCCGTGAGTTGATTCCTCATCATTTGTTTTCTTTGGTGTTGCTCTGTTATCCGCGAGCGTTCTCTTTCTTTGTCGAAGAATTCCTTCTCTTCTTCTAATGCCTTCTGATATGCCTCGTTCAATGTTACTGGAATTGTACAGTGTACTTCTGTTTTAATTTCTGGTCTTAAACACCTGATGAATTTTTTCACACATGCTTGTCTTTCTTCTTGCCTTTTCATTTTCCTGTATTCAGCTGGTGATACATCAATTTCCCTCTGTATTTGCCTTTCGAGGTCTGCGTAGCGTTTGATAAAGTTTTCTACTCGTTCGTTTCGCATCTGGCACATCTGGTTTCTTTCCTGCTGCAGCTGTTCCAAGCTCTTGCCGGTCTGGCCGAAGGCTAAGCGCAGCTCCTCTATCATTTCGTTCAAGGTTAGATCCCTTATGCGGCAAACTACTTGGTGGGCTTCTCCTTTGAATTTTTTAGCTTTGCATCTTCTTAGTAGTTCATCAATCATAGCATCTTTTTCTTCGTTCGTCCCTCTGATCCTTTTAATGGTGAGTATCAGGTCGTCTATGAAGGATTCTACGTCGGATTTTCCATCATATTCACTGATGCCTTCCAATAGACTCTTTATCCTTCTTTCTTGTACCTCATTTAGTAACATCAGATCCTCTGCTAGGGGTATCGTTAATTGTGGTGTTGCGATGAAGGTTGGTGCTCCGATGTTTGAGATTTTCAATTTCATTTCTTCTAGTTGTTTCTGTAATTCCTTCATCTCTTCTTGTGCCAGCCTGGTCTGGGTTTTGGCTTCGAAGTACTGATTCCTCATGTCCTCAGCTCCTACCTTCTGCATCTCTTCCAGTGATTGGGGGCGAAAGAGTCTCTGCATATGTTCTAATAGGCCTTGGCTTGGTTTGTTGGCCATGATGATTCTAGTCTGGTGTACGTGCGGAAAATATGAGGTATCTTGTGTGGTTTCGTAGAAGTTGATGCTTACTTCAGAGTTACTACGTTCTGATCCTTCAGACACACTTGAATAACTTCTGTATGAAATGGGTTGTTTCCCTTCGTACATTTATTTCACGTGGGACATGAACAAAGTTGCGCTTTCAATATTCAAATTTGAAAAAAAGAAAAAACATATTTTTATACCCAAATTGTTAGGAGTAGACCTATTACTCTGATCATCCTGTGCTTCCTAAGTTCCCTTGATCGCACTAGGTGGATTGTCGTCCTCGTAGTGGCCTCGTGGAGATGTCGTTGGTCTGATCGATGTCTCCTGATGAGCTCTTCTTCTCGGGTCTTGGAAGTTCGAGCTCGTGGCATTTCCAAACTAAGTTTTTAGAGTGAACACACTTGACCTCGCCAAAGACCGAGTTAGAAATCAGTTTTTGATTTAAAAAACTCTCTCTTTGTCGTCTTCCGCAGACCGTAAGGAGGATTTATATTCATGTTACTCTAGAAGAAACTTATTTTTGTTTCTTGGTTGCTTTTCCCCTTGGTCCTGTCACGGTCGCCAATTTGTTGTCCCAATAGTTTCGTGGTTGAGTTTTTAAAAAGGACTAAAGGCTCTTGGGAAGGGGATTTGAGGTCTCAAGGCGAACTTAGGTGCTTTTACGTATATTTATGTCTATATTCAATAATACATGTCTTGACTCAAGCTAAGTGGCTACTGGCGTGTCTTGGCACATGTGGTTTATATAGACTCTTGTTATCAGTAAATGACAGAGAGTCAACAACTCAGAGCATTATAGCACCCCATTTTGAATACTGTTCGATGGTTATGTTCAACGCCAATGAAACATCTGTAGATGAGCTACAAAAATGCCAGAATCGGGCAATGAGAGCAATATTACATTGTAATAGGTACACAGCTGTAGATGACACGTTGAGTGTTTATGTTTCATGTCAGTAAGGCACAGAATAGTATTAAACGTTTGCATTTTTTGCAGAAAGCAGAAAATGGGTTACTACCAAAATTTATAGGCAAGAGAATGAAGAAAGTGATTGAGAAGCATAATTACAATACGAGGAGTAAGGAAAATATGCAAGTAGGATTCAGTCGTACAACCGCAGGCCAAAAAGGCATTTTCAGTAATGGAATACGGTTGTACAATAGTGTACCAGCTAGTTCGAGAAGTGTGGGGAGGTCGGCAACGTTTCGCCGGGAAGTGTCTAAATTTATAGTAGATACTGTTAGAAGATAAGATTTATATTTATTAAATTGTATCAGAGAATGTGTATATGTACATACTTAATGATAGCGAAAGCTAATAAAGAACATCTCTCCCCCTCTCCCCTCCCCATCTCTCCCTCTTATTGAAACATTAAAATTCAAAAATGTCACTTGTAAAATAAAAATAAAAAAACGAAACAATGAACATTTTCCAGTTTGCATTCAGCACTCTGAAATTTTAATGATTCGAGGCTTATTTTATTTAAAATAATTCAATTTGAATTTTTTTATTTTTGAATATTTAATTTTTACTTTCTTATTTTAAATTTATTATAACAGACATAGCGAATCTCAAAGCGTGTCCAGATTTCTTTCAGAGAAATCATATCGGCCCGCATCAGTATTTTATAAGCAAAGTTTGACTAAGCAGACATGGATGAGACTGCGTTTTAAGAACTAAAATACTTTGAACAATCAATCAAGGAATTTGTGAGTGTTCAAAATTATATCATTTTCAAATAATTTTAACTTAAAAGCAGTACAACTTAGCGATAATAAGTTGTTTCTTGAGAAATATAAATTGAAAAATGTCATTTTCAAATTAAGAATTAAAAAAAATGAAACAATGACAATTTTTAAGTTTACATTCAGCACCTGAAATTCGAACGATTCGAGGTTTATTTTATTTTAAATAATTCCATTTTATTCAGTTTATTTTTGAATATTTGATTCATAATTACTTATTTTAAATAAACAGACAAATATTGTTAAATATTGAAACAAAAAATTGGTGTCATAAAAAATTTTCAAACTGAATGCTTAAAAATTACAGTATGTTAGAATGCAACAATATTTGAATAGAATTTGAAATTAAATAAAAGCATTTAATTATGAATATATTAAGTAACATTTTTTTGAAAACTGAAAAAAGATTTTGAGCTTTCAATCGGACACATACATTTCTTGAATTACTATGGCCTTCGAATGGAAATAGTTCAATTTTTAAGGTAAAAATCTATAAATTATTTATTTATGAGCAGATTCAAAATCGTCTTATAAAATAAATTTTATTATTATTCAATAGGGGCATCCACTAATTTATTTGTTATTTATGCTTTTTAAAGTATATGCACTAAAATCACTAATAACGCCAGCGTAGTGTAAAAAAAAACTTTTTTTTAAATTTATATTTGAAAAAGAAAAATTTGTATACGAAAATCCAGGAAAATGATTTATATATGTATCCAAAGGTGAGGAACAAAAAAAATGGTACAAAATTTTTCGGCGTGACATGTGCCCTACCACATCTTTAACGTCAGCAGTATATTGTTGCGAAGATCATTTCAACGTAAGTCATAAGGACAACCGCAGGATTTCGCCGGGAGCGGGTGCTAATCTAAAAAAATTGCACCTGCTCCCAGCGAAATCGCGGTAAAATTTCAGCTGTAACCACGTCTCACGACCGTGAGATGGGAGGTTACAGTCTGCGCGAACTCAATACGATGATCCGGCGAAAGTCTTGTGCACCCTGAGGACACGGAGCGACCCAAGGACGACCGCCTTCTGCATTCTCCCTGCAAGTGTCTCAGCATTTTGTTGACACGCAGGGATGCTTTTCAGGCTATTAACAACTGAAACCTTGGCACCTCCAAGAGCGCCAATGATCAGGACGATTAGCTTAACAGAATATTCCGGGTATAACCGTCGCAACTCCCTCATAAGGTCTTTATACCTTTCTTTCTTTTCTTTCTCCTTCGCTGTGACGTTTTTGTCCGCTGGTGCCGAAAATTCGATAACGAACATGCTTCGTTTCTCGAAGTCAAGAAGAACCATGTCAGGCCTCGAGTGTGCAACAGAAACAATTGTCGAGAATATGAAGTTCCAATATATGCGGCACTTCTCATTCTCGACAATTGACTCTATTTCTCTAGGGGCGTTCAGCGGAGAGGTATTTGGGCTAATGCCGTAAGAGTAACAGAGATGGTAATAAAGCACTCTCAGTGCCGCATTGTGCCTTTGGATGTAGGTTGTTCCCGCATGAGCTGGACAACTAGATAGTATGTGTCCTAGATGCTCGGGGTGTTCATGACACGCTCTGCAGCTATCATCGGGAATGTCTTGGCTCAAAATGTGGCGACGGTATGCTAGAGTGGAAATGACACCATCTTGACATGCCAAAATGAAGCCCTCTGTGCCCGACTTCAATCCGGGTGATCTAAGGAAAGCAAACGTCAGCTCACACGACATCGACTGATCTTCCACATTTTTGTGGAAGATGCCGTGCATCTTCTTGTCGAGGAGCTCTTCGCGGAAGTTTTTCTCCTGTGCTTTCTTAATCTGGGCCTTCAGGAGTGAGTATTCAAGATGGATAAGATTTGATGCATTTCGCTCACCCCTGATATTGAAGTCAAGGCCGAGTGTTTCAGCAGCCTCTTCTGCTGCTTTGTAAAGAAACGCCCCTTTGCCTACTTCTTCGTGTTTTCTGACCATTTTAAGAAGAGGATCTTGCCCATTTGCGACAATATGTGCTGTACCCAGAATAATCCTGTTGTGAAGACATCCAAGATTCAGTATTCCACGACCACCTTGACGGCGTGAGATGTAAAGTCGTGGAACAGAAGACTTAAGGTGCATGCTTTTGTTCATGTGCATGACCTTTCGGGACCCGATATCGAGGGATCTCAGCTCGTCCTTCGTCCATGGAACTACTCCAAATGAATAGAGTACTACTGGGACGGCAAGCATGTTCGTTGCAGATACTTTGTTCCTCGCCGACAGTTCGGAAGACCATATCTGTCGGAGGAGACGTTTGTATCTGCATCGGAGAGTATCCTTTATAGATGTTACGTCCTGAATGCGGATTTGTGGCACGCCCAGGTATGTATAGGTCTCTCCAGCGCAAAGGTGTCGTATAGCGCTTCTGTCAACGAGTTCAGGATCTTCGGGGATGCCGTTAAGTTTTCCTTTCTTCAAATTAACCTTGGCGCATTTCTCTAACCCAAGCTCCATTCCAATCTCTTGAGTGTACTCTGTGACAATTTTTAGAGCTAGATGTAGTTTCTCTTGATTTCTGGCATAGAGCTTAAGATCATCCATGTAAAATACATGAGTTACCTTATGCTTTCGATTTCCAGGTTTGCCACAGAGGTACCCTTCGGAATGGCGAAGTGCGAGAGATAGTGGCAATAATGTGAGTCAAAAGAGGAGAGGGCTCATGGTATCGCCCTGAAACACACCTCTCTGAAAGGTGATACTGTTAGTGATCACACGATATTTTCCAAATAAGATGGTAAATCTGGTTTTCCAAAGCGGCATTAATCTCTCTATGCATCTCACGATGTGTGGATGAACCTTTAAGCTTTCCAACAGACAGATGATAACTCTATGGGAGGTTGAATCAAAAGCTTTTCGGTATATATATATATATATTCGGTTCGGTTTCGATTCCTTTGGAATAGAACCGAAGGGCTTACGACAAAGCCACCGAACGCGTCCTCGGGTTGCGGATAGAGGGTCCCTGTACCAAGGGTTCCTGCTGAATATGGTTACAATAATTAATAAGCAGTCGCGGACAATTGTCCAGGGATGGTCCCGAAGGAATAACCCCTAAGCGAAGGCGTAAAAAGCGTGCCGAAAGCTGAATGGCACCCGAGTGAGGTGTCTTTAACGGTGGCCCTGGGATACCGGGCGAACCCTTTCCCTAGCTGCTCTTGGGAACAACAATGAAACCACCAAGACACCAAAATGTTGTAGATGCGGTTCAAAACGATCGAACGCGCAGAGAACCCGAAAATGGGTCGGCAAACAATGCCGAGAATCCTAGAGTTCGGGGTGCTGAACCGGCGAAACCAGCGAAACGCCCACATTGAGTGGACGGAATAACTTAAAAATGACGTGCTAGGCTGCTACGATGCCAGAATTATCCCTGTTCGCGGAGACTTTATGGCGCGTATGCACACTCTGTGGTGCTAGAAACACCCAGAGCTTCAGCACGTTTCGCATCAGTCTTTGCGAAATCAAGCCGACTACCTCCGGAAAAATGGATATGTACGCGGAGCGCTTCCCCAACCGCTGCTTGATCAAGTTGCGAACGAAGATGAAGCGACATTAAGACCAACCGCAGAAAGCAAGCACCTTCTGAAAGATGTTTGCAATTTCAGTACAAGGAGGAACATCAACATGCAAGTTCCTCTTAAGCCCCAAGATCTGGCTGAAATGGATGCCTCCCTTTGTGAAGATATCTCGCAAGAGTCCGACCTCTGGACCATCAATTGCTCAATTTATGGTGCTGCGAGAACTTTGGCTGATTTAAATCGAAGGTTAAAACCGACGATGGATCAAAAGACGAAAAGACGCTGGCATCAACTGAACAAGAAAATTGGATGGGCAAGACAGAATGCGTCCCGTGTTCAATGTGTGATTGACTACATAACATCTGGTAGACCGTTCACGGAAAGGGTTCGAAAGTTCGCCCAAGAACTAAGGACCTTGAATCACACACTGAACAAGTCAAAGCTGCTGACAATCAAGCAGCATATTGTTGACAAAATAAGGCTGTTATCTGACGCAAGGAGGAGGATACAGAAGAGGGAGAGATGGATCAGGGAGAATCAACAGTTTCTTGCTGACCCATCACGCCTCTTCAGTGATCCCCCTGTTTTTATAAAAAATCCACTCAAGCCCAAGGAGGTAGAGACTTTTTGGAGAGAGGTGTACAATAGGGTGGGCCGAATTACACGAAAGTCCGAATCGAATCGTAATAGCGCGGAAAAGTGGCTACTCGTCGCCCTGGTCTCAATACAATTTTTTTTTCTAAATCGGACCATACCTTCCGGTCGCACATCGCGTTCAAAGTTTCGAAAAATCGTGAAAAATTGAACACATTTTGGGATTTTTTCTTAGTAAATTATAGTAATCGAATTTTGTTCAAACTCGGTATGTGACCTCTTCTAAATATCCTTTGACTAAAAAAAACTTCCCCTTCTCATCCCCCTCTCCTGTAAGGGTGGGGGGAGTGGAAAATATCGTAAAAAGGAGCCATTTTAAGGTCGTTATTTTCCTTGTGTGAAGTGTGCTGGTGCAATCGGCTAAGGCGTAAAAGCGT
Source organism: Andricus quercusramuli (assembly GCA_932178445.1). NCBI lineage: Eukaryota > Metazoa > Arthropoda > Insecta > Hymenoptera > Cynipidae > Andricus > Andricus quercusramuli. The sequence goes on along the minus strand of CAKNXH010001845.1, from coordinate 58,392 downwards.
TGAAATATATCATATTTAGAACAGCCCCAGATAATAATGCGTGAGGGCGCACTGTAGCTGCACGATGTGTCGCCAAGAACGCAAGCACGGTGTATGCACGAGCTGAGGGTGATCAATGTTCCCTCAAGGTGAGCACACTCGGTGTGCACGTGTTTTGTGAGAGCAGAATTTAAAAAAAAATTAATATTGAATCAAAAATACAATTTTTCAAAGTCATAAGATAATAATTCCATTAAATAATTTTAATTGAACTTGAAAAGATAAATGATTATTAATTTGGGAAACATTTTTTTTTAACAAATAAGAACTGTAAGTTAGTAATATTTGTATTATAAAAAGGTGATATTTCAATTTTTGTAATATCATAATTGAAATTTAATTTTTATATACTTATATAATGAAACTAATCATATAATAAATAATTTCTAAATGAATGAACTTTAAATTGGTGATAATTTTATCTTATAGATATCTATAAGATAAAATTATCACCACCCGGTAAGAAGCCTTGCATTAAAAAGTATTAGAAATTTTCAATCCCTAAGAATGCCTTTTCTGTCCTTGGTTTTTTAATCCTCATTAGGCGGTGAAAATAATAAGATTCCAATCCCTTTCAAAGCCGATCGGAGCTGGCAAACGTAACCTCAAATAAACTAAAAACACAATTTTCGTTTGAAGCATTAGAACGCGCTTCAAAAGCAAGAAATTTGCAAAATCTAGTAGGGTTATTCACAAGAATACATCTCTTTATCGTAAAATATTGGCTTTGTTCAAATATTATCAATGACAAAAATATAAAATGATGATAAAAAATTCTAAAAATTATTTTTCACCATAGCCATCTGTGTGGAAATTAATCCTGATCCAAAATTATTCATAAAAATATCATCGCCGCTGGGTACAGAAAGGGTTTTAATCTAAGAGATAACTTCTACTGTTGTGGAGATTCAAAACAGGAGGACAGAAAGGGGATCCAGAAGTATTCAATATTTTTTTCGTTACCACTGGGTACATGAAATTTTCCAATACTTTTTGATGCAAGCCTTCTTACCGGGCAAGCTATATTGACAGTATATTTTTGAAATTAAATAAACAAGCATACCGTTTTGCAGCACGTAATAAAATATTAACAAATTCTACACATTACTAAATATAAGATTTTATTAGTGCATCAGAATGGCCTGCTTATTATTTCATCTCCAAAAGTCAAAATGTAAAAATCAATGAAAACAGACTTGTGTGATTCAATGTACGGAATAGCACAACTGAAACCTCATTCGGAAACTTTCGTGTAATTCGGCCCACCCTAGTGTACAAGATCCCGAAAACACTAGAGTTGAAAGAAGATACTGGCACGAAGAACTTTTCCGGTGCTGGACCAGATTGTATCAAGAACTTTTGGTGGAAGAAGTTTACTTCTATACACCAACATTTGGCCCGCATATTCACCTCATATTTAAGGTCGGAGACGCCTATTCCGCAGTGGCTGATGTTAGAACGCACTATACTCCTGCCGGAAAAAGGCAATTCGTCCAACCCAGAGAATTACAGGCCAATAACTTGTTTGAACACACTGTATAAGATCTTTACAGCTGTCCTAAACAGCAGGATTGTTCGACCAATTGAGCGTGTATGGCGAGAGATGTACGAACAACGTGGCTCGAAAAAAGGTGTAGCAGGCTGTCGAGAGAACCTGCTAATTGACAGGTGTGTCTGTAAGGACGCTGCAGCCCATCAGCGCGTCCTGTCAATGGCCTGGATTGACTATCGGAAAGCTTTCGATTCAACCTCTCATAGACTAATCATCTGTCTGTTGGAAAGCTTGAAGGTACATCCACACATAGTGAGATGCATAGAGAGATTGATGCCTCTTTGGAAAACTAGATTTACTATCTCATTTAGAAATTATCGCCTGATAACGAACAACGTTACCTTCCAGAGGGGCGTCTTTCAAGGTGATACCATGAGCCCTTTGCTTTTTTGCATCACACTTCTGCTTCTATCTCTCGCACTGCGAAATTCTCCTGGATACCTCTGTGGCGACACTAATCAGCGCGAGCATAAGGTCACTCATGTATTTTATATGGATGACCTGAAGATCTGCTGTAAATATCGTCAAGAACTACACAGGAGAGATTGGAATGGACTTTGGTTTGGCCGCATTCAGGACGTAACATCAGTGAAGGAGTCTCTCCGAAGCAGATACAAGCATCTTCTTCGACAGATTTGGTCTTCCAATCTGTCGGCGTTGAACAAGGTATCTGCTACTAACATGCTTGCCCTACCTGTTCTACTCTACTCGTTTGGGGTGGTTCAATGGACGAAGAACGAGCTCAAGGCCCTTGGTGTCACCACACGTAAGATCATGTATATGCATAAAAGCTTGCATATCAATTTGTCAGTTCCGCGATTATACATTTCACGCCATCAAGGCGGACGCGGACTTCTGAATCTCCAGTATGTCTTCATAACCAAATTGTTCTAAGTACAGCTTACATCGTTGCTAATGGCAGAGATCCGCTCCTAAAAATGGTAAGGAATCACGAGATGATTGGCGAAGGAGCGTTCCTTTACAAAGCCGCGGAGCAAGCGGCCGAGACCCTTGGCCTGAATTTCAACACTAGAAGTGAGGAAAGTGCATTACTCCATCTGGATGCTTCACGTCTAAAAGCCGATGTAAAGAAAGCAGTGTTTGTAAAATTTCACCACCAGCTACTCGACAAGCATATGCACGGAAACTTTTACAGAAATGTAGAAAAGTAATTTTTGCATGCCAGCACGGTGTCATTTCAACCTTAGCATACCATGCCCGCATTTTATGTCAAGAAGTTCCCAGTGATAGGTGCAGAGCGTGTCATGCACACGCTGAGAACCTAGAACACATACTATCTGGGTGTCCGACCCACGCACGAACGACCCAGATAACAAAATGCTTGCAAAAGGATGGCGTATTCGCACGCATATGTGTCATCAATTGAGGTTCATATCGCACGCATGTTATGATTATCATAACGTGCGTGCGATATCGCATACACATTGTGATTTTTCATTAGAAATAATAAAATCATGAATAATAATAAATAACAATAAGAGAATAATAAAATATTCATATAAATATAAAATTATTTATATTAATGTAAATATTTTATTATTAAGTCTACTCCGGACCTGCATAGTACTACAGTACCATGCCTTCTTATAATTTAAAAATAATGTTTTAAAAACTATAGTTTTGAACTTTTATTTATAAAAACTACTCGTTTATTATGAATAAATAAATTTTTAACCATCTGTCAAGATCAATCCAGGTAAAGAGTTTCCTATTATACTTATAAATTCTTATTGGTGTAGTTTCCTAACCTCCCTTTTATTATTTTCGTTAAAAATCTCCTAATAAATTTACTAAAGTTTTCCTTTCTTTTTTTCATTACTGGTTCAGATCGAGTACCGAAAATGGATTTCGGCATAAAAAATGTAATTTTTAACTAAATTGATAATTCTTCACAATTTATCTACGGATCTTATACGTATTAAAGTCACTATGATGCATGATCGTGGTTGTTTTTTGCTTTTGGAGAAAATTCTCAATTATCCTTCTTCAAAATATAACTTTCAACTGAATTTAACTTCTTGTTTAATGGTAAGTTTTCATATTTTGAAAAATATATTTTTAGGCAATTATTCTATGTAACCTTCTATATAATTTTCCCAAATAGATTTAACTATGGTATTTTCTGATGAGGTTGCCAAACTGGTGACGAAACGTCAAATTCATTAAAACGATTTTTAGTCTGGAAGTGTTGTTCTTAACTTTCATATATTATTCAAACAATGAACGACCAACAAACATAGAATGCTAATTAAAAGGCGAACTCCTTTCTTGTAATGCAGCCAAATGCAGCTTAGATGCCTTAGATTGTCAACATGTCAGCTGGTGTTGTGTACGGGTGGGGGAAACTTTCAACTTCGTTGGTCAAACAGCCTCCCATCTGCCACCATTTGACTACCTATTCATTTTGTTAAGCGCGCGCTACATTCAAATTCCTAAACGCACTTAGTAATATATCCTTATTACAAAAGATAATAATTCTAATAATATACAAATCTTCTTTATACGTATGTATGTATTACATAATACAATATTATGATATAATAATTACTCATTATTATATAATAATAGAAGTTCAGATTCCATTTAATTAATACTTTTGAGCTTTCATGTACCCATATGAAAGTTCTCAAAAAGGGTCTTGTAGCCTGTTAATAGTTTCATTAAGTATTATTAAAATATTGAAAAAACTATTTTCTAAATTGAAATAAAATTTTTAAAGAAACAGTTATTTGTGATACAAGTGCGTATTACACGCTATTTTTTGCAACACCCGCCCGAAAAAGTTGTTAGGAGGTGGTAACGAAAAATACTAATTTTATATTGCATAGAGTGGAGTAAAGAATTTTTTTTGGAAAAAAAAATCCAAAAAAAAATGGTTGAAACAAAATTTGAAAAAAAATTTGTTTGAAGAAAAATGTTCTGAAAAAAAATTTTGTGAAAATAAATTTTTGAAAAAAAAATCTTGTGAAAAAAATTTGTTGAAACACAAATTTTGAAAAAAAATGTGAAAAAAAATGTTTGAAAAAAAAATTTGTTCAAAACAATTTGTTGGAAAAAAAATTATTTAAAAAAATGTTGGCGTTTATGCTCTTTTATCAGGGGGGTGGGGGGCTACGAACCCCTAAACAGTCAATAATATATACTACTAATATTGTTTTCTGTATGATGCCTTCACACGTGCGTTGTATTTTGCACGCATTTCGTGAAGGCATATATGATAGCGAAATGCGTGTCATAACGCTCGCAGCTACGTGACCATCATCCCGTGATGGCGAAATGAACCCTCTCACGCACGCATAGCATGATAATCACACAATGCGGGTGATGTGAGACGCACGATTGTTATCTGGGGACGTATATCTATAGACCTAATGCGGCCCTAAAAGTACTTTATTACCATCTTTGTCGCTCTTACGGTGTTGGTCGCGACGCTGCCCTGCCGAGCGCTCCAAAGGATATAGATTCAATTGTCCGAAGTGAGAAGTGCCAAATTTTCTGGAACTGCGATTTTCAGGCAGCAGTCTCCGTGGCTCACTCGAGACCTGAAATTGTTCTCCAAGACTTCGAGAAACGAACTATATTCGTGATCGAATTCTCGGATCCGTCCGAATACATAATCACTGCAAATGAGAAAGAAAAGGAGGAGAGGTATCAAGACCTTAAGAGAGAGTTGGAGCGACTGTACCCAAAGTATTTGGTGCGAGTAATTGTCCTTGTGATTGGTGCTCTCGGAGGTGCGAAACTATTACTGGTTCGTAACCTTAAAGCCATACCCGCGTGCCAAAAATATGCCAAGGCACTTGCGAGGTGGATACAGAAAGCTGTCATCCTTGGATCGCTTCATGTCCTCAAGACACACGAGGGTTTCGCCGGCCTGTCGTTGTGATTTCGTCGTGCCCTGTGACCACCCATCTCACGGTTGTGAGACATGGCACAAGGGGTGATTTACCGCGGTTCTACTGGGGGCTATTGACATTTTTTAGATGGCGGTTGCTCTTAGGGGGACACTGCGGTGGTTGTCTAACTCTTTTTTTAAAATTATATATATATTAGAGTGTTCCGAAAAAAGCGAAATTTCAATGTTCATGGGCGACAGGAAATTCGTATAGCCTAGGCCAAATCAGAATATGCCTATTTTTTTGTTTTGTTGTAGTGTCATTTTTCAGCTCGCGAAACGCAATTGTTCCTCTTATGGAGTTTAACATGTAAAAATACAACTTTTTTTCAAGTTCAATTCTTCATAAGAAGTTAGGAACCAATTTGTACAACGAGAAGAAATCTGCTAAAATTTCAATATTTGCTGACTTTGGTGAACGCTTTGCACGCTTTGGTGAAGTTTGTCTGGAGTGAAACTTTTACAGAGTATACTTTAAACCCCTCAGAATAACTCTGGAAAAGAACAACTAAAATGGCCAAAGCTTTATATTAGGCACCCTACTGAAAAACCCGACGTCGGATCCTACGTAGGATCCTAAGAGTTTCCTGCTTCGTAGCCGACGTCGAAACCCGCGTAGGATCCTACGTCGGATCCTGATAGTTTCCGACGTCGGAAACGAAGTAGGAAACGTCGTCGAGTATTGCCAAATCGTTTCCGACGTCGGAAACTATTAGGATCCTAATAGGATAATTAGGATCCTAATAGGATCCTAATAGGATCCTAATAGGATAATTAGGATCCTAATAGGATCCTAATAGGATCCAACGAGATTTTTTTTAAATAAAATGTTTATGGAATAATAACTGTTACATATTTAATTCCTAATTTATACCAATCTATAATATAATATACACTAAATAAATAAATATATATATAATATATACTATGTATGTAGTATATACTACACTATATATAATATACACTATATAAATAAATAAAAATATATAGTGTATATTATATTATAGTTTTGTTTATTGTTATTCTATAAATTGAGAATTAAGTATGTAACAGTTATTACTCCATAAACATTTTATTTTTAAAAAAATCTCGTTGGATCCTACTAGGATCCTAATAGTTTCCGACGTCGGAAACGATCCCAATACTCGACGACGTTTCCTACGTCGTTTCCGACGTCGAAAACTACCAGGATCCGACGTAGGATCCTATGTGGGATACGACGTCGGCTACGACGCAGGAAACTATTAGAATCCGACGTAGGATCCGACGTCGGGTTTTTCAGTAGGGCAAAGGGGTTTCAGAAATGGGTAAAAACTGATAATTTAACTGTAGGTTCACCCGTAAGCTATACAGGTGGAGCGTTTATGGGGACTGTAATAAACGGCTAAGTCAAACGTATTCTATTGGAAATTCGAAATACAAATTGACCCTAAAGGGAGTGGCAGAATTCGGCAAACAGGTGCAACCGAATTGAGCGCACGGTCAACCACCCTCACTTTTTTCTTTCAGAATTGAGTGCTGCGGTCAGGTAGGTATTTTTCAGTAGTCCCTAAATTCGCCTAGCGACCGAGCCCCCTTCACTACTACGCGTTCCCTCACTACATAACCTCCCTTTACTTAAACCGACTTCTATCGCTGGGCACCGTTGCATAGTGGGCTAAACCAGGAATTTAGATTTATACAAATACTAATTACTTGCAAATGCATCAATAAGTGAGTTGAATAACATTATGAGGCCTTTCATCGAGTTTAGAAAACAATGCTTATTTCTATAGAGCAGCACTTATGTCGGTACCGGTAAATATTGTCCACCGGTTTTTTAGAAAGCGTGCCATCGGCGAAACCACGCTGAAAACACCAGTTCTCGTAAGATCACTGAAGTTAAGCAGTGGTGGGCGCGGTTAGTAGTTGGATGGGTGATCGTTCGGGAATACTGCGAGCTGTTGGCCCGTCGTGGCTGTGGTGAGCCCACACTACACTAGTAGTAAATAATCCACCTAGAAACACTACCCGAATCGGGTAGTGTCGAGCCTACCACGAAAGGGAAATGGCTTAATGGTATACTTTAATAGTACCCTGTGACTGGCGACACAAATACTGAAGTTACAATTGATAATTCGTTAATTTTTTAAATTACAAATTTTATCATTCTGTTTGTTTCAGTTTTGGACGTTCTTACATTATCTTTTGTATAATTGGGAATTTTTATTTTTCATTAATTGAAAATCTTTTTATTTTAAATTTAAAAAAATTTCAATGTGCTCAAAGAAATAAAACGAAAAAATAAATACTGAAAATACAAACTAACAAAAAAGAAAATTATGAAAAATGCAAATTATACAATTCCCGAAACTTAAAATAACAAATAGCAATATTTAGTTAATTAGGAATCTTGTTCGTCAATTTAATAAATTACGTAAGGATTATTTTTGGAATTTTGCACCCCCTCCTCCAAATCCCCAAACGTTTTAGAAATTTGAATCAGTCAAAGCTTAAAGTTGCACAAATTAAAATTAGAAAAAACAAATTTTATTTATAAATTAAATCATGTTAATTATTGATTAGGGAAAAATAAAAATTAACAAGAAGAAAAGCATTAAAAGTGCGATTGAAAAATTATTAATTTCCTCGAATATTTTCAATATTTGAAATTTCAAATTGCCAGAATTAAAATTTTAAACAAATATTTAATTATAAAATAAAAAATATTAATCATAGATTAAGGACAAGTAAAAAATAACGTAAAAATAAATACCAAACATACAAATTGACTAAAAAAAATTAAAATTGACCGATTTAGAAAAAATAATTGGACTAATAAAACACGAAGTGTATCTGTCGGTACCGGTAGCAATATACTTTGCAAGCAAATAATAATAATGAAATTTTTGTTAATATAATTTGTTTATAGCAATAACGTTTAACATTTAGTTAATTATTTATATTCGTTAGATGAAATTATGAAAAAAATTTATTTATTATTATTTTTAGTAATATTTTTAACGTATTTTATGTATTTCAATTTTGCTTGGAGTTTAACTGTTTTTGTTTTTTCACTTTTTCAGATAATATTAGTTTAGTGGAAGATGCTAATAACTACTAAAATAATAAGGACTTTTCAAATTCGACTGATACATTAAAATGCGATGCATTCGTGAGTAAGCAGAAGAGAATAGAATTGATGTCTGCTGGTTTATGCATGAACTTGGACCGAACCAGAATGAGTGACAGAAAATCTATACGTGTCCTGGCTGCTACTTTAAGAAGCTTAGGGTATGACTTAGAAAATCTATGCATCAGCAGACAGACAATACGAAGAAGCCGAATAGCTTTTCGAGAAAATATTACTGCTCAAATACAGGAAAACTTCCAAGTCGCAAAATCGAAACTAATAGTGCAATAGCGCAATAGTGCAAAATCCAGTGCTGATGTCAATGAGCTTTCACGAATCCCCGAAATTCTATTCAAGCTACATCAAGATTGGGGAATTAAGGAAGAAATTGCTGATATGTGCTTCGATACCACAGCCTCGAACTCAGGACCATGTAATGGCGCTTGCGTTCTTTTGGAACGAAAACTGGGACGCTCGTTGCTCTATTTAGCTTGTCGTCATCACATTCTGGAATTATCATTAAAAGCAGTATTTGAAGAATGTATCGGATGTACATCTGGACCGGATGTACTGATCTTTAAAGGTTTTAAAGCAAAATGGTCTGCACTTGATTGCGAAAACTTTAAATCAGGCATGAATGATCCAGACCTAGCTGAAGCGCTTACGAATGAAAAGACAGATATTATGCAATTTGTCTCTGAAAGACTGAGGGTATGATTAGCATGTTGTAAATCGTTTTTTAAATTTACTCATCAGTAATTAGTAACAAGAAATTATAGGATTTAATTAAATGTTATTTCTTCTTCCAGGAAAAACATCCACGAGGAGACTACAAAGAGCTTTTGGAACTGATAGTAATTTTTCGTGGAGAAAAACCTTACGGAAAAATGTCCTATCAACTCAGGAAACCTTTTAGGGCGTAGGTCTCTAAGACTCTAGGTAGGCTATACGAATTTCCAGTCGCCCATGAACATTTAAACAGTCGCTTTTTTGGACCACTCGAATATATATGGTATATATAGTTAAAAGTTTTTCACAAGCGAAACTGCAGGATTTCGCCGGGAGCAGGTGCTAATCTGAAAAATTGCACCCCCTCCCGGCGAAATCGCGTAAAAATTTCAGCCATAACCACGTCTCACGACCGTGAGATAGGCGGTTATAGTCTGCGATGAATTCAATACGATGATCCGCCCAAAGTCTCGTGCACCCTGAGGACACGGAGCGACCCAAGGACAACCGCCTTCTGCATTCTCCCCGCAAGTGTCAGCATTTTGTTGTCACACAGGGATGCTTTTCAGGTTATTAACCAGTGAAACTGTGGCACCTCCAAGAGCGCCGATGATTAGGACGATTAGCTTAACAGAATATTCGGGGTATAACCATCGCAAATCCCTTATCAGATCTTTATACCTCTCTTTCTTTTCTTTCTCCTTGGCTGTGACGTTTTTGTCAGCTGGTGCCGGAAATTCGATAACGAACATGGTTCGTTTCTCGAAGTCAAGGAGAACTATGTCAGGCCTCGAGTGCGCAACAGAAACAATTGTCGAGAATATGAAGTTCCAGTATATACGGCACCTCATATTTTCGACAATTGACTCTATTTCCCTAGGAGCGCTTAGCGGAGCGGTATTTGGGCTAATTCCGCAAGAGTGGTTGGACAACTAGATAGTATGTGTCCTAGGTGCTCAGGGTGTGCATGACACGCTCTGCAGCTATCATCGGGAATATCTTGGCTTAAAATGTGGCTCCGAGCCCGACTTTAATCCGGATGATTTAAGGAAAGCATACGTTAGCTCATACGACATCGACTGATCCTCCACATTTCTGTGGAAGATGCCGTGCATCTTCTTGTCGAGGAGCTCTTCGCGGAAGTTTTTCTCCTGTGCTTTCTTGATCCGGGCCTTCAGGAGTGAGTATTCGAGATGGATAAGATTTTATGCATTTTGCTCACCCCCGGTATTTAAGTCAAGGCCGAGTGTCTCAGGAGCCTCCTCCGCTGCTTTGTACAAAAACGCCCCTTTGCCCGTTTCTTCATGTTTCCTGACCATTTTAAGAAGACTGTCTTGTCCATTTGCAGCTACATGTGCTGTACCCAGAATAATCCTGTTGTGAAGACATTCAAGATTCAATATTCCGCTGTCACCCAGGCCAAATGAATAGGGTACTACCGGGACGGCAAGCATGTTCGTTGCAGATACATTGCTCTTAGCCGAAAGTTCGGAAGACCAAATCTGCCGGATGAGACGTTTGTATCTGCTTCGGAGAGTATCCCTGGCGGACCGAACGAACGGAGCGGATACGCTACAGCGTATCCTTATAGTATCCACATCGTATCCTCTTCGTATCATGCAAGAAAAACTCATTAAAAAGGAAAGATTAACATTTCACTTGTTGAAATTCGGATTCTACGTGAAATTTTGAGTTAAAAGGTCACAGAGTAATCGCAATAGTTTTTCTTGCAACATTAAACACTTTTAATAAATATAATACTTATCGATGACGTGCGCTGAAGGCGACTTCAAACGCATCGTCATTCAGTAGCAGTTCATAGGCTTTATCCGTCGACGATGCGTCTGAAGTCTCCTTCAGCCCACGTTAACGATAAGTATTATATTTTTTGAAAGTTTTTAATGTTGCAAGAAAAACTATTGCGATTACTCCGTGACCTTTTAACGCAAAATGTCACGTAGAATCCGAATTTCAATAAGGATACGATGTGGATACTATAAGGATACGTTGTAGCGTATCCGCTCCGTTTGTTCGGTCCGGCAGGGATCCTTTATAGATGTCACGAATTGAGGTTGAATCGAATATATATATATATATATATATATATATATATATATATACATATGGGATGCCAGGACTTATGTGCACTTTAACCTTAAACCTGATTTTTTTTTAAAAAGAGTGTCCGCTAAAGAGCGAATATATATATATTTCTTATATTTTATCAAATGCAAAATCAAAGTATTGAATTTTGAGGTTAAATCTCACTTTATGTCAACATCGTCAACCAGTGGCGAATGCAAGGAGGGGTTTTGGGGGTTCACCCCCCCCCCCCGAAGTTTCTGAGAAAATTCAAAAGTTGAGCTTAATAATTTCCCTTTATTGAGCTAGAGTGAAAAAACCAAGGGATGAATATTTTCTTGATTCTAAAGTAAGTGTTATCGCAATTTTGCATCTTTTCACCGAATAAAGTTTCCATGAGTTTGTATTTTTGTATAAAGTTGAGAACTCGTCATGTATGAATTAGGAAAAGATTTCGTTAATTTGAAAGTCCTCTAAAAAGCTAAAAGAAAAGGTATTTCTTATTTTGCAGTAGATTATGTTTTGTTATATAATTGAATAAGTATTATTTTCAAATTTGAGTAGATTAAATATATTCTAAGTATTCTTATCGTACCTTCAAAACCAGTGAATAACACAACTATCTCTCAGTAAGGGGCCGTCCATAAACCACGTAGCCAGATTTTGCTCACTTTTGAGCCGCTCCCTCCCCCCATGCGGTGTATCGTGGATTTTTTCCAGGGCCCCCCCCCCCCCCCTCCTAGAAAACACGTGGCTTTTTATAAGA
>CAKNXH010001845.1:0-34993 GCA_932178445.1 Andricus quercusramuli | reverse complement strand
ATGAGTTTTTCTTGCATGATACGGAGAGGATACGATGTGGATACTATAAGGATACGCTGTAGCGTATCCGCTCCGTTCGTTCGGTCCGCCAGGGTTGCTCTAAAACTTATTTTGGGCAATTGCTTAGGTTTTCTTTTGGTAGACTAATACTAGCAACATTCGGACACGAATTAAGAAGTAACCTGTGAAAAATATCTCCGTTCGTTTTCACTCTCGAAGATTTCCTGGCATGGTGCTCTATATTTTCGGATGTCCTTGTTTCGAGCTTCTAATGCTTCTTCAGATAGCTGTCCAATTGGAAACATTAAATGTTTCGAAACTGATGATCCATGTATCAGAACTTTGTGCACGGTTGATGGCATTGAATGCCATCAATATAATTCTGCATATAATTTCGCAGTTGCAATGCAGTACGCCTTGAATTTCTTCTCATTCAGTAGATCACCACTTGCTAATGCGATTAAAATGTCTCCAAATCGAGATATTATTTCTTCGTTAATATCTGAAACTTGTGCGTTGTTATTGACAGGAATATGTATGGTTATTTTACGTTTATTGTACATTGATTATATTCTACTCACCTGTAATTTCAGCAGTAACTTTAGGATTTGCGAAGAATCGTCTGGCTGTGTTTCCATTATTTGAGGTTCCATGTCCCTGCCTTGGAAAATGAACCTTATTTACCAACTTGATCTAACTTTCTATACAGTCGTGGGGCACTCGGGCCTCACTGTCACTAGCACTATCCGGTTAAAGATCTCTTAGGCACCTGTCACAATACCCAGGTAACAAGTCCATTATAGGAATTACCTCCAACAACTATATTTTTCACTTCTATTAAGAAAACCTAGTCCGTGGTTGTAGTACCATTGTTGAATCATTTTAAAGTTACCATGTGAGAACATTTTCCTTTATATTTTATAATTGTTTAAAATAAATTAATTTACGAAAAAAACATTAACTAAATAGAATATTGAATATCTAAATAGCAAAATACTAAAAACTGTGTAAATTAAAATTACTATTTCATAAAATTGTTATAATAGGCAAACACGCGCCTCAACTCGCGAAAATTCCTGCCTGCGTGGACTTCGTAATTAGCGTCCCATTTGAAAAGTCGCAAATTGCCGAAAAAATCTTTCATGGAAATCAATTAATTAATTCTTTCACAACAACTTAGCGTTTCCACATTCCGCAGCCAAGCCCAGCAACTTAATGTTTTTTCAATCGAAAGCTGATTAAATGAGAAATATTTTTACCCGAAAAACATAATAAACAAAATTAATAATGTTGATAAATATGAAATTATTAACACGTGAATCACTTAAAGAACATCATATACTACAATTCTATATAACCTTTTTTAAAATATTTTTTACTGGTGTTGATACAGCATCTCCTAAAGTTGAGGTTTATGAGGGTATACATTGGGCATTTGGAGCGATTTCTCCAATTTTTTGAACTTTGAAACCTGAAAAATTGCTTAAAATAATAATATTTCTTCATTATTTTTGTACTCTCATGTGCTTTAGATACTCGTTAATGGATTGGCATCGATATTTCATTAAAAAAATAAAACTCATTTTTTTACTTTTGACCACCTTTTCGACGATCCGGACCACTGTGGCCGGTCCGCCAGGGAGTCTTAGCAGAAAGAGAGGGTGTTGATGAGTGCGATTGAGAATGAGAAAGAGTGTTTGAAGTGCAGGTTGATATGAGGGTGGAGGGGTTGTTACTTTTGTTTTATACAATATGCGATGTGTGTGAATGAATACGTGTACTGTCTTACCTATGTAATACATATCCCCCTCCTTGCTAACATCAAACCAACCCACTGACCCTTCCACATCACAATATCTCTCTTCATACAAACACTTGCACCCAAACACGAACAAAAAACTCTTAATCCCCCCCCCCACATTTGCACATATCACCCTCCCCATAATCACTCTTCTATACCGTTACCCATCATTTTAATTTAAAGTCTTACTCTCTGACCAGTGTTGTCAGATCGCGCGATTAATCGCAAATTGGGCTACTTCAAAGGTTCTGTGCGCTACTGAAATTGGTGATTTGCGACAAGTCGCAATTTGGGCTACTTAAGTGTGAGAGACCCGCGAATTGGGCTATTTTGGCTATTTTGGGCTATTTTGCAATCGCAGCCGCCAACGTCGGCTCCTGCGCTCTGATTGGTCGAGACGTTAACGCCAACAGCAATCGCAACGTCGGCGATTACACTGTTGAGCAAGCTTTCCATATGCTTTCCATCCATGAGCCGTGGGACTCCGATGGTCTTTCGAAGTCGAAATTCGAACGAATCTCTCTTTCTATCTCTACATGTTAGAAAAAGATGTCCGTTTGATTTTCAACTTTCGGCACGGTATCGGAGTCCCACTGGAGGTACCGAGCTAAGAAGACAGCGTGACCACGTAGCTGGTTCTCAAACCACATCGTCCCCTTTTCCGCAGAACAAAATTGTAAAAGTCGCTACTTTGGGCTTCTTCAAGCCGAAGTGCGCGATTTTGAGCTATTCAAGCGTGCGCGATTTTCGTGCGACTCGGGCGCACCCAACCTGCGACTCGCTTAAGCAGGAATCTGGAAACACTGTCTCTGACTCATCCTCACACAAAACACGAACTATCATCACACCCTTCACACACATCAAATACCCCCCCCCCCCCCACACACACACACACACACATCCACTCACACATAAGCACACAGGATTTCTCTTGTTCATACCTAGTCACATAAGAATAAAACTAACAATTGTAAAGAAGTATATATTTTTAGGTATCGGTCACCACAAGCACAAGAATAACACACTCTACTATCTTTAAAAGTAAAAGAGCTATGATCATGAAATTTTGATGAAGTGTAGCTCGGATTGATATCCAGGTCTGATAGGTACTTTGTAATTTCAACTTTTTGTTGAATATTCATATTTTTTCATATTTAAGATAATAATAAGATAAATCAAAATTGAAGTATTTTTTTCCTTTTAAATTGAAATTGAAAATTATTTTACCTTTTTCGTTGAAAGTTTCTTAAAAATTCGTCTTTGTTGGTAGAAAATTAATCTTCTTGCTTGAAATTTAATCTTTTTTGGTTAAAAATGCAACTATTTGGTTAAAAATTAATCTTTTTTTATTTAATAAACCAACTATTTTGTTGAAGATGCGTCTATTTGGCTGAATTAAACTATTTTTTATTTCAGATTAAAATCTTGTTTGTTTGAAATATCAACTATTACATGTTTCGTTGAGAATTCATCAGCTCTTTCAGTTGAAAATTAAACTATAGTTTCAACTTTTATACTTTCTATACTTTTCTTTGTACTTTATACTTTTAACTTACTATTATTATTATAGATCAGCAGTTCGTACTCGAAAGTTCATTGCCTCACTAATCCGAGACCGCCACACATCTCTATCCTGTGCATCCTCCATCCAGTTTAAGTACTCATGTCCTAGTTCTTTTAGATCATCCCTTACTTTTTTCTTCTATCTGTTTCTCGGTCTGCCTAGAGGTCTCTTACCAAATGGTTTCCCTCTCAAAACTTGAGCCACTGTTCTTTCATTTCCCATTCTTGCTACATGCCCCGCCCATCTTAATTTACGAGCTTTTATTACTCTATTAATATTTGCTGACCCGTAGAGAGCATGCAGCTCATCATTATGCAGTTTTCTCCATTCACCTGTCTCTTCGTCCGTTTTTGGACCATAGATTTTTCTAAGTACTTTATTCTCGAAAACTCTAAACCTATTCTCCTCTCCTTTTGTCAGCGCCCACGTTTCGCACTCGTACATGACGACCGGCATTATAATCGTTTTGTAAATTCTCACTTTGATGTTTCTAGATAGCGATCGCGATTTTAGTAGCGTGTATGCTGCATAATAGCACCCATTGCCAGCGTGCAGCCGCGCGTTGATTTCCGTTTTAATCTTATTTTCGCTAGTTATAATAGACCCGAGGTATTTAAACTCGCTAACCCTTTAGAATTTCATATTTCCGGCCATTAGATCCCCGTCTTGATTACTTTGTTCGGATCTGACGACGGTCATATATTTTGCCTTCGATTCGCTAACTTCCAAGCCAATATCTTTGGCTTTTGTGATCAAGATTTCTGCATTTTTAGCTACCGTTTCTTTATCATCCCCTAGTAAGTCGAGATCATCCGCATATCCAAGAATTTGTATTATCCCATTGAGGGTAGCACCGGTCGGATTCGCCTGCACTTGCCTAACCACGTATTCTAAAACTAAGTTAAAAATGACGCACGAAAGTGCATCGCCCTGTTTCAGGCCATCGCGGATCGAGAACTCTTCAGATAAATTACCGTTTACGCGTATTCTACCTCTACTGCTGCCTAAGCAAATTTCGATAAGTCTAACCAATTTTCTTGGTACACCCAAGAACTCTAGGATCCAGTAGATTCGTGCGCGTATAATAGAGCCGTAAGCTTGTTTGAAATCGATAAATAGCTGATGCACTACTTCTTTAAATTCCCATTTTTTTTCTAGCAGTAGTCTAATTGTAAACATTTGATCACTTGTAGATCGGCTTCGGCGGAATCCATACTGGTAATCCCCAATGATTTCCTCGGCGAAAGGAGGTAGTCTACCTAAGATTACATTGGACATGATCTTATAACATGAAGGCACAAGTGAAATTCCCCGATAATTGTTACAGTTCGTTTTATCGCCTTTTTTAAAGATAGAAATAATAATAGAGGTATTCCATTCCTCCGGCATGTATTCTGTTTTCCAAACTGCGTGTATTAATTCACAAATTTTCTTTGTGAGGCAAGGGCCTCCATTTTTTATCAGTTCTGACGGTAGGTCGTCGATGCCCGCGGCTTTGTTATTTTTCAACTTCTTTATGGCCATTTCTATTTCTATATCAGCAGGATCATCAATTAATAGATCAGCAGTGTGGATTTCGCCGAGATTACCTTCAACGGGGGCTTCGCGTACATTTAATAGTTTATCGAGATAGTCTTTCCATAAAATCAGCCTCTCTGTCGCATCGGCTACTATAGATTGCCATTTTCGTCTCTCATTACTTCCGTTCTACTTTGAAAGCCTTTCCTTGTAAAATTGATTCCCCTGTACATCTCGCGCGGGTTATTTTGTTTATTATGCGTTTCTATTGCTAGTATTTTATTCTTTTCCCACTCCCTTTTCTTGGATCTATAAAGCCTATTTGTACTTTTATTGATCTCGAGATACTTCTTATGTGTTTAATCGCACTTATTTTGTAAACTACTTAGTCTGGCCTTCCGACGTTTTTCAAACCAGAGTGTGCACTCTTCGTCAAACCATGGTTGGCTTTTGGTTACTTCCTTTAAACCTATCGTGAGATTCGAGGTTGCCTTTATCGCCTTTTTCATATTGCTCCACAGGGTTTCCGGGTCCTCCTTGTAATTATTGTTATCGTCTCTCTCTTCTTGGAGAACATCGAAACTATTAGAAATCTCAACTTGATAATTTAATGTTTCTGTTGCTGTTTTGAACTTATCTATATTGAAGCGATCTGTTGGCTCTGTGCGGCTTGTTTTCTTACTTGACGCTAGCCTAGATCTTAGTGTTACTATCACGAGAAAATGGTCTGAATTTAAATCCGCTCCCCTATACGATCTTATATCGAGAATGTTTGTATGATGTCTTCTGTCAATTAGAACTTGATCAATCTGATTGTGAGTGATACCATCTGGTGATGTCCAGGTGGCCTTATGTATATTTTTATGCTTGAAATATATGCTATTGACAACGATGTTCTTTGAAGCTGCAAAGTTTATTGCTCTAGTTCCATTATCATTGCTGACGTCATGCAAACTTTCCGATCCTATTGTAGGCCTATACATCGGTTCTTTTTCAATTTTCGCGTTGAAATCTCCCAATACTATTTTTGCGTCAAACGCTGAGAACTTGTCAAAAACCTGCTCGATTGTTTCGTAGAAAAGATCTTCAGTGTCTTCGTCTTTGTCCTCGGTGGGGCAGTGCACATTGATTAATACCTGTTTGCTGAAATTACCCTTTAGTACAATGTATGATAACCGATCGTTAATGAATTGCATATCGATAACCGCTTGCGAAATTCGTTTATTAATAAGAAAATCGGTCCCCAGTCTGAACTCCTTAGCTCCTCCATAGTAAAAAGTATAGTTATCTTTGGAAATTGACGCGAAATCGCCCGGCCGTGGCTACACGCTGCACCACACTGGGCTGGGCTCACCACACCTACGACTGGTTCCTATCAGCTGTCCGCGATTGCTTATTCTTGTATTCGCAGCTAACCTGAGGGGCTGTTCACCCTAACGGGCCGTTCCTCTATCCGCAACCTGATGACGCGCTGCGTAGTGGTGACAGGAACCCACCGAGCAGTTTAACTTACTATAATGAGTTAAAAGGTAAAAATGCATTTTTTTGTAAAAAATAATTCTTTTGAGTTGAAAATTCATCTTTGCAGGTTCAAATGCAAGTATTAATTTAAAAATGTCAATATTGGGTTGAATTATCAACTTTGCAGGTTAAAACGTCAAATATCTTGTACAAATTTCGTCTTCTTTGGCTTGAAAATTCATCTATTTTGGCATATAATTCAACTATTTCGAAGAAAATTAACTTTTTTGTTGAAAATTCAACCATTTGGTCAATAGTTCATCTTTGTAGCTTGCAAATTGAACTAGTTAGTTGAAAATAAAATTGTTTTTCGTTGAAGTTTAATCTTTTTTGTTTGAAAATTCGACCGTTTGCTTGAAAATGTATCTTTGTAGGTTGAAAATTCAATTATTTAGACCTTTTATGTAGAAAATGTAATATATTTCGACATGAAATCTTAGAAATTTAAAGCATTTTATATGGAATTCAATATGGTACCTAAATTAATTTTATTTCAAAGAATTTATTCCCCTACTATATCTCTATTTTCTGGAAAAATCATCCTACTTCACCCATTTTGAGAGCATTTTTGGCTGTAAAGTCTGGGAGTATCAAAACACCTAAAACTAACGTTTAAAAACATGCACTCACTTTTCATAGGATATCTTCGGAATAAAATTTTTCCAGTTTCTTCGGCTCATTTAACACTAGAAGTACCGGGATTTTCTGCCACCTTTGGTTACCACGAGGCGTCCATTGACCCATACATGCGTTGGGTGTCAAATAATGATTTTGAACAGTTTCTACCGTCAAAAGTTAATGATAGAAGTGTGCTATAATCATACTACATCGTTAATATGAGTGGAGAAGAGTAGTGAGTCCTGAAAAAGTACAACAAAGAAGTGAAAATGCTCGCCTACCCCAGCGTAGTCCTACCGACGCGACGTCGCACATTTTTATCCCAAATTTTCAGATGTACCTTTTTTTGTAAGATCTGTGAATTGACTAAAGGAGAGCTTAAGTCAGTGTAATTACTATCTAGCAATAGTTTTCAGTAGATTAGAGTGAGAAAAAAATTGTTTACAATGTTTCAAACAAATTAATGAACAAAAGCCATTTTTTGTGATTCGCAATGATTAGTTGTTTGAAATGATGATGAGTAAGTCTCGACCTTTTGTATTGTTGGACGTTTCGGTCCTGATTTTGGACCCTCTTCAATAAATTCATTTAAGTCAAATTCTGGAACATTACAAAAAACAAAACAAAAAGATGAGTGACAATTTTTAGTAATCAAAAACGTTAATTTAGTAGATGAAAGAAATTACTCTAATATGATGAGTATTTTCTCGGTAGGAAAAATTTTGTTAAACAATAGATTAAAAACACTTGAAAAAGTCCACTTATTTGAAAAAAAAATCAATAAAAGCATACCTATATAAATAGTTCAAACATCCATATAAAGTGTTTCCAGTCAGACAGATACAAAGTCAAAAAATTAAATATCGTCAAGAAAATATGTAGGAAATATTTGTATGAAAACATATAAAAATTATAAAACTTAGAAATGGTTTAAAAACCATTTTACCAAGTTGGCAAGACTTCACACACCGCTCGCCAACTTGGTTGAACGTCTACTGAGGAAAACAATGAAGGTGAAAACTGAGACGACATTGAATAATGAAATCTATCATAATAACGAATTTTAAAACCTTCAAATGTGATCAAACAATTAAGAAACAGGGGATTCAATGTATAGATTTATAATTAAAAATGAGAAAGTGTGAAACAAAGAAGAAAGAAATAATTAAATTTTAATTAAAATGGTTTTATAAATTTCCGGAAAACTATTATTTTCATAGCGTAAATTAACGGCATCCTTTTGGTATTTATTTATAAAATACTTTTCAATAACTTTCCGACGGGGTTTGTTTCTCTCATAGGCCAGTATTTGTGTATTATCAAAAACGAATTGGTGACCGCTATCTAAAAAATGTTCTGTAAGAGCTGTATGATTATTGTTATTAATATTAGTAACCGAATATTTATGTTCTCTATTTCTAGTTTCTAATTTTCTTCCAGTTTCACCAACATAGATTGCCGAGCAATTTAAGCAGTTACATTTATATACTAAACCCATTCGTTTAAATTTTGGAAGTGGATCCTTTAAGTTTGAGAAAAACTTTCCAGAATTCCTAATTGGTTTAAAAATTGTTTTTATTTTATGATGACGTAAAACCTTTAACCTTTAACATATGGACAAACTGTAAAATCTACAAAATTTCTTTCCGGTTTTTTATTATTGGTAAGGGATTCAGAGTTATAAAGACGTAACGTTTCTTTTTTTATACAGTCATCAATTAAATGTGAAGGGTATCCATTATCTTTTAGAGTATCTGCAATAAGTTTGATATTTTTGGGTCTGAATTCTGGATCTGAAATT
The DNA here is from genome assembly GCA_932178445.1 of Andricus quercusramuli. NCBI lineage: Eukaryota > Metazoa > Arthropoda > Insecta > Hymenoptera > Cynipidae > Andricus > Andricus quercusramuli. The sequence continues at coordinate 26,170 of CAKNXH010001845.1, read as the reverse complement.
CGGAGCATTCGGAAAAACAAACCCCTTACTACTTCAATTTTATGGCAATTTGGATGAGACGAGTGAAAATTTAAATATCTGCCCGACCATGTTTTCTTTTGAAACCAGTCTATTTTAATATGATTATTTTCACGGATAATTAATGTGTCCAAAAAACTAATTTTATTTTCGTTTTCGATCTCAATGGTAAATTTTAAATTATTATTGTAGCTATTGAATTGATCTAAGATAATTTGTGTTTTATAATGGGGAACAGCTGTGATAATATCATCTACGTATCTATAGTAGAAGGGGAGGGAAAAGTTTAATGAATTTAAACAAGTATTTTCTAATTTTTCCATGACTAAATTCGCTGCAGCCGGAGAAAGAGGAGAACCCATGGCCAGGCCCCATATTTGTTTATAGGTTTTACCGTCAAAATTGAAATAAGTAGAATTTAAGCATAATTCAACACATTTTATGAATTCATTTTCAGAAATTGCTGTATGTTCAGAGATTTCTGTCCATCTCTCTCTAATACTTTGGGTAACCAAATTGACAGGAATGTTATTGAACATGTTTACTACATCTAAAGATATTAGAACGTAGTCCTTCGGTAATTTATGTTTTCTAATGTTTTCTACAAAAGATAGACTGTCTTTGACGTGAGATTCATTTTTGCCGATAATCTTATTCAAAATTTTGGATATGTAAGACGCTAGGTTGTAAGTGGGACTATTAACCGTGGAAACAATCAATCTTTAAGGGTTATCAATTTTGTGAATCTTGGGTAAACTGTAAGCTCTTGGAGTGACAGATGTATAACACTTTAAATCTTTGGCTTCTATTTCAGTAATGTATTTCTTATTTAACATAGTATTAATCAGATCATTATTTTTCCTTCCAGTCGTGGAAGAGTAGTCAAATTTAGATATCGTATAAGTATTAGTACCATTCAAAATATTCAACATTTTATCAATATAATCGGATTTTAGAGATGTCACATGATCCAAGATTAACTGAGTGCACTGATTCCTAATAGCATTTTTATCATCAAACGGAAGGTTGAAAATGCCCGCTTCAATGGAAGCAATTATATTAAAAGCTTGTAGATCTTTTGTTGATTGATCGCAATTTGAATGATTTGATCCCAGTGACACAATGTCAATAACATCTTGTGGGATATTAGTATTAGTAAGATTTTTAACCATTTTTTACTGCAATTTTCCTTCACATATAAATTGATATGAATTGCAATTGATTCCTTCACATATAAACAACAAACTACGTAGTTCAAACTTCGACTTTGTGAATTATGACAATTCTGCTAAACTGAATAATTTATTCTTGTCTATTTTATTAGAAGACACTGAACTTTTAGTCTCCGTTCTTAAAATCTCGAATCTCAATAAAAGGAACTTAGCACTTACAGGGCAGACTCAGTTCCTACAAATAAACTTGTAAATACATTTAGGAACAATTATCAAATCGTTTATTAAACGTAGAAATCTACAACACATTAGTGCGACTTTTCCCGCTCGAGTCTCGGACGCTAATCCTCGCTCCCCCCTCTTATCATGCATACACACTCGCTATACTCTCGCTCATTCGTTCTAGTTAAAGCTCGTTTCACAGGGTGTGCATCTTTTCTTCTAACATTCGGCCAACCTAAATTGAGCTTGTCCTCAAGCTCTCACTCATTTTCTTTAACAATTGAATATGCGTGATAGTTGAGCGTTTTACTCGTAATACAATCAACTTATAATAATCTTAAATCTCGGCGGTTACAATTATAATCTCTGAATAACTTTGTTTTCCTTTTTAACTTATTATTAAAATCTTCTCACTCAAACAGAAAACAAAATATAATCTATAGAAGTTTTGATTCTTACATTAACATCTTGATGATTGTCTTATAGCTATTCGCAATACTTAGCTAACATAACAAAACTTTAGTTACACCTTGGGTTACTTTTACTACATGTAATCTCGTAAATAAGTAGGTTTTCGCACGTTGCGCTTAGGTCTGGGCTTAGGTAAGGCATCATTTGTTTTCGTAATTGTTTTCAGGATCGTACAAGTTCTCGGTTACTGTACTTTCCATCTGATCTTCAGAATCGCTTCCGATATCATCTATACTTATATCATCCATTGTAGAACCTCGCCAGATTTTCAATTGGCTCACATGAGCTGTTAACGGATGATTTAATCTTCGACGCTCTACAATTAGTTGAATCTCATATGTGTCACCCGGGATTTTTCGGATAACTACGTAAGGACCTCGATAACGAGACTGTAACTTTGTACTCTCTCCCGTAGACGTTGGATTCATACTTACATAAACGATATCACCTATTTCATATTTTACCCCAGCCTTTCTATGTTCATCATATCTTTCTTTGTATTCTTTTTGAGCTTTTTCGATTTCTTTAACTATTTCTCCGCGGATTTTTCTTGGATCTCGGTAGATTTTGCAGTTTTCGGTTAGTTCTCTCGTAACTCCTTCTTCGAAACGGGGTAAATATCCGTAAAGTGCCTCGTAGGGCGCTTTTCCCGTGGTTTTATTATTCGACGAATTTATATCTCGCGCGATTTGTTTTAGAGTGTTATCCCAATCAGATTCGTTCTTTTCCCAGGCTCCGGCTCGTAGTGGAGCCAAGATCGACTGATTTACGCGCTCAACCTGCCCGTTAGCTTGAGGATGCCTGCTTGAATTGAATGTTAACTTAATTCCGTGTTTGTCACAATAATCGCGGAATTTTTCCGAAGTGAAACTCGTTCCTCTATCGCATATTAATCGATTCGGCGCGCCGAATTGTTCAACCACTTTATCAAATCTTTTGATTGTGACCGACGTTTCTGTGGTTTTTGTGGCTTCTAAAACAACGTACTTAGTCAAGTTGTCGACTATAGTCAGAACATATCGGTTGCCTCGGTTACTAATCGGAAATGGTCTTAAGTCGTCCAGATGAACCGTTGCGAAGGGACGATTTCCTGGCGGAATAGGGTGTAATTCCCCTGGTTGACGACCTCTCGGCTTTTTGTTCATCATACAAGGCAGACAGCTAGATATATGCTCTTTAACATAACCACGCATGTTAGGGAAGTAATAATAACGACGCATTCTCGCTACTACTTTGTCAATACCTAGGTGACTTGCTAAATCGTGATAGCGAATCGTCAATGCTTTTTGCATGGATGCGGAAATGACATATAATAGAATGTCCCTATTGTCGCGTTTTGTTACTCGGTATAGTAGTCCTCCCTCTAGTCGGTAATCACGTATCGCGCCACGTTCGTCTTTGGATTTCTCTTTGTCCGGTTTCTCGAGTATTTGAATTATTCTCTTTAATCTTTCGTCTGATCTCTGATGTAATAGAATCTCGTCTTCTCTAGTCGTTATCGCGAGTATTTCGATCTTTTCAGAATCCTGTACGTTTTTTTCGAATATAGGAGCTCGGGAAAGCGCGTCCGCGTGCTTCATTTGATTTCCTTTTCGGTGACGAATCGTGAAATCGTAATCGCTTAACGTATAGGCCCATCGCGAAACTTGAGGGTACCTAGTCTTTAGTGTATTTAAGAAAAATAATGCTTGACAGTCAGTTACCACTGTAAATTTTAATGGGATCAGAAATGTGCGCAATCTCTCGCATGCCCACACTACTGCGAGAAGTTCAAGTTTACTCGAGGGATAACGTGACTCGATGTCCGACGTTCTTCGGCTAATTGCGTAGACCAATCTCAAGTCATGCTTATTCTCGCCCTGTAGGAGCATAGCTCCGAGTCCCAAGGAGCTAGCGTCAGTGTGCAATTCGGTTATTTCTGCCCTCGGTGCATAAACTCGTAAAATCGGCTCTGCAGTTAGTAACCGTTTTAATTCGCGAAACGCATCGTCTTGAGACTTAGTCCCTTTAAAACTCGAATTCTTACGCGTAAGACTAGATAGCGGCGCAGCTATCTTAGAAAAATTTGGTACGAAACGGCGAAAGAAACTAGTTAATCCCAGGAAACGTCGCACTGCGGGTACGTCGTGTGGTACCTGGAATTCCTCAATCGCGCGTACTTTTCCTTCACTCGGTTCGACTCCTTTAGAGCTGATCTGAAATCCCAAGAATTCCACTTTTTCAAGTCCAAATCGACATTTCTCCAGATTTAGGGTTAACCCGGCTTTTGACAGGGCCTCTGGCACTAATTTTATCCTCTCTAGGAGTTCATCCCAATTTTGACCAAAGATGAGAATGTCATCGAGATACAATAACAGTATCTTGTTTCTCAACCGACCTAAAGCCAACTCCATTAGTTTGGAGAAGTAGAATGGGGCGTTCATGAGCCCGAATATTGCACGTGTAAACTCGCCCGTGCAATCCGGAGTAATGAACGCGGTCTTATGTCGCGGTTCCGGTTTGAGCGGCAGATGAAGACATCCATTTACCAGGTCCAAGATTGCAAAGACTTCAGCTCCAGATATTGCCTCTAGGTACTCATCGATATTAGGCAGCGGATACTGAATTCTTTGCGTCTGGCTATTCAGACGTCGGAAGTCGACTACAAGTCGAGGTTTTCCGTTTTTTCTGCGTACTAGTAAAACTGGACTCGCGTACGGGGATGTCGTCTCGGTTACGATCCCTGCCTTTTTCCATCCGTCTACTATTTCTTTAATTGTTTCGCGCTCTTCTCGTGTTGCGCGATAGGGTTTTGAATATACCGGAACGGACCCTGGTTTCTCAATAATATCCATTTCGATTAAATTAGTATGACCTAACTCGTTTAGACCTTGCGCGACACAATGCCGATTCTCGTTCAGCAACTCGATCAACGATTCGCGTTGATAATTGGTAACGTTATTACCGGTCATTACCTCGTCTGATTTAACTGGTTTAATTCTCGGGTTCAACTCCGGTACGCTTTCAATTCCAAGAATTGAATCTCCAATTTGTGTTCCTGGACATAACTTTACAGGGTCATTACTTGTGCTTATGACACCTAGGGTCATTTCCTCTTGACCTACGCTTAGTTGTACAAAATTTATTGTCGCGGGTAGTATCTCTTGTTCTATTTTAGTTGTTGCATGTTTCGGTACCTCGATTTTAATTAACGCGATTTTAAATAACTCGGCGCTTGCTCGATTTTGGAATATCAACTGATCATCAACCTTTAAATATGCAACATGCGATTGTTCAGTAAACATGCTGCCTATGATCGCGTCCCACGATTGGACGTTATCTGGAACTACACGAAGGGGAATGTTCTGGCACTTAACGTCGTCGACCTCAATGTCTCCGAGTACTACTCCCACGGACTTGACAATGTTCCCTTCAGCACCGAATCCCCTCAGCTCACTCGTTTTTCGCTCTAATTGGAAACCTTCTTGTAAAACGGTTGTCGCCTTAAGCGTACATACAGCACTCCCTGTATCTATCAAAGCTTCCACGGTTTTTCCATTTATTTTTACTTTTTTGATATATTTATGTGAGGTTTCGTCAATCGTCTTATCGATTGTGTTTACAGCTGAATTTTCTAAGGGTCGCGGTTTTAAACAGTTTCGCGTCCCATGTCCCTTTTCTTTGCAATTCGTGCAATAAGGTTCGCGTTTCGGTTCTGTGCAATCGCGTCCAAAGTGTCCGGTCTTCTGACAATTGAAACACTTTAGTTTACTCTGGTTTTCTTTTTTATCCGTTGTGACTACATTCTGCTTCGGGCGTATTTCTTTATTTTTCGCGTAATTATTATCTACTTTTACATTATTATTCTCGTTTTTCACATTACTAATTCCCGTTTTTAAGTTTCCTCTTTTATCATTACGCGAATTGTTTTTGTAAAAATTCTTGACCGTTCTGTCCAATCTCTCGCGATCCGCTAGAAGTTCGTTTTCATCTCTGTGAGGCGCGGCTGATGCACTTATCATCAATTCACGTGATTTTATTCCTGACAATATTTGTTCTTTAACTTGGGTAAAATTTAGAGGTAGGTTTTTGCAAAGTTTAGTTTTATTGTGAAAGTACGAAGCTAAAGTCTCGCTCGGGTTTTGAACTCGGTTTTGCATCTTGACAAATGCTTCTGCTAAATCAATTTCGCGTATAAAGGTTTTGCAAAATGCATCTCGAAGTAAATCCCAACCCGTAAGATCCTTCTGGCGACATGAAAACCAATCGCGTGCAGCCCCGGTCAGACTGCATTTTACTGTTCGAATTAAAAATGATTCCGGCCATTTATTTACACAAGCTGCCGTCTCAACTTGCTCAAGCCACATTTTCGCCTCCTGAGGACTTTGTTCCCCATTGAAACTTTCAATTGTTTTAGAGAAATCAGGCATAATATGAAATTCGCGTTGCTGACCTTGATTTTGAGCAAGTTGTTGCGTCAGCGTCATATTTTGTTGTATGACCTGATGCATTAGCGCAAGAACTTGATCGTAGTTCGCGGGACCACTTCCCGACGGTGGATATGCATTAAAAACTGGTGGCCCCTGTACGGAAGGTGCATAACCAGGTGGTAGATTTCTCGAATCTAATTGTTGCCTGCCACTTTTTAAATTGTTCGTTACTACGTTATTATCCCTATGCTGTACATTAAATAAACCTTCACCCATTACATTTCCTGCAACGTTACGCACATCGTTTGCATTTTGGTTTGGGTTCACGGAGGATCTATTCACTAATGTCCCGTCGGCGCCATATTGGCTACCTGTCTCGTCATATCTCGAATTCTCAAAAGCATTAACTCGCGAAGACTCAATTACAAAGGATTGATGATAATTACTATAATTAGCTCGCGTGGATCGATTACCTTGAAATGGAGTAGAACGACCTCCTCGTCGCCTTCCTTGATCTTCACGATTGCTCAAACTGCGTTGGAATTGTTCGAATTCGTCGATCTGTTCCACTCGTCCCGGATTCATGATGGCTGCCAATGCGTTGATCACGATGGCGCTGCAATTTTCTTCTTTCAGCTTCCTCGGAATTGGCGATGCTCCGCAATCCTCAATCCTTTTCCCGCAGGTTTGGCTTGGTTTCCCTGCAGTTCAATTACGTAGCAGAGAATCTCGTTCCATGTGCCTCGGCGGAATTTGCGAATGACAGCTAGGGTCCTCGGACCTTTGTTCGTCCTTCTCAAGCGTCGTAGCTCTTGTTGTCGAAGTTTTCCAGAAAACGTGATTGTCTTCAGGACTCGTTCCATGGAAGGCAATATTCTGCAACAGCTATGTTTCTGATGTCGCACTAAGTCTCGGGCACCACAAAAGCTGATACACGATCAGTCTCAACATCAATTTTTCTCGTTTCAGGTACACACGAGCACAAAGGGAAGGAATCAGATCCAGTACCCCACACTTAGAATATTAGAAGACACTGAACTTTTAGTCTCCATTCTTAAAATCTCGAATCTCAATAAAAGGAACTTAGCACTTACAGGGCAGACTCAGTTCCTACAAATAAACTTGTAAATACATTTAGGAACAATTATCAAATCGTTTATTAAACGTAGAAATCTACAACACATTAGTGCGACTTTTCCCGCTCGAGTCTCGGACGCTAATCCTCGCTTTTCTCGCTCCCCCCTCTTATCATGCATACACACTCGCTATACTCTCGCTCATTCGTTCTAGTTAAAGCTCGTTTCACAGGGTGTGCATCTTTTCTTCTAACAATTTCCATTGATATTTTGAATTTAGAAATTAAGGATATCCATTACTCACTTAATGAAATTCAATTTAGATTACATGAGATTGAAAATATTTTATATAAATCTCTTCCGTTTCATGTTCTCCGAAAATTCATGCATTTGGAATATTTAAAGTATAAAAGGATCTTTAAGAAAAAGAAAAATTGTAAACTTCATTGCAGTAAAAAATGGTTCAAAAATCTTACTAATACTAATATCCCACAAGATGTTATTGACATTGTGTCACTGGGATCAAATCATTCAAATTGCGATCAATCAACAAAAGATCTACAAGCTTTTAATATAATTGCTTCCATTGAAACGGGCATTTCAAACCTTCCGTTTGATGATAAAATGCTATTAGGAATCAGTGCACCATCGACATATAGAAATGGACCGATAACCCTGTGGGAAGCTCTGAAATTGGCTTTAGAGAGAGAAAAAACATTTGAGGCCTAGATCTGTCTCTTTCTACTCCAGGACTGTGTCAAGTGAAACGGATGCCCCGCACATTGCCTAAATATTCATTATGGTTAATTTGTTCATAATCAATTATAAATAATAGATTAAAAATATGTAGGTATGGTAAATCAAAATTTTAAAAACATTCAAGAAAAATATCATGTTTAAATTTGCTTATTCGAAGAACTTGGTAACCTTAAATTCTTCTTACCATTTGATTGAAAATAATCCTTTTGTAAGTAACAATTTTATATAAAACATCAATATTAAAGTATTTAAGGTATTAAGTGAAGGTTTAAAGGTTTCTGTTTAACATTTCTATGAAAACTTATCAGATATACATTTAAATAGCATGTTTAGGCTCTGGAATCAGGACATCAATAATAGAGTAAAGTGTCACAAATTTGAAAAATGGTGTCATCCAATTTTTCAAAGATTAAACTTATGAGTAGTCTGAAATAAAAAAGTGTGCAATGGAAAATTAACTTCATTTTTCAACCAAAATTTTCAGTTTTCTAACCTTATTATATTTTAGAATTATTAGAAATAAGCTTCAATGCTTATTTACAATGTTATTATCTAGTCAACGAATGATCAAAATTCTATTCAATTATTTCCATCCTTTCCTAAATTGATTCCTAAATTCCTAAATTCCTAAATTGACTAAACAAATAGAGCCCAATAAGAAGATCCAACTATTTTTGGTTAAAAGTTCCTTATTTGCGATTAAAAAGTCTGCTCTTAAATTTCTGGTTTAGAATTAATCTTTTTGGTTTAAAATTGAATTTTTTTTTGAAAATTCTTAAATTTTGTTAAAAATTCTTTCTTCTTGGTTGAAAATTGGACTCTCTGCTTCAAAATTAAACAATTTGATTATTTTCTTTTAGTTAAAAAAATTCAACAATTTAGTAGAAAATTTAACTATTTGGTTGAAGATTGATGTATTTTCCTCAAAAATCGTTTTTTAAGTAGAGAATCAATTTTTTGTTAAAACTGCAACTATCTGGTTAAAAAATAATCTGTTTCAGTTACTGATTAAAGCATTTTGTTGAGAATTCGTTTCGTTGGTTCAATTGGTAATTTTTAAAATATCAACTATTACATTTTTCTTCGAAAATTCAACTTCTTAGAGTGGAATTTCAACTCCTTGCTCGAAATTTGGACTGCTTTCTTGACAGCTAATATTTTGGTCGAATATTGATAATTTTAGTTGAAAAATTGTGCTTTTTTTTCGTTATAAATTAATTTTACTCACTGAAAATTTTACAATTTGATAGAAAATTCAACTATTCAGTACAAAATCAAATTCTTTTGTAGCAAATTCGCTTTTTTATTGCTTATTAATTGTCTGAAATTAAAATGTATTTACTCTATTTTTGGGCAAAAATTGATCTTTCTTATTTAAAAAATTCGTCTACTTAGTTAACAAATTTTAGAAACGAAATAAATATGAAGCAATGATAGTTAAAAATTGAAATGCTTGTTGAAAATTCGTCTTTTCTGAAAGAAAAGTAATCTTCTGCGTTGAAAATTCATCTTCTTAGTTAAAATTTACATTAACTTATAATTAAATAAACTTTGACAGGCAAATTATAAACAAAACACATACTGGGGCATTCGCGATACAAAGCACGGTCCTGTGCTTCGTCAAGCTCCACCCATCGAAAATACTCTCTACCAATTAGCTTTTTCGAGAAAGAGACAGATCTAGGCCTCAAATGTTTTCTCTCTCTCTAAAGCCAATTTCAGAGCTTCCCACAGGGTTATCGGTCCATTTCTATATGTCGATGCAGTGCACTCAGTTAATCTTGGATCATGTGACATCTCTAAAATGGCGAAATCGACAAAAATTTAATTGTAAATTGAAAACAAACAGTGTCATACAATTTTTAAAAGATAATCCTGATATTCTTTTTTTGAAAGCAGATAAAGGTAACGTTACTGTGGCTATGTCAAAATCCGATTATATTGATAAAATGTTGAATATTTTGAATGATACTAATACTTATACGATATCTAAATTTGAATACTCTTCCACGACTGAAAGGAAAAATAATGATCTGATTAGTACTATGTTAAATAAGAAATACATTACTGAAATAGAAGCCAAAGATTTAAAGTGTTATACATCTGTCACTCCAAGAGCTTACGGTTTACCCAAGATTCACAAAATTGATAACCCTTTAAGATTGATTGTTTCCACGGTTAATAGTCCCACTTACAACCTAGCGTCTTACATATCCAGGTTAGATTGCAGAATAAGGGCGTCACCTCTGTCACGATATGTGACGAAAGGACGCCCTTGGCTATCGATGGCAATCGAGATATGTATGTCACAAAAATAAAAAATAGATATGCAATGGTCACAAAAATAATGTTGAATAAACCCCTACCCATTTCCAACGTCTTGTGGGGGCGGGAAGGCACCCCTTAGACTGGTCACAAAAATAATGTTGGTCAAATCCCTGCCCCTTTTCAACGTCCCGTCTCCTCTTGTCTCAAGGGACCCATATTTGAGACATCGTAGTAACAAAAGTAACAATAATTTAAAACGTTATCCTTATCAAATCGCTCCATTTATTGTCCAATTAAAGATTCTAATAGTTTGTTGTGGAAAAAAAAAATTTTCCAGCCAAAACAGAGGTAACGCCCCTATTCTGCAATTGCACCCATATCCAAAATTTTGAATAAGATTATCGGCAAAAATTAATCTCACGTCAAAGACAGTCTATCTTTTGTAGGAAACATTAGAAAACATGAATTACCGAAGGACTACGTTCTAATATCTTTAGATGTAGTAAACATGTTCAGCCATATCCAAAATTTTGAATAAGATTATCGGCAAAAATTAATCTCACGTCAAAGACAGTCTATCTTTTGTAGGAAACATTAGAAAACATAAATTACCGAAGGACTACGTTCTAATATCTTTAGATGTAGTAAACATGTTCAATAACATTCCTGTTAATTTGGTTACCCAAAGTATTAGAGAGAGATGGACAGAAATCTCTGAACATACAGCAATTTCTGAAAATGAATTCATAAAATGTGTTGAATTATGCTTAAATTCTACTTATTTCAATTTCGACGGTAAAACCTATAAACAAATATGGGGCCTAGCCATATGGGTTCTCCTCTTTCTCCGGCTGCAGCGAATTTAGTCATGGAAAAATTAGAAAACACTTGTTTAAATTCATTAAACTTTTCCCTCCCCTTCTACTATAGATACGTAGATGATATTATCACAGCTGTTCCCCATTATAAAACACAAATTATCTTAGATCAATTCAATAGCTACAATAATAATTTAAAATTTACCATTGAGATCGAAAACGAAAATAAAATTAGTTTTTTGGACAAATTAATTATCCGTGAAAATAATCATATTAAAATAGACTGATTTCAAAAGAAAACATGGTCGGGCAGATACTTAAATTTTCACTCGTCTCATCCAAATTGCCATAAAATTGGAGTAGTAAGGGGTTTGTTTTTCCGAATGCTCCGAATTTCAGATCCAGAATTCAGACCCAAAAATATCAAACTTATTGCAGATACTCTAAAAGATCATGGATACCCTTCACATTTAATTGATGACTGTATAAAAAAAGAAACGTTACGTCTTTATAACTCTGAATCCCTTACCAATAATAAAAAACCGGAAAGAAATTTTGTAGATTTTACAGTTTGTCCATATGTTAAAGGTTTATCTGAAAAGATCGAACAGGTTTTACGTCATCATAAAATAAAAACAATTTTTAAACCAATTAGGAATTCTGGAAAGTTTTTCTCAAACTTAAAGGATCCACTTCCAAAATTTAAACGAATGGGTTTAGTATATAAATGTAACTGCTTAAATTGCTCGGCAATCTATGTTGGTGAAATAAAAAAAAATTGATTAGCATTTTGAACTCGAAAGTTCATTGCCACACTACCCGATTCGGGTAGTGTTTCTGTTGGTGAAACTGGAAGAAAATTAGAAACTAGAAATAGAGAACATAAATATTCGGTTACTAATATTAATAACAATAATCATACAGCTCTTACAGAACATTTTTTAGATACCGGTCACCAATTCGTTTTTGATAATACACAAATACTGGCCTACCCAGGTGCGAATTGACCGTTGGCCCACGGTCGGGCCAACCGTCGGACGGTCGGTCCAACTTTGTGCGCCACTGGTCGGGCCAACCAGCTAAATGATAACGGTCAACCGCCTTTGGATTCTCAAAGTCGGCCCGATATTTGGTCCCATATATGGGCCATCTTTTAAGATGATGTCGGCCCAACCCTGGACAACAATGTGGGGCCGACTTTGATTTTGAAGGTTCGTACTACACAGGTGGAAATACACAAAATAGGTATTCAAAAAATAAATAGTAATTGATTGCGAGTATTTTGTCTATAAATGTTAATGATCCTGCTTAGATTGAATACATATATTACATTTTTTTAAATTATATTACAAATAAAATTTCTAACCCTACGGGGTTTCGAACCTACACCTATACCTGAATCTATCGCCTAGCAGTCGGGAGTCTTACCCATTACTCTATACCTGAAGAATTGAAAGTCAATGAAAAAACCATCCTCATTAGCTTCAGCTCAAAGTAGTTAAAAACAATTTGTTAAATGTTTTTTCTCATTAATTTTTGTATTATTATGCAACATATATAATATGAATATAAATTATATAATATTTTAATAAATAATTCAAACCAATGTTATGTCGACGTTCGGGCCATCTATTGTCCAGAGTCGGACTGAACGTACTTTAACGGCTTTTTTTTAACAATGAACCAGCGTTTATCCGACGGTCGGCCCATATTTGGGCCACGGTTTGATCGACCGTCGGGTGCAACATGGTGACTTGTACAAGCCAATGTTATGCCGACGGTCGGGCCATCTCTTGTCCAGAGTCGGGCCGACCGTTCTTTCACAGTTTTTTTAAACAATGAACCAGCGTTTACCCGACGGTCGGCCCATATATGGGCCAAGGTTTGACCGACCGTCGGGTGCATCATGGTGACTTGTACAAGCCAATGTTATGCCGATGGTCGGGCCATCTCTTGTCCAGAGTCGGGCCGACCGCACTTTCACGGTTTTTTTTAACAATGAACCAGCGTGTATCCGACGGTCGGCCCATATTTGGGCCAAGGTTTGACCGACCGTCGGGTGCATCATGGTGACTTGTGGCTAACCGACTGCTGTATCCAGAGTTGGACCGACCGCATTCTTTCGGTCGTACCGACCAATCTGCCATAGTTTATCCGATCGTCGGCCCAACGTTGAGCCAGAAATGGGCCGACAGACGGCTTTTCGCCCACCGCCGACGTCGGTCGCCAACGTCGCGTCGGTGAGACCACGGCAGCTTGAAAACACCTTAGTCGGCCCAACTCTAATTACCGTAGATCGGTTACCAAAACAGGGCCAACTTCGGGCCGATGGTCAATCTCTGGCAGCCGACCGAATTTCGCACCTGGGTATGAGAGAAACAAACCCCGTCGGAAAGTTATTGAAAATTATTTTATAAATAAATACCAAAAGAATGCCGTTAATTTACACTATGAAAATAATAGTTTTCCGGAAATTTATAAAACCATTTTAAATAAAATTTAATTATTTCTTTCTCGTTTGTTTCACACTTTCTCATTTTTAATTATAAATCTATACATTGAATCCCCTGTTTCTTAATTATTTGATCACATTTGAAGGTTTTGAAATTTGTTATTATGATAGATTTCATTATTCAATGTCGTCTCAGTTTTCACCTTCATTGTTTTCCTCATTAGACGTTCAACCAAGTTGGCGAGCGGTGTGTGAAGTCTTGCCACCTTGGTAAAATGGTTTTTAAACCATTTCTAAGTTTTATAATTTTTATATGTTTTCATACAAATATTTCCTACATATTTTCTTGACGATATTTAATTTTTTGCCTTTGTATCTGTCTGACTGGAAACACTTTATATGGATGTTTGAACGATTTATATAGGTATGTTTTTATTGATTTTTTTTTCAAATAAGTGGATTTTTTCAAGTGTTTTTAATCTATTGTTTAAAAAAATTTGTCTTACCGAGAACATACTCATCATATTAGAGTAATTTCTTTCATCTACTAAATTAACGTTTTTGATTAATAAAAATTGTCACTCAACTTTTTGTTTTGTTTTTTGTAATGTTCCAGAATTTGACTCAAATAAATTTATGGAAGAGGGTCCGAAATCAGGACCGAAACGTCTAACAATTTCGTTTTTAATTTGAATGACCTTTCTAATCGAAGACTGATCAAGGATTCAGTTGTTTGAAATTCACAGTTTTTATATAGAATATGAGAGAATTGTATGCCTATACCATTGTACCATCAAGCCATTTCCCTTTCGGGGTAGGCGTGACTTGCTCGGTTGGAAAGTAGTGGGATAGGTATATGGGGTAAAATTTCCCAAGTGTCCCCGCCTAAAATTTTGTTGTCGCCTATCTTATTCAAACTCCGCCAGATTGTAGTGCTAGTGGACCTCTTTATATTCTGTAAAGGGGGCGCACCTAGTATAACGGGTTGTCAAGATACAGGGGCCCGCATTTTCGACGATTCACCCCGACTGCTAACCTTCAATTGTACATAACTTCTGTTACAGTTATCCAATTTAACTTTTTTATACGGGTTTTAGAAAGGTATTTTAACAAGGTTTACAACCAAAATAACCAATGAACAATAAAAAAATTATTTCACCTTGATTTTTCATTTTAAAAAACATTTTTGTGATTTTCTCCCAATGCGGCATTTTTAATATTTTTTTAGTTAGGCTAGAAAAAAAGCTTAATTTTTTCTCTTGAAAAACCCCCCAGAACGAAAATGGGATGGCAAGTATTGGGTGAGTTGTAGAAGGTCACAAGAGCGCGGGTGCCCCGCGCCAACGAGCCACGGCACTACTAGGCGTGCTGTAGTGACTCAGTTGTTTTAATAATTGATAAAAATGATTTTTCAGTTAACATGTAACGAATATTTCATTTCATCCTTACTTTCATGTAGCTGGAGAACGATTTACATATTTTCTTAATTAAAATTTTCAAATGGTTCTATTGTAGGAAAACGATAGTTAATAATAAAATCATTAACGATTTTGTTGGATGGTTCTGCTTATCTGTTACATTTCGAGATGGTTTTTAATAAGTCGTCTTGTATGCCACGTTTTGGTGAGTTTTTTTGGTGTTAATCTCTTTGCCTTTAACAATTTTTGACGTGATTCTCCTTGCCTTTCACATTTCGGGGTGCTTTTTTATGTGAGTCCCCTTGCCTCTCACGTTTTGGGGTGCTTTTTTTATGTGAGTCCCTTGCCTCTCACGTTTTGGGGTGCTTTTTGGTGTGAGTCCCCTTGCCTCTCACTGTGTTACTCAAAAAGTGATTTTTTGTTCAGCTTAACGTTCACTTTGATCTTCTCTTCGCGATCTCTTTGCGATTTTTCTCTTCGGGAAAATGTCATACTGTGAAGATGACGAATACTTCTTCAAAATTAGAGTCGATTCTGAAGAGGGTACAAAGTGATAGTATTTTTGTGTGCTTGGCATATTCTTTGCAGAGTCGAATCGAGTTTTAAGGTTTTCAGCAGTGGCGGCATGATTTTCTTTGGAAATGAAAAATATTACCGTTTCAGGCAAGTTTTTTAGCCCATTGATATAGAGCATCAGCAGTCAAAATCTGATTCTGAGACGATGCCTGGAAACTTGCACGTGCGGCGAGTCTTTTCAAATTGTCCCCAATTCCATCACATGGTCCTTTTCCATGTGCAGTCGCGTGAAAGTGCCATTCCGTCTGAATACCGAAGTCTGCTTCATGATATAGCAGATTTGCAAAATTGTACCTATTTTCAAAATGTTGTGCTGCACCATCGGTAGAGTAAATAATTTTTTTTGGTTTGAAATTATCTTTTAGGTATTTGGTTATAACTTTCTGAAATTCGTAAACAGATATTGTTTCGTGATTTAGGTTGTCGGATAAAAGAGCTAGATTGCGATGTTTTAATTCATTACCCTCTTTGTAATAGATGACAGTTGTATAGATCGTGACCTGATTTTTGTTAATTGTGAGCAGAAACATAATTTTTATCAATTATTAAAACAACTGAGTCACTACAGCACGCCTAGTAGCGCCGTGGCTCGTTGGCGCGGGGCACCCGCACTCTTGTGACCTTCTACAACTCAACCAATACTTTCCATCCCATTTTCGTTCTGGGGGGTTTTTCAAGAGAAAAAATCAAGCTTTTTTCTAGCCTAACTAAAAAAATATTAAAAATGCCGCATTGGGAGAAAATCACAAAAATGTTTTTTAAAATGAAAAATCAAGGTGAAATAATTTTTTTATTGTTCATTGGTTATTTTTGTTGTAAACCTTGTTAAAATACCTTTCTAAAACCCGCATAAAAAAGTTAAATTGGATAACTGTAACAGGAGTTATGTACAATTGAAGGTTAGCAGTCGGGGTGAATCGTCGAAAATGCGGGCCCCTGTATCTTGACAACCCGTTATACTAGGTGCGCCCCCTTTACAGAATATAAGGAGATCCACTAACACTACAATCTGGCGGAGTTTGAATAAGATAGGCGACAACAAAATTTTAGGCGGGGACACTTGGGATATTTTACCCCATATAGGTGTAAAGTAGGTCGTTATATGGTATAAGGTAGATAGGTATATAGGTATATGTGTTATGGTATAGATATTTTAGATTGATCTGGAGTTTTCGTGTTATTTATTCAAATAACACGTTCACTCCGCAACACTGCACCGACCCAGGTTGCTGATCAATCTCTCTAGCGATCACCCCAAGTGAGGAGCCTCACAAAATTGTTATGTATGGTTCCCCACTTGGGCCCATTAGTATACAAGGTCTTTGTTTCAGGCATCATTCACTCTATTGTCACTCTGTTTATAAACTATTTGTCGCCACACATTTCTGTCCTGGCATACTACTCTAGCTTCCTTTACGTCCACGCATTTCTTCATGCAAGCTCTTCTGTTCCTATGACTTCTTATGTCTCTTCGGATTAATGTCTCATTTACAGATTCTAACCATTCTTTCGGCGGTCTACCTCTGGGCATTCTGCCATTTACTTTACCTTCATATACTTGCTTCGTCAGTCGTTCATCTTTCATTCTTTCAAGATGTCCGAACCATCTTAACTGATTTCTTTTCCATATGTCAACTAGCGTGTCTTCTGTAACACATTCTTTGAGGATTATCTCGTTTCGGTCTTTGTCCATCAGTGTTTTTCCGCATATTATGCGCAGAGGTTTCATGCCGATCACGTTGATTTTACTCCTGTCCTTTTCTTGATAGGTCCATGCCTCGCTACCGTATAGTACAGTTGGTACGAATATGGAATTATGTATGACCATTTTAGCTTTCTTTGATATGTTTTTATTTGTGAGGATGGACCCTGCTCTACCGATAACCTGCATACCCTTATTTATACGCCTATCTACTTCCCCATCTATTTTTCCGTCGCTAGTGAATAGACTACCTAGATATACGTACTTGTCAACTTGTTCTAATCTCACATCATTTAGGACAATGTTGCATATTGTTTTCTCACTTTTTCCCTCAAAAACCATGACTTTCGTTTTATTCACGTTAATTTTGAGGTCCATGTTCTTCATGCTTGTGTTAAGTTTATTCAACATTCTTTGCAAGTCTTCGACTGATTCTGCCATAACAATCTTGTCTTCTGCGAAAGCCAACCCACGTACTTTGACGGTTTCGAGATCTATACCTTTTTCGTCGAAGAGGGCAGTTCTTAGACACTTATCCATGAATATGATAAATAGCCACGAGGACATAACGCATCCTTGTTTCACGCCTTGCATTATATCGAACCAGTCACTCAGTTTCCCATTTACCCTTACACTTGCTTTACTACCCGTATATATTGTTTTTATTGCTTGTAGGAGCCCTCCATTCACTCCATACTCTTTAAGGACTAATTAAGATTATTCAGAAATATCTGCTGCTTGGCAGCATTATTTAAACAATTTTTATAAACAAATACACAGTTTTCGTGTGTCACAATGAATAGGCTCCATTTTTTTTGCAGAATCGACCAAAAATATCTTGCTAATGACTTCTTGCTGTCATTTTTTCAAATTAACAACAACTGATAATTATTTAAACAATATTTGTAAGCAAATTCACATTTTTAACATTATTCCATGAAAAGGGCCAATTTTTTTGCGGAACCTAAAATGTTTTGTGATGAAATACCAGCTAAAACGCGATAGGGGCCAATTGCCCCCTGTCGGTAACTGACTATAAAAACTCGATTTGTTTTAAAGAGCGCATCCCATATTTTCGAAAAAATCGTCAAATATTCCTATTCGTAAATAATTAAAAGTCAGAAAACGCTATCTCTCTGCAAGCAACCGCTGCGGTTACCACTTTAAAAATGGAAAGGAGTCAATTGACCCAGCCCGGTACTTCTAGTGTTGAGTAATGAATTAACTAATCCGATGTGCAATTATCTGACCTCCTTGCATTTACTTTCGTCTTTCGACAAATATGAAACTAAATCACCCGTCGACATTTTTCGCGCCGTAATTTTGATCGACGAGGCGACGGCGTGCCGCCTTCTTCGCTTCTCGGCGGCGGCTGGGCGGCGCACAGTGGGCTGAATCAGGAATTTACTATTCAAAATCACCTATAGCCTACAATTCTTAACCAATTTTTAATGTTTTTGAGAAGTGATCAGCGATAGTTGCACAAGAGCGTCCATGGATTATATTTTTTAATTTTTGTCATTTTTTATTTTTTGTATAAATAAACAAAGAGAGAAAATGAGACGTTTTTTAATTATTATTTTTTGTCTTCAAATCAATGACATAATTAATCCCATTCTTGACGAAAATAAATTTCAAAGTATCCAAAGAATATAAATAATTCACAGGATATCGAATCTAATTGTTATAAACAAATTATAAACAAAATGTCAACATATTGGAAATTTTGCTTGCAAAGTATATTTGTAACTTGGAATTGCTTGATTTTATCGACAGGATCATGTTTTATCATGAAAATTTGTTGTACGGTATAATTTGTTTGTTTCATAAACAAATTATGTAAGCAAATGCATAGTTTAGGCGTTTTTTGGCAGAAAGTAATCGTTTTTCTTTCTCAGTACTTTTAAATTATATGAGTGGCAATATTTGGTGATCAAGATTGGTCATTTGATATTATTTGTTTATTTTATAAACAAATTTTATAAGCAAATGCATCTTTTTGGTCATTTATAGACAGAAAGTTATAGTTTTTTTATAGTCTTCACGTTACACAAGTGGTGATGTTTATTCACGAAGAATTTGCAATCGATATTATTTTTTTTTTCTAAACAAATGTTATAAACACATGCATAGTTTGGTCATTTATAGACAGAGAGTAATAGTTTTTCGTTCTAATCGTCTTCAAATTACAAAAGTGGTGACGTTTAGTGATAAAGAATTGTCAATAGATATTATTTATTCATTTTAAAATCAAATTTTATTTTAAAAAATGCACAGTTTGGGCTTTTATAGATAGAAAGTGATTGTTTTTCTTTCTAATCGTTTTAAAATTACATAGATGTTGATATTTAGTGACAAAGAATTGTCAATCCATGTTATTTGCTTGTCACAAACAAATTTAATATCATTTCAAAGCAATAATAAAAAACGATCACTTTCTCAATATAAATGGTCAAGCTATGCATTTGTTCATTAAATTTGATTATGATATAAACAAATAATATCGATTGACAATTTTTCGTCACGAAACATCACCACTTATGTAATTTGAAGACGATTAAAAAAAACTATTACTTTCTGTCTATAAATTACCAAACTATGCATTCGTTTATAAAATGAACAAATAATATGGAATGACCAATCGTAATCACTAAATATTACCACTCATATAATTTAAAGATACTAAAAAAGAAAAACGATTACTTTCTGCCAATACTCAGCTGGAAATTCCTGTACAGGAACCTGAAAGGTTCCTTTGGAGGTTTCTGCACAGGTTCCTTCACAGGAACGTACATGACACATGCTATGTCATGACATGTCGTATGTCACCTTATGTGTCATGTCATGCCATATGTCATGTCATGCCATGTGTCATGTCATGTCATGTGTCATGTTATGTCATATGCCATGCCATGTGTCATGTTGTGTGTCGTGTCGTGCGTCATGCCGTGTTTCATGTCGTGTTTTATGTCGTGTTTCACGTCGTGTTTCATGCCATGTTTCATGTCGTGTTTCATGCCATGTTTCATGTTGTGTGTCAAATCGCGTGCCATGTCGTGTGTCATCTTATGTGTCATATCGTGTGTTATGTCATGTCATGTCATGCCATGTGTCATATCATGTGTCATGTTATGTCATTTGTCATGCCATGTCATGTGCCATGCGATGTCATGTGTCATGTCATGTCATGTGACATATCATTTCATGCTATGTCCTAACGGGTCCGTGGACCTCCTTTTGCGTCCATGAAAAGTAACATTTGGTCCCTCCCATCTCGAAACCTGGCGTTTTTTGGATCCAGAGTCTCAGGACTTTATTTGATCAGCATATGTGGTAATGCGTCGTGTCGTGACTCATGTCGTGTGCCATGTCGTATGCCATGTCGTGTGTCATGTCGTGTGTCATGTAGTGTGTCATGTAGTGTGTCATGTAGTGTGTCATGCAGTGTGTCATGCAGTGTTCCATGTCGTGTGTCATGTCGTGTGTTATGTCACGTCATTTCATGGTATGTCCTAAAGGGTCCGTGGACCTCCTCTTGCGTACATGAAAAGTGACATTTGGTCCCTCTTATCTCGAAACCTGGCTTTTTTTGGACCCAGAGTCTAAGGACTTTATTTGATCAGGATATTTTGAACTACTTTGTACCATAGTTTCAGCCAATTTGACCGGGACCACATTTTCCATCGATGTGTGCGGGGTCTTTTGGCAGCTAAATTGTAACACCGGATTCGTGTTAAGGGGGACAAAATACGTCTGAAAGCGTATATTGCACTTCAAATATGGACTAAATTTTAATTCAGGTTCCTCTTTAAAAATTTTTTCACAGAAATTAAGAGCTCTCAGGCGCCATGTTGGAGCCGCCATATTGAATGTTGCAAAGGCGCACTCGACATTTGAAAGTAGACATCCTTAGCTTTGAAATGAGCCATTGGTGGTTTTTTTTAACCACCCCAAATTTTGGAGATAGCACTGATCCGGTTGACATGGAACGTCCCATATATATTAAAAGTTTATCATTTCGCCGATTATATATATATCCCAGCAAAAAAGAAAGTATTGATGCGAATTGAATTGAAAAGACTAAGACACCCTGCAAATCCCGCTTTGCGACAATGACGCATTGGACATATGTGTCAATGCATGTAAATTCGTGAAGACGGTATTTCAATTTTGAATCTTTCTATACGTACAAATACAGTGCAAAGGTCTAAAGTCAGCGAATACACTTCAATGCGTCAGCACGCAAATGCTTCAGCATTGGTCAATGCGTCTGAATTCGTGGGAGTAAAACACACACTCGAATTCGCCCCAATGCGTCACGGCGAATTTCAGCGAGTGTTGATTTATACAATTTAATCTGTAACAGGAAAACCAACGTGCAGGGCATATAGAATTTATTGTAAATGTTTAGTAAATTGTCTCGTGTCTCAGTGGCGAGTACTCTGGACTGATACACGAGGGAACGGTGTTTCAAGTCTCGACGCATGCACTTTTTATTAATTTTTTTTCTGATTGACCTCGACCACGCATTCATACGAATTCACACGCATTCAATTAGCGCTGTCTCAATTCATCTAAATGCGTCTCAATGCGTTCGAACGAATCAGAAAATGGGATTCACGCGCCGAAAGCTGAATGACACCTGGGTGAGGTGTCTCAAACGGTGACCTGTGATACCGGGCGACCTCTCAGAGTACCAGCCTTATCCTTGCACGCGGGGCTCTACAAGGGGAACAACAATGAAAACACCAAACATAGTTGTAGCAAGTGCGGTTCAAAACAAACGAACGCGCAGCGCTCCCGACCATGGGTCGGACAACAATGCCGACCACCTTAGAGTTGGGAGAGCCAATCAAGAAGGAGTCAATGCGATGGGCCGGTGGAATCTCAATACTTTTGGGTGGACGGATCGACTCAATAACGACCTGCTAGATTGCTACGATAGCAGTATGGCCCTCGAGCGAGAAGGTTACATGGCACGACTGCAGGTTCTGTGGTGCGAGAAACACACAGAGCTCTCTGTTGCCATGCCGGCAACAGAGAAAGAGAGGCGGCACTGAGACCAAACGCGAACAGGCATCCAATAGACGAAGAACGATGCTTCAGGACTCTGAGAAACATCAACATTCAGGTTTCTCCCAAGCCCAAAGATCTGACTGAACTGGAGTATGAGCTGCGTGGAGATTTTTCCGAAGAATCCGACCTCTGGACTATCAATTGTCGTATGTACATTATGTACAATGTAGCGAGAACTTTGGCAGATATGACACGTAAAACAAAACCAACGTTCGATCATAAGACCAAAAGACGAATACACCAACTCAACTCAACCCTAGTAGCAAGATAACTGCAGACTGGCACAAGCTGGGCGCCAGAAAAAGAAGAATCTGTTTGCAGCCTGGCATCCGGAGGGTTCCGCTTTAGCGTGCTGTTCTGGCACCAGAGTCTGGTATAGCAGATCCTGGCCCAGACTGGTCATGATACACATCAGACAAAATTAAAATAACGTAAAATGGTACCTAATAGGTTTCTGTAATAGTTTTACACTATATTTGAGCCTTTTCTGGGAGAATATACTGTGGAGACGTCACAACATTTCAGGAGATACACTGAAATATTAAAAACATAACCTGTTGTCGTATAAGCTTGCATGCTTGCATGTTTGGTCATACTTTGAATCGCTCAAATTTCCGATTGCTAGATTTTCAATTTCATTATTTATATCCTACATTAATTACCAGTGCTTAAACTAAATACCACAATCTAGTTCCTTTATCCACCAGATTCTGTTTTTCGTCTGGTCTGATCATTTATCCCGCCACTCTGGTCGACTAGAGGGAGCAGATGCTGAGCCAGAGGCTGGCCTCTGTCATACAAGGCAGACGTTGCTACTAGGGAAAAATAGGCTGGGCAAGAGAGTACGCGTCCCGCATTCAGTGTGTGATTGAGTACATAACATCTGGCAGGCCTTTCACAGCCAAGGTTCGAAAGTTCGCGCAGGAACTGCGGTTCTGTCATCACACAATCAACAAGTCAAAGCTACTGACCATCAGGCATCATATTGTTGACAGAGTACGAGTACTATCTAACGCTAGGAGAAGTCTAGAGCGGAGGGAGAGGTGGGTCAGAGAAAATCAACAGTTTTTGTCCGACCCATGTCGACTCTTCCAAGACCCTCTAGTTACCGTCGACCATCCGCCCAAACCAGAGGAGGTCGAAGAGTTTTGGAGAGAAGTCGACGAGGTTCAGCATCCACTTCAAGAAGACTCAAAGAACATAAATAGCTTCAAGGAGCTGTGCAATGCCCTCATAACAGCTGAGGAGGAATGCCCTATCACTACTGAGGAGGTGAAAAACGTATCAAGAGGCATAAAGAACTATTCCGCTCCGGGTCCAGATGGTATCAAGACCTTCTGGTGGAAGAAGTTTCCTTCAACCCACCAGCATCTGGCCCGAATTTTCACCTTATATCTAAAGTCGGAAGAGCCTATTCCGGAGTGGTTGGTGGAAGGGCGCACAGTGCTCCTGCCGAAGACTAGCAACTTAGCTGATCCTAAGAATTACAGTCCAATAACTTGTCTGAACACACTGTATAAGATCTTTACAGCATCCTATCAGCGATTCATATCGATGGCCTGGATTGATTACCGGAAAGCTTTTGATTCAACCTCCCATAGACTTATCATTTGTCTGTTGGAAAGCTTAAAGGTTCATCCACACATCGTGAGGTGCAAAGAGAGATTAATGCCGCTTTAGAAAACCAGATTTACTATCTCATCTGGAAAAAACCATGTGATCACTAAGAGTTTAACATTTCAGAGAGATGTGTTTCAGGGCGACACCATGAGCCCTCTTCTCTTTTGCCTCACATCATTGCCAGTGTCTCTCGAACTTACCATTCCGAAGGGTACCTCTGTGGAAAACCTGGAGATCGAAAGCATAAGTTCACTCATATATTTTACATGGATGATCTCAAGATCTATGCTAGAAATCAAGAGAAACTGCTGGAGAGACCTATACATACCTGAGCGTGCCACACAGCCGCATTCAGGATGTGACATCTACAGGGTGTCCCACCACCTATGAATAAGCCGGTACTCGGTGATAGCAAACCAAAAAAGAAACAGAAAACTCCTCTGACAAAATTTAATCTGGGCACAATGAAGCTTCAAAGTTGGGAATAATGAACCAATCAGAATCAAGCTTTAGCAACCACTGGCTTGGCTTACAAGTGTTAAGATAATGTGCGTGCTGGCGGTTCACATCATCTTCCGCAAAAATTTCACATCGGTGATCTGTGATTGTTTCTACAAGACGCGAAATTCAAGCCTTTAGATTTTTTTAAATTCTTAGTTCTTGAAAACGTTTATTACCGTCCTTAAAATAACATAACATTTTTTTAACCTAAAAAAGATGAATATCAATTTAATACACAACTTTCCTGACATTTCATGTAAAAAAACTAACAAAGATGTTTCAAATTCAGAAGAACGAACGAACTTTTGTTCTTCAAAATTAATCTACAAGTCTAAGATAAGAAAAAATGTTTCAAACTTCAAAAAGAAATTCTCTGTGATTCGTTGCAGAAATTTCGTTACTTTTGTTATTGAAAATTAATTAACGACTCTACGAAAAGTAATTCTTTGCGATTCATTACACAAATTTTTGTTACATTCATTGTATACAAATTTAAAAAAAATTAAAAATGGGAAATCCAAACAAACTTTTGATCTTCAAAATTAACCATCAAGTCTAAGATAAGAAAACACATTTTTAACACCAAAAGTAACTCTTTAGCATGCGATGCAAATTTTTGATACATATATTATTACAAAAACAATACAGAAATCTAATTTTCGGCACCAGCTGAAAAAAAACGTCACGGCCAAGGAGAAAGAAAAGAAAGAGAGGTATAAAGATCTTATAAGGGAGTTGCGACGGTTATACCCGAAATATTCTGTTAAGCTAATCGTCTCAATCATCGGCGCCCTTGGAGGTGCCAAAGTTTCACTGGTTAATAGCCTGAAAAGCATCCATGTGTGTCAAAAAAATGCTGAGACACTTGTGGGGAAAATGCAGAAGGCGGTCGTCCTTGGGTCGCTTCGTGTGCTCAGGGTGCACGAGACTTTTGCCGGATCATCGTTTTGAATTTGTCGCAGACTGTAACCACCTATCTCGCGGTCGTGAAACGTGGTTACAGCTGAAATTTTACCGCGATTTCGCTGGGAGGGGGTGCAATTTGTCAGATTAGCACCCGCTCCCGGCGAAATTCTGCGGTTGTCCTTATGTTGTCCTTTCAGTTTCGATTCCTTTGGAATAGAACCGAAGGGCTTATGACAAAGCCACCGAACGCGTCCTCGGGTTGCGGATAGAGGGTCCCTGTACCAAGGGTTTCTGCTGAATATGGTTACAATAATTAATAAGCAGTCGCGGACAATTGTCCAGGGATGGTCCCGAAGGAATAACCCCCAAGCGAAGGCGTGAGAACCGTGCCGAAAGCTGAATGTCACCTGGGTGAGGTGTCTCTAACGGTGATTCTGGGAAATCGGCGACTCTCAGAGTATACAGCCTTATCCTTGCATGCGGGGCTCTACAAGGATGAAGGAACCCTTTCCCTAGCTGCTCGTGGGAACAACAATGACAACACCAAACATAATTGTAGTAAGTGCGGTTCAAAACAATCGAACGCGCAGGGCTCCCGACAATGGGTCGGACAACAATGCCGACTACCCTACAGTTGGGGGAGCCAATCAAGACGGAGTCAATGCGATTGACCGGCGGAATCTTGTTACTTTTAAGTGGACGGATC
>CAKNXH010001844.1:185049-237663 GCA_932178445.1 Andricus quercusramuli | reverse complement strand
GCGTCCCCACTCCTGACCCTTGCCGCATCTAGGTACTAATATCTTTGGTGGAACTACTTTGTCAAAAATTAATTCATTTGGTTGATGTTTCATCATTTTAGTTGAAATCTCCTTCTTTTGTTCAAAATTTAATTCTTTTGTTGACATCAATGTTTTTGAGGTGAGAATTGTCTTAACTGAAAATTCAACTCGTACATGTTTGGTTCAAAATTTATCTTCTTGAGTTGAAAATTCAAATATCTGGTTTTAAATTCCTGTATTTTATTGAAAACTTGAATTTTGTGGGAGAATCTTGGTGACTAATTCATCCTTTTGGTTGGAAATTCCTTTCGAAATTCAAATATTTGGTTAAAAATTCATGTACATTTTTTAAACTTCATCTTGTTAGTTGAAAATTGATCTTTATGGTTGAAAATGAAATTTTTCTTATTTAGAATTCATTTTTTAAACTGGAAAGATAACTTCCATTTTTTGTCAAAAATTTATCTTTTCTGATAAAAATTGAATCTTCTTGGTTGAAAATAATACTATTTCGTTGTAAATTTTCTTTAATTTAATTGAAAATTAATCTTTTTAACTGAAAATTCAACTATTCCATGTTTAGTTGAAAATTTATTTGTTTTCGGTGAAAATTGAACTATTTGTTGGAAATCCGTCTTTTTTATGTAAAAGAGTACTCTCATTAGTTGACATATCATCTTTTTGGTTCAAAATTAATTGCTTTGGTTGAAAATTTGTTTATTTTTTGTTTGGAAATTTATTTTACTGACTGAAAATTATCGCACTTTATTTTTGGTATAAAATTTATCATTTTAGTTTGAAATGCATGTATTTGTTTGGAATTAAATTTTTTTAGTTGAAGATTCATCATTTCAGTTGAAAATTCACTTGAACTGTACATTTTTTATGGAAAATTGACTTTTTTTTATAGAAATGTGATCTTCCTCGTTAAAAAATTATCTGTTCAGTAGAAAATTTAACTATTCTATTTTTTGTTAAGAATCAATTTTATTAATTGAAAAAAAAACTGTTGAGATGAAAATTCGCTCTTTATATTTTTGGTTGAAAATTCATCTTTTGGATTAAAAAATCAACTATTTGAACGAAATTTCATATTTTTGGTTGAAAATTCACCATAGTGATTGAAAAAAATTTCTTTGGTTGAAAATTCATCAATTTTGTTGAAAACACATTTTTTTAAATTTACTTTTCTAACTGCAAACTGAAATATTCTATTTTTAGTTTGTAAATTTGGCTTTTTTAGTTTAAAATTGAATTATTTTGGTGAAAAATCATTTTTTGTTATAAAAAAAATTTATTTTTTTTCGGTTGAGTATTTATTTTTCTGACATTTTAACTATGCTAATCTTGGTTTAGAATTTTTTGTGAAAAATTTAATTTTCTGGATAGAAATGTAATCTTTTTCATTGAAAAATTATCTGTTCAGTAGAAAAGTTAACTATTCTATTCTTTTAAGAATCAATTTCTTTGATTGAAAAAAGCTGTTCAGATGAAAATTAGTTTTCTTTTTGTTGATAGAAAATTCATGTTTTGGATTGAAAAATCCACTATTTGAACAAAATTTCGTATTTTTGGTTGAAAATTCATCATAGCGATTGAAAAATAATTTCTTTGGTTGAAAATTGATCAATTTTGCTGAAAACTCGTTTTTTTTAAATTTACTTTCCTAACTGCAAACTGAAATATTATATTTTTAGTTTGTAAATTTAGCTTTTTTATTTTAAAATTGAATTATTTTGGGAAAAAATCATTGTTTGACATGAAAAAAAATGTATTGTTTCTGACATTTCAACTATTCTAATCTTGGTTGAAAATTGATTTTTTTCAGATGAAAATTCATAAACTTTGTTGAAAATTAGTTTTTTTTTTGGTAGAAAATTAATCTCTTGGGTTGAAAATTCAATAACTATTTGGTTCAACATTCATATTTTTGGTTGAAGATTCATCAATTTAGTTAACAATTCATTTCTTTGGTTAAAAATTTATCTTTTTGACTTGAAAACACTACTAAAAAGTGTCTCACATATATTTAGAAACAAAATTTATTTTGGATTAATATTATTCTATTCTAGCTTTGAATTTTTTTATCATTTAAATTTAACACATTTCCCAATTTGAAGCGATGCATTTTCCCACGAAATTTAAATAATGTAATAATTATTAATAAAAGTAGAAAATACGATTTTTTAAATCCTAATTCAAAATGCTCATAAATGCTCATTAAATTCTCAAAGCACATAAAGCTCGTGAGAATTTCTTCGAGTACTTAAACTCTTCAGAACACTAAATTTAATAACATGTAACAATTGGTCACATGATAAAGCGTAACACGTCGTTAAGTAGAAAATTCGATGTACGGCCAGACAAAATAAAATCATTGTTATTGACTAAAGTTGCCATGTGGAGTTTAGATTGACGATTTAATGAATTTTGTATAACTTTTGTATCACAGAGACAATATTTTTTCAAGCTGTTTTTCTACTTGGAATTAAAAAAAATTATAATAGTGAAGGAGCAAACATTCTTTAGACAAATTGGAAACAAAAGCTGAAAGAGCGACAAATTTTTCTCGTAAAAATGCGTCTGGGTTCAAGTAGATAATATATCACATAGTCAGACACAACATACTGAAATATGTGTCCAAATTTAGTCAAATAAATCAATAATGATGTACTAATTTATTTATAATTCAAAAAAATGAAATTTTATTAGTATATAAGGTTTATTAGTGTTCAAAAGCTACGTCACACTGCTTTGGGGGGAGGGGGTGGTAACAGGTGTTTGACGTAGTTGGGAGGGGCTAATGCAGAATGTGACATTAGACTTGGAAAATATAAATGTAAATAACAATTTTTAAAATTTTTTTCTTGAAAAATCGTTCTTTTTTGTGTTGAAAATCAACTTTTTGAACTAGAACTTTACCCATTTGATTTTTTGTTTATGTATGATGGCTTATTGTTTGAAATTCTGAAACTTGGTTGAAAATTAACTTTTTGATTCAAAGTTTTAATTTTTAAATAGAAAATTGAACTGTTTTGTAGAGAATTCGTCTTTTTGTCTTGAAAATTCAACCATTTGGTTGAAATTTTTATTCTTTGTTGAATGCAACATTTTTCTTGATTGAAAATTCATATTCTTTGTTGGAAATTTGATCTTTTTTGATTAAAAGTGCAACTATTTATTTAAAAATTAATTTGCTCTCGTTGAGCATTTAATGAGTTTGTTGAAAAATCGCTTTTTTTATTAATTCAATTGTTTTTGATTTAAAGTAAAAATATTTTTCTGTTAAAATATCAAGTAATAAATTTCTTATCGAAAATGTATTTAAATTTTTCTGTTTTTGATTTAGAATTAAAATATTTTTCTGGTTCAAAATTCATCTTTGTAGAGTGGAAATTCAACTATTTTGTTGAAAATTTGTCCCTTTCGTTTGAAAATTTAACTATTTGATTTCATATATGCAACTGTTTGGTTCATAATTTAATTATTTTTGTTGAAAATTCAACTTTTACTTGAAAATTAATCTTTTTAGGTTTGAAATTTAACTATTTTTTTTAGAAGTGATTTTTTCATAATTCGACTGTTTTTTTGAAAATTCATTTTTTTTATACAAAATTCATTCCTCTGAATTGAAAATTTATCTTTTTTGGCAGAAAAGTTCTTGGTTTAAAATATATCACTCTTGGTTGAAAACTCAACTGTTTTCTAAAAAGGTCGTCTTTTTGGCTTAAAGATACAACTATTTGTTTAAAAATTCAACTGTTTGTAAATGAAGTATAACCTTTTTTTAAATTCAACTATTTAGTTCCAAATTTATGTTCTTACGTTAAAAATGCAACTTTTTTATTAAAAGTTCACCTATTTTGTTAAAAATTCGTCTCTTTTGCTCAAAAATTCAACTATTTGTTTTTTTAAGTGCAAGTGTTTGGTCTAAAATTAATTTTTTGAATGAAAATTACCCAATTTGGTTAAAAGTTAAACTTCTTTGCCAAACATTTATTTCATTGGTTGAAGATTGAAATATTTCATTGTAAATTCGTTTTTTTTTGTAGAAAATTAATCTTCTTGACTGAAAATTCAAGCACTTAGTTGAAAGTTGAATTACTTTGTTAAAAATTAATTTTATCAGTTGAATATCCATCTCTTCGGTTGAAAATTTAACTAATTTGTTGAAAATTCGTTTTTGGGGTTGAAAATAAATTTTTAGAGCTGCAAATTTAACTATTTCATTTGTTTTTGAAAACTGATATTTTTTTGAAATTCTACTACTTTGTTGAAAATTAACTTTTTGGTTGAAAGTTCATATTTTTAAGTAGAAAATTCAGCTGTTTTGTAGAATATTCTTAGTTGAATGAGAAATCTTTCTGGATTGGAAATTCATCTCTTTCGATAGAAATTTGATCTTTTTTGATTAAAAGTGCAACATTTTGGTAAAAAGTTAATTTATTTTTTGGTGAAGGAATCAATTATTTTTGTGAAAAATCGTATTTTTTGGTTTAATCCAAGTGTTTATTCGACTGTTTTTAATTTCATTTCAAAATCTTTTTTGATTCATAATTCAACTGTTTTCTGAAAATTCCGTCTTCTTGGCTTGAAAATTCTACTATATGAAAAATACAAGTGTTTTTGGTTGAAGTTTAAGATTTTTTGTTTAAGAATTCAACCATCTGGTTGAAAATTCATCCTTTTCGTTTGAAAATTTAACTGTTCGATTGTAGATGCAACTGTTCGGTTCATAACTGATTTTTTAATTACACTATTTACTTTTTTTATTGAAAATTCAAAAATGTCGTTCAAAATTCATCTTCTTAGGTTGAAAAATCAACTATTTGATAAAAAATTCATATATTTTCTTGAAAATTCGTCTCTTTTGCTTGAAAGTTCAACTAATTGTTTTCATAAGTACAACTGTTTGGTCTAAAATTAATTTTTTGTTTGATGAAAATTGAACTATGTGGTTTAAAATTCATCTTTTCGAGCTAAAAATTAAATTGTTTTCTAAAACCTTCGACTTATAAGCTTGAAAAATTAATTCTCGTTAAAAATTTAAAAATTGTCTTGAAAAGGCAATATATTTCGATTTGAAATCCTAAGCTTTTGAAATTGAATTCAAAATGATATCCGAGCATTCAATTTATTTAAAAGAATTTGTCTCCCATTATTCTCCTATTTACGTGTTAACTTACAATATTTCCCAGTTTTCAGGTCATTTTGGGCTGTAAAATTTGTTAAAATATTACGTTTTTAATGTTTTATATTTAATTTTTGGAATTTATCAAAGAAAACCAGAGAAACATTTTTTACCCAAAGGGAGATGATCTGTGACGGGTGAAAAACGTTTTGAAAATAGCGTAACGTAATTTTTGAACGGCCCCTAAGTAGAAAAAGTATAGAATAGATATTCTAAGAAAAATAATTTCCGTAAATGCTTAATTCTAACAAATATATTTATAATTAATTGCCTTGCGTTAAAATTTTGTTTGAAGCAAAATTATTTAGTTTGAGGAAATTAAAATGAAGAAATAAGAACAAAGAATGTTTGAGAAAATAATTTCAAGATGCATTTAGATAAATTATTTTGATTAGTTATTTTGCAACTATCAAATTTTATAAATAATTATGATTCGCAGACTTGCCAATGACACGTGATGAATTTCTATGTCGAGTGTCACTACTGTTGAATTGAAATGTTGAGCAGGTCTAACAAATTTGTCGTATTTTACAAGAAGATCTCTTCTGAGCTTGTCGGTCCATGTTTCGTTCCAAAGAGGTGTAACTGCAATCATATCAAAAAAGTAGAGAGAAAATTGTCCTGAATATATTTTGAATTTTAATCAGATATGGATAATGTATTGAAGATGCATATCATTACATCCCGTGTAGAAATGGAAACAGGGATCCGACCGACGGGTCGACCACTCTGATTTTTCGTGTACCAGGAATATATTCGAAGAATATTCGGGAATATACAGAATATTTGGGAATACAAAGAATATGAAGAATATGAGAATATCTAGGAATATGAGGGAATATATAGGAAAATGAGGGAATTTGTGGGAAAATGAGAGAATATGTAGGAATATAAGGGAATATTTGGGAATATATGACAATGTTTTGGAATATATTTGAATTATGTATATTAAATTACATATATTCTCACACTTTCCTCAAAAACACCATACTTTTTGTTTTATTCACCTTAATATTGAGGCCCATGTTCTACATGCTAATATTCAGTTTGCTCGACATTCTTTGCAAATCTTCGATTGAATTTGCTATAACAACCTTATCATCTGCAAACGCTAACCCACGTACCCTTACTGTCCCGCGGTCCACAAATCATCATTAATTCACGAAATAATAATAAATGAATGAACAAATAAATAAGGATTCATCCACAATTCACGTAAGATGTTTTTCTGAAATTTTCACCCTCCTCCCTCCCCCTATGTAAGATACCTTGAGATTTGCTGTCCCATCCCTCCCTCTTCAAATCTGGCTAAGATTTTATGAACTTAGGGAACGATATTACATATAAAATGTGAATCCTGTTAATTAAATAGACGTAGAAGCTTAATGAAATTAGTTTCAGAGAATTACATGGGTCAATGATCATAAGTATTTAGTTAAAATTTTAGTACAATTTAGCACAATTTTATAATATCTTCAGTGCCTAAAACGAGGGGGAAACCACTCTGGTAATCTGCTTGACAGCTCGGTTATCCGAACTGGTAATCCATGGTAATCCGTCGAACGTACTTGTATCTGGAGTAGTAATTTTTTGTTTGAACATTCAATTTTTCTGCTAAAATTTCGTCTTTTTGGATTGAAAATTTAACTAATTTGATCGAATTATTTATTTGCTTGAAAATTTAACCATATCGGTGAAAATCTTTTTTTTATTGAAAATAATTTTTTTTTTCCAATTGAAAATTCAAGTATTCCAGTTGAAGATTCTTCATTTTTTTTTTAATTTATCTACTTGGTTAAAACTTGAACTACTTTGTTGAAAATTCATTTTTCTGTTTGGGGATTCTTGAGTTCAGTTGAAAATAATTGGGTTGAAAATTCGGTTTTATTGGTAGAAAATTACATTTTTCAGCTGAAAATTCGAGTTATACATTTTTGATTGTAATGTTTTTCAGTTGCAAATTCAACTAGTGGGTTGAAAATTCATCTATTTCGTTGAAAATTTGTCGTTTTTGGAAGAAAATTAATCTTTTTGGTTGAAAATTCAACTACTTGGTTAATATTCGAACTACTTGTTAAAAACTCTTTTTTCAGTTTTTTTGTTTTCAATTAAAAATTTCTCTCTTTGGTTGAGAATTTAATTATTTTATTAAAAATTCGTTGCTTTTTAGTTGAAACTTTATTTTTTAAATTTAGATTTAACTATTCCAGTAGAATATTCATCATTTTAGTTAAAAATTCATCTCCTTGATTAAAAATTGGACTATTTTGCTGAATATTCGATATTTTTGTAAAAAAAAATATTTTGTTACAATGAAAATGTAAGTGCTTAATTTTGGTAGAAAATTTTTATTTTTCAGTTAAAAATTTAACTATTTGGATGAAAATTTATCTTTCCAGTTCTTATCCAGTATCTTTTTAGTTGAAAACTCAACTGCTTAGTTAAAAATTCATGTATTATTTTTAAATTCGTCCTTTTTGGTAGGAAATTAATCTTCTCGATTGAAAATTTATATTCATGGTTAAAAATTCAATTATTTGATTCGAAATTAATCTAATTTCTAATCTTGTCGGTTCAATTTGTATTTTTTTGATAGAAAATTTAATTCTTCGGTTAAAAAATATTCTACTTTGAAGAAAATTCAACACATTTGTGATTTCTTGTTTGTTTGTTGAAAGTTCAACGATTTTGCTGAAAATTCGTCTTTTTGAGTTAAAAATTGAACTATTTTGTTAGAAAAATCAAGGATTCGGTTGACAATTAACATTCCTTGTCGAAACAAAAAAATTTGTTGAAAAGTGTCATTATGTTTAAAAAATTAAAAGGTCTTGTTGAAAATTCGTCTTTTTGGTTGACCTCAACTGAGTTTTTACTTAAAATTAAATTTTTCTGGGCTGAAATATCAATTATGCATTACATTTTTTGTGGAGAACTCGTCTCTTTTGCTTACAAATTAATCTACTTTGTAGAAAATTCCACAATACTCTTATAAAGTCAATATTTTGTTTGTAGATTCTTCATCTTAGTTAAAAATTCATCACTTTGTTTGAAAATTGAATTATTTCATTGAAAAATCATTGGTTTTCATGTAAATATTTATTTTTGAACTGAAAATTCAACTATTTAATTTTTGGTGGAACATTGAAATTTTTTATTATAAGATTCAACTATTTGGCTGCAAATTTATCTTTTTCAGTTGAAAATTTATGTAGTTTTTCAAACATTCATCTTTTTCGGTGGAAAATTAACGTTCTTGGTTGAAAAATTCAGTATTTTGTTGAAAATTTAACAATTTTGTTAAAAATCAAACCATTTTAGTTAAAATTTCGCGTATGTCTAGTTTATGCTGAGTAATCCACCATAAGTTTATGTTCTCCAGAGTAATCCTATGTAATGCGAAGTAATCGTTGGTCATCCAGACTAATTTTGTATATAGAGGTAATCCAGGGTAATCCGAAATGATCCACCTCCACTGGACCGCATTTTTAGGAGTTGTTTCCCCCTCGGCCTAAAATTTTGCATAATTCGACATACTTTGTGTATTCTATTACTATTATTCTTTAGTCTACAGATTATCGAAATTCTCATTTATTCATATTTTGTGGTTAAACTAAAATGTTTTTGATTCGAAATCAAAATATTTTCTGATAAAATATCTATTATTACATTTTTTGTTGATAATTAATCTTCTTAGGTTGAAAAATCAACTTCTTCGTTAAAAGTTGAACTACTTTTTCAAATCTTTATTTCTTGAAAATTCAACATTCTGGATGAATTTTTTTTTCCTTATTGTCTGGAAAATCTTTCTTGGATTTGAAAGATTATCACTTTTGGTAGAAATGTCATCTTTTTTTTATTTTAACTGTTTTCGATTTGAAACAACAATATTTTATTGGCTAAAATATTAATTATCATCGGCTTTGCCGTTCTCTTAGATCAGATTAAATATTAGTCCATTTAAAAGTTTAGCATTTGAACTTTATTAAGTTGAAAAAAAGATATGTAAAATTAAATAATATCAAATAAGAAAACCTAAAAATTCCACGTCATACTCGGTCATAATAAAACAATAACCAATTTCGAAATTAAAGTAATAATATATCGTTCAGGGTAACGTTACAGAAAATTTCGTAACCATAGATACAGCCTAAAAATTCCTCTTCTTTAGTTTGAAAATTCGACTGCTTAGTTAAAATTTTTAGGAACGAGCATCACATCCACCTTCTAAACTATTGAGTTGAAAATTTATGTAATTTGTTGGAAATTCGTATTTTTGATAGAAAAGTAATCTTCTGTCTGAAGAATTCGTTTTCTTTTTGACAAAAATAAATTTTTGTAACTAAAAATTTAACTATTTTGTTGAACATTCAACTGTTTGCTTGAAAATTAACTTTTTTGTTGAAAATTCATATTATTGGGTTGAAAATTCAACTGCTTTGTAGAAAATTCATTTTTATTTTATTGAAAATTCAACACTTTGGTAGAAAGTTGAACTATTTTGAATAAAATTAGTTTTGTTATTGAAAATTGATTTTCTCAAATGGAAATTTAATTACACCATTTTTGGTTGCAAATCCATCTTTTTTAGTTTAAAAATTCCAGTATTTAGGTAAAAATGTTCAAAGACTAACATCACATCCGCTGTTCAAAGTATTAAGTTGAAATTTGATTATAATTTGTTGAAAATTCGTATTTTCGGTAGAAAAGTAATCTTCTGCCTTTAGAATTTACTTTCTTTTCGAAAAAAATGAATTTATGTAACAAAAATTTAACTAATTTCTTGAAGATTCAACTGGTTGCTTGGAAATTAACTTTTTTGTTGAAAATTCATATTATTGGGTTGAAAATTCAACTGCTTTTTTTAGAAAATTCAATTTATTTATTGAAAATTCAACACTTTAGTGGAAAATTTAACTGTTTTTGAAGAAAATTCGTTTTGTTATTGAAAATTTATTTATTTTCTTAAATTAAAATTTAATTAAAGCATTTTTGGCTATAAATTCATCTTTTTAGTCTAGAAATTCCATGATTTAGTTAATTTTTTTTATAAACTACCATCACATCCACTCTTCAAACTATTTAGTTGAAAATTTATGTAATTTGTTGGAAGTTCGTATTTTTATAGAAAAGTAATCTTCTGTCTCAAGAATTCGTTTTCTTTTAGACAAAAATAAATGTTTGTAACTGAAAATTTTACTATTTTGTTGAACATTCAACTGGTTGGTTGAAAATTAACTTTTTTGTTGAAAATTTATGTTATCGGGTTAAAAATGCAACTGTTTCCTAGCAAATTAATTTTGTTTAATTGAAAATTTTGAATAAAATTAGTTTTGTTATTGAAAATTTATTCTCTTGAATGAAAATTTAATTACACCATTTTTGGTTACAAATTCATCTTTTTTAGTTTGAAAATTCCATTATTTAGCTAAAAATTCATGTAATTTGTTGAAAGTTCGTATTTTCGGTAGGAAAGTAATCTTCTGTCTTGAGAATTTGCTTTCTTTTTGACAAAAATGAATTTATGTAACTGAAAATTTGACTGGTTTGTCGAACATTCAACTGGTTGGTTGATAATTAATTTTTTTGTTGAAATTCACATTTTCGGGCTGAAAATTCAACTGTTTCGTGGCAAACTAATTTTTTTAAATTGAAAATTCAACACTTCGGTAGAAAAATGAATTGTTGTAAATAAAATTCGTTTTGTTATTGAAAATTTATTCTGTTAAATGAAAATTTAATTACACCGTTTTTGGTTATAAATTCATCTTTTTAATTTAAAAATTCCATTATTTAGTTAAATTTTTTTATAAACTAGCTCCACATCCACATTCTAAACACTTTAGCCGAAAATTTATGTAATTTGTTGTAAATTCGTCTTTTTGATAGAAAAGTAATCTGCTGTGTTGAAAA
The DNA here is from genome assembly GCA_932178445.1 of Andricus quercusramuli. Lineage (NCBI taxonomy): Eukaryota > Metazoa > Arthropoda > Insecta > Hymenoptera > Cynipidae > Andricus > Andricus quercusramuli. The sequence continues at coordinate 226,541 of CAKNXH010001844.1, read as the reverse complement.
TTCGTTTTGTTTTTGATGAAAATAAATTTTTGTAACTAAAAATTTTACTATTTTGTTGAAGATTCCACTGGTTGGTTGAAAATGAACCTTTTTGTTGAAAATTTATATTAGCGGGTTGAAAATTCAACTGTTTTGTAGAAAATTCATTTTTTTAAATTGAAAATTCAACACTTTGGTAGAAAATTTAACTGTTTTGAAGAAAATTTGTTTTGTTATCAGAAAATAGCATTACACATCCGCTGTTCGAACTATTTGGTTGAAAATTTATGTATTTTGTTGGAAGTTCGTATTTTCAGAAGAAAAGTAATCTTCTGCCTTTAGAATTTGCTTCCTCTTTGACAAAAATAAATTTATGTAACTAAAAATTCAACTATTTTTTGAACATTCAACTGATGGGTGGAAAATTAACTTTTTTGTTGAAAATTAATATTTTAGGGTTTAAAACTTCAACTGTTAAATAGAAAATTAATTTTTTCGCCCAAAAATTCAACATAACGATAGAAAATTTAACTATTTGGCAGAAAATTCCTCTTTTTATAGAACATTTATTCCCTCAAATAAAAAATTAACTACACAATTTTTGGTTGAAAATTCATCTTTTTTAGTTTAAAAATTCGACTGTTGAACATTCAACTGATCGGTTGAAAAGTTGAATTTTTTAAAATTGAAAATTCAACTTTAACACTTTGGTAGAAAATATAACTACACCATTTTTGATTATAAATTCATCTTTTTCAGTTTAAAAAGTCCATTATATAGTTCAAATTTTTTGGAAACTAGCATCACATCCATTGTTCAAATTATTTAGTTGAATATTGATGTAATTAATTGAAAATTCTTCTTTTTTTGCAGAAAATTAATATTCTGGATTAAAAATTAGTTTCATTTTATTAAAACTTAATGCTTCATCTGATAATTTAACTATTTCATTGAACATTCAACCGATTGGTTGAAAATTCAACTGTTTTGAAGAATTTTTTTTTTCGCTTGAAATTTAGAATTTTTAAATATATGAGAAAAAATCATTATTCTTATTATTTTGTAAAAGTATGTTGAATTAATTAAAATAAAATTATTCACGTTACATAGCCACTTGATGTGTGTTTTAATTCTATATGGTTGATATCATTTAATTGTCTCAAACGCCGACAGTCACCTGAATGCCTAGGCAGTAGGCCGACTGCGTAGATCTTCTAAATGCCTACATACAAATAATCTTTTGAACCGACTTGAAAATATTCACAACTTTTCTATAATTCATATATAAGATACATGATGAGGATGTGTTCGTTGAAGGCGAAGGAGTTTTAACAAAAGAGAATTCACAATCACCAAATGACAGTTCTCGATGTTTTGACCATTACACAGAAAAAACTGGGGGTTTAACAAAGTTGCGGGTTGGTAACAAAGTTGGTATCCGTTAGAAATTGAGCTCCAATAGAGACCTGAACTTGATAAGTTTGAATTCTTCACCGAAATTCGTTCAAGATTTATAAAATATTGGTATCCGTCCAAGATTTCGTGACCATATCTACACTTTTTACAAGACAATTTTTTCCATGCAGAAGAATGAGAAGTTGAATATGTAACATGAAGAAGCTGAGTCTTGAATGGGGTCCTAAGTGGATAAACGTTATACCTAACTGGAGTACTTGTCGAATCTGAACCTTAGTCTAGTGAAATTGTCTCGTGCGTAATAATGACGAAAGGCAAATGGAGGTCGTGACGAACTAGTGCGGAAGTTTCGTAGATTATCGACACTTAGCGAGGTTAACTATTTGAGTTCGATGAAACTTGACACTAGCAAACATTGTCCCTCTCAAATCTAGGCTCATCAAATCACCCTCAAAACATCATCACCACACACTATCACTTAAAAATATTTCCTAATTTACTGACAGCTTTTCACGAAAAATAATAATCTTGCAAAAAAAAAAATAACTGTTCAATTTATTCACTCGAAAGGAAACTATAAACAAAATGAAATATACACGAGTGTCATCAATTTCATCAGAAATCATCAACTTTTCGATCGAGTGATACTGAATTTTAGAATATATTGTGGAAGATTCATATTTAAAAGAGGAGATGTCCTAGTAGATGTTTTCATTTAGTAACTGGATAGTTGATTTTATTTGCTTACTTGCTTAATGTTTATTTGGCTTGTGAATTATTATTCCAGGAGGAAATTTTTTAGTTAGGTTTAGGATAAGGATTAGAGAGCTACTCACATGAAGGTCCACCAGCAAGCACGTAGTGTTCGATTAGTGAAAAAGTAGAAAACGATATTATTAAAGGAATTACACTGGTGATATGAAATATTTTATGGTTCTTCATAGCGAGACCGATCGTTCACATTATCCAGTGAGTACTGAAGTGCTGAAGCAACAGATGAAGAGAACGACTCCCAGAACGCTTTAGAGCGATTAACCCTGAGAACCCTTGCACAGTGGGACGGATCTGGTATTTACTGTTCAGAATAGTATACAGGTTGCCATTCTGAACGAATTTGGAAGTTTTTAACATTCTCGTTGTAATGAGAAGGTATTAGTTTTTACGATGGTGTCTGTCTGTCGTCGTCAGTCGTTTTTGAAACATCGACTACTTAGATCTATTACAGATGACTCTATATACAAGTTTTTCGAATGACAAGAATTTTTAATGCATAAATTAAAATTCGAAAATTGAGCTATCAAAATCATACCAAATGGTATTGCAATCAATATATCTTTAGGTAATGAATTTGGTATTCCTTTTGAATGAAAAAATTACCAAATAACAATATCATTTCATCTTGTTATATACTTGTCTCAAACGAGCCGATTAAAACGTTGTTTGGAAACATATTTTCAGGCCCTTCTATGCAATTATTTTTGCATATATTGAACTTTTCGAATATGTTTTTTCAAAATAACTGATGTTTGGATTCATAATGTTTCTGAGCCTTTTTGTTCAAAAATATAATTTTTCGCACGGATTGACTTGATAATATTGTGTTTCTAAATTTCTTCCTAAAAAATTTAAGAAACAGACATTAAGCCATAGACCTTGATATTTGTTCTTTTGAATTCGGATTTCAATGCTGTTTTAAGGGAACAGGTTTCTGGGTCAACCCTCAAATTTCTGATCCAGATACAGTGATAATTTTTTCCTATCACCTTTTTCCTTTCTGATTCCAATTATTACAAAATAAAATTTAATTTATAAGGAGATATTTTTTTTACCTAAGAAGCTTCTGTTGTGTCATTTTGTGCACTAACAAAATTTTTATGAAGATTTAACTCCTTAGGATTGAAAACAATTAAAAATTAAAAAAAGTGATATTATGATATCCTGGTACTTATCAAAAGTAAGGTTGTCAGAGGGATGTTCAGATATTACTTATTCATATTTATCAAGACTTTCAATAAATGAAAGTACGAAACCCTTAACAATAATGGTTGTCTAAGGAAGATTCAATAGAATACTTTAATAAATTTTTTTGAATATGTATACTGGGTTATACAAAAATGCAATGATATTATGCTTTTGATAATTAAAAATGAAGTAAATTTCCAAATTTTACTGTCTCTTATAGAGTAGAACTTTATTGACTAACTCTCACTTTATATTGTAAGTTTTTCATTATGATCTCTTAATTTAGAGGAATTGTTACAAGTAAGATTATAATTGATCACAAACTTTATTTTATTGATTAATTTTATATATTATTAAATAATAATAAAAATAAAATTTTTCTGTTACTCAACTCTTCAGTGAGCTTCACTGTGTGCGATAAAACACAAATTTTTGGTGTTGTATAAATTATCCTTGATATTTCAGAAATCTTTAATTAATAAATTCAAAATATTCACAGAGAATCTACAAAATTCAAAAAATGCAAACGCAGCTTAGAGATGAAAACAATTAAATAGATTGATTTATTAAGTACTAGATCACTGGGATAATTGCGTTTTCAAAAATGGGAAAAAATTTCAAGGACCAGTTTTAGATGAATTTCTTTAACGTGTGTTTCTTACGACTGTTTGACTGTCTATTGTACATTTAAAGAGGTTGGACTACACTGTACTTGAGTTCTTGGGAAAATACCTATAAATCAAAATCTGTCATTTTCAAGGGGAGTTTTCGTTCGTCTATTTTTTCCTTTTTTAAAATGATTTCAGTGCTCAGTGTGACCCGGTTCGTTTCCGTCGCTCTAGACGAAAACTTGAAGAGTCAAAGTAAAAATTTTTTAAGAAGTGGTTACAAAATGAAAAATTACAAAAAATTCCGTTAGATTGTGAAGCAAAGTTAAAGTGTAACTTAAAAATTGCACTAAGTGGTGGAGAAAAAAAATGAATTTGAATAAACTTTTCTTAATTTTTTGAACAAAATTCCATTTGATTCGACGAATTTTGATTTTAGAAATTTGGATTAATTTAAAATCAACAGTTTTGTTTCAAATTCTATAAAAAATATCTTTGAAAAATTTATATTATCCATTAACATTTTTATGGTGATTGTGACAATTAAAATTGGTGTTGTGCTTATGGATTTCATATAAGATTTATAAGTGAATCAATGTTTCCCTTTCACAATGGAATATAGGACATAACAACAAAAGGATAAGTCTTTTTCTCGTTTATGGTTTTCTACTATATATACTATAGTTAATTCATGGAAATGTTATACATAAAGAGAGAGAGAGGGCAATAATGCAATCAATTTGAAAAGAGACCTTTCGAGAGATAACGAGCCTTTGATACGTTTATCGAATTTTTATAGGAAACATTGGAAATTATTGTGATTTAATTTTCTGTTAATTGGCAATTAAAATAAGTATTAAAGTGCAAAAAAGATGTAGAAATATTAATGATTGACACTTAAACTGAAAATTCAAAGTTAAATTTTTATCAAAAAATTAATAAATGTAAAATAATGGAAATAACAGTACGATAAGAAACTTCAGTCTCATATATACATACATTACTAATATAAAGCATATTATAGAAATATTTTTTCGTAGTATCCTATAAAATTTCACTCTGATGAGGAGCTCTAAAGTGATCTCGAAACATGTTGGTCCCAAAAGTAGTATAAAAAAGACGGAGAAAGGGAAAAGAAATGAGAGTGAGGATGGCTTGGTTTTCTCTTTCCCAATTCTCTCCCTCTTTTTTCATCTTGTTATACTATATTTGTTTCTAACGAGCCGATTAAAACGTTGTTTGGAAACATATTTTGAGGCCCTTCTTTGCAATTCTTTCTGTATATATTGAACTTTTCGAATATGTTTTTTCAAAATAACTGATTTTTGGTTTCATAATGTTTCTGAGCCTTTTTGTTCAAAAATAAAATTTTTTGCACATATTGACTTGATAATATTATGTTTCTAAATTTCTTCCTAAAAAATATCATATCTTCAATTGAACACAGAAGCATTGAACGGAAAAATATCACTAAATTAATAATAAACCTTGAAGAAAACACAAAATTTGAGAATTCTGACATAACAAGAAAAATCTCTAAATTTCAGCAAGATAATAAAGATCTACTATTTTTGAAATCAGATAAGGGTAATGTGACTGTGTTAACAGGACCGAATATAACACTGATATTGAAACAATGCTAAACAATAACATCTTGTATAAGAAGATCAACGTCAGTTTAGTACCAAAAATTAAGAAAACAAATGTAATGATATTGTTAAAAGGGGGGAACTTAAGACTTATATTAGTGATCATTTAAACCATTCCAAAGTCAATCTTTTTCTCACATCAAAGACAGTTGGTCATTTAAAGGAAAATTAAAAAATGGTAAAGTCCTAAATACTCATTGCATGGTATCATTGGATGATGTTTCAAATTTCTAAAAATGAAATATTAATCGCTTTTAGAACAGTCTTCAATAATACTGTTTTTTCATTCAATCAAAAATTCTACAAACAAACAACAGGCTGCCCAGTGAGCTCATCTTTATCCCCTGCCATAGCCAACATCGTTTAAAATGATATTGAAAATAGGGCTCTTTCAAAATTGAATCTCAAACCAATTTTTTATGTTAGATATGTGGATTAGGGTGGGTCGAAAATAAATACTTTTGAAATTCGAAATCGCTACAACGTGGAAAACTAGCGAATAGGGGTACTAAGAAAGTATAATTAATTTGGAATCGATCGACATGCAGCTTGGTTACATGCGCTCGAAAAAAAGGTTTAACAAATTTCTTGTTTGTAGAGTTTTTCAATTTTATTTTTTTTTAAATTTTTTTCTACATACCTGAAGGTCAAAAAGGTCTTCTCAATTTTGTTCGGATTTTAATCTATCATTTTCTAAGAAATAATTCCTATTTAATTTACCATTGTTTTCGGAAATTTTTTTAACACGTTTGCAAATAGGAGGAGAATTATTTGAGGTACATGAAAACTTTTTAATGACGAAATTGCATTACAAAAAAAAATCCTCAAGGCCCAGGAATCGAAATTCGCAATACAGCGAAATTTTTAAATGCTGTTTTTGATATTTCGTGAACTTTTCTTCATAACTTGTAGTTAAACATTTTTGTGAGCATGTGTGGGGTTTTTAAATAGAGAAATAACTAGGAAAAAAATCCACAAGACCCAGAAATCGTTATTGGCAATACAGCGAATTGAAAAATGTTTGATTTTGGTATTTTATGAACTTATCTTCATGACATGTAGTTTAAATGTTTTTGTGAGCATGTGTGGGTTTTTTAAACATAAAAATACGCTAAAAAAATCTAGAAGAGCCAGGAATCGAAATTCAATGACCGCAAATTTCTTATTTCGGAATTTTGTAGCGGACAGAATTTTTTTTTCTATTTATAAGTATGAAATTTTTCGAGCTTCCGTGGAATTCTTAAGCCTAGAAATATAACACAAAAAATTCGGCAAGATCCACAAATCTTAATTGAAATTTGCTGCAATTCTAATTTCGATTCCTAGATCTTGTCGATTTTTTTCTATTGTATTTCTATGTTTTAAAACCCACACATGCGCAGAACAATGTTTAAACTACAATTTATGAAGATAAGTTCATAAAATACCAAAATCAAACATTTTTTAATTCGATCTATTGCTAATTTCGATTTATGGGTCTTGTGGATTTTTTGTCTAGTGTATATCTATGTTTCAAAAATCAACACATGCTCACAAAAATGTTTAACTACAAGTTATGAAGATAAGTTCACACAATACTAAAATCAAAATTTCAAAAATTCGCTGTATTGCCAATTTCGATTCGTGGGTCTTGAGGATTTTTTTTCTAATGTAATTTTGTCACTAAAAAGTTTTCATGTACATACCTCAAATAATTCTCCTCCTATTAGCAAACGTTTTAAAAAAATTTTCGAAAACAATGGTAAATTAAATAGGAATTATCTCTTAGAAAATTATAGATAAAAATCCGAAAAAAATTGAAAAGACTTTCTTGACCTCCAGGTATGTAGAAAAAATTTGAAACTCAATAAAATTGAAAAAATCTACAAACAAGAAATTTTTGAAACCTTTTTTTCGAGCGCGGGTAACCAAGCTGCATGTCGATCGATTCCAAATTAATTATACTTTTTTAGGACCACAATACGCTACTTTTCCGCGTTGTAGCGATTTCGAATTCCAAAAGTATTTATTTTCGACCCACCCTAATGTGGATGTTGTTTTTCCTATAATTCCTGCGGATAAAATCAATGAGTTTCTGGAGGTTTTTAACAATATAGAAGATTCGATACATTTTACGTATGAAGTGGGAGACAACAATGTAATAAACTACTTAGATTCATTAGTCATCGAAGATGAGGATGGTTGCTCACTAACTTATTGGTTTAGGAAACCGTCCTATTCTGAGAAATGTTTGGACTCTATCTGTCATCATCCTTTTGCACAAAAAATTGGATTGGTTAAAAATTTAGTAGACAGTGGAATTAAACGTAGTGATTTCAGATTTAGAAAAAAACTACTAGCTTAAATCATATCAATGAAATCTTAAAATTAAATAACTACCCTTCACAGTTTATAAATAGCATTATTAAAGAGAGAATCAATGCAATTTTAAATAACTCTATTATCAGCAAGAAGAAAGAAAAGTGGTTCAACAATCAAAACCAATTTCATGGAAATCTAACTCTTCACATAAATGTTTATTTCAAAAATTACCATAAGATAGAGGACTTATATATAAACAAGAAGGATAAAGAAAGAATAGGAAATCTAGCTCATATTATTTACCTTATTAAGTGTAAATGTTGCAATATGATATATGTTGGTGAAACTTGTTGACGTTTAAAAACACGAATAGCTGAGCATAGAAGAGATTGCAATTTGGCCAACAATAGCACAGGGTTAGCTCAGCATGCATGGACTTATGATCATTGTTTTGATTTTAGTTTGAGCAATATTGAAATTAATTTGATTAAGATTAAGTTAATTAAGCTGATTAAGTTGAGAAAATTAAGTTAATTAAAATGAAGTTAATTTGTATAAACAAATAGTAAACTGTGTCGTTTTCTTTTGCCGGCTGTTTGTCGCGAAGAGCGAAATACAAAATAAAAGCGAATTACGTATACAGTCATGCAAATACATGAAAATCTTCATCTCGGTGATATTAACCCGTTTCAATAATATTTATAGTATGTTTACATTATTCGATATTCCAGGTTTCAAAAATACAAAAAATATATGAACTTGTTTCAAGAACTTCCTCACCCCCACCGACGCATATACACGTACATGCATACATGCATATACCAAAAGTGTATGCGTGCTAAAAAAAGATTTTTAATATCATATCCAGCGTCCTTGAAAAGTTTCATCAATATTTCTATAATGTTTTGAATGATTAAAAATACCAGGTTTCAAAAATAAAAATAAATGTATGAACTTGTTCTTAAGAATATCTAAGTCTTTATTTTTAATATCTTCTAGCATTGGTTAAAAGTTTTAGTGATATTTTTAGCATATTCAGATAAGGTACCAGTTTTCAAAAATATGTAAATGTTTCCACTTGTGTTTACAAAATTTATAATCTCTACGAAAGCTGTGAGTTTTTATCATTTTTAAAATGGCTGCTTTGAAGTTCTGTCCATATTTCAGAAATGTAAAATTGAATATATATGTACAATAAAAGCATATACATTTGAAAATGTATTTTTTTTTCTAAAAAAAATTCCTACTCTCTTCCAGCGATATTAAAAAGTTGCAATAGTAATTTTTGAAGTTCACATTATTCGATATACCTGGGTTTAGACGTATACGAAATTTATAATCTTGTTTTTCACGAATTTCGTAATCTCTAGCGAAGTCGTGAAATTGATCATTTTTAAATTTTCTGCGTTGAAGTTTTGTTTAACTTTCAGATCATGTTTAGCATACATTACCAACTGAGAGCATGGAACAACTAACCGGGTGACCTATTAAAAATAGAGGTCCATGAAGCTAGCACCTCCATAGTAGAAATTCCCAAATTTTTTTGTATCCGAATTTTGGGCTTTTTGGGCTGTTTTTGGGCTGTATTGCCGATTTTTGGGCTCCACTACTTTTTTTGAAAATTCACATTTTGTGTGGAGGTGCTGGCTTGAATCAAGCCAGCACCTCCACTACATAAAAATTTGGAAAAATTAAAAATCAAAGACGACAGAATTTTGGGCTTTTTTGGGCTCTTAAACGCGCCAACAACCAATTTCCAAAACAACCCCTAGCGGAAATAAAACTACCCCCTATATAAAAAAAACTAGGAAGAAACAAAGTACACCACAATTTTGGGCTTATTTTGGGCTCTCAAATTCATAGAATAAAATTCAGAAAACCACCCCCATGAGAAAAAGAACCCCCCCTTGTCAAAAATTAAATCTGAAAAAACTAAAGTGCGTCTTGATTTTTGTATAATATTGGGCTCTCGAATGCACCAAACAAAATTGTCAAAAACCACCCCTGTGTACAAAAAACATCCCCTAAGTAAAAAATCAAACATGGAAAAAACGAAAAAAAAGCTGTGTTGAGCTTTTGAGAAGCCCAAAAAATCAGAGACTCTATTCACATAGCGAAATTCTAAAAAGGATCATTTTTTGAGAGTCAAAACTAGCCAACGGCCATACCACGCTGAAAACCCCAGTTCTCGTTAGATCACTGAAGTTAAGCAGTGTTGGGTGCGGTTAGTAGTTGGATGGGTGACCGTTCGGGAAAATAATGCGAATCAGGTAGTGTCACATACATACATACATATCTGCTTGGTGTCAGGGGGGTTGATTTTGAACGTGAAGGGTTCAAGCCCAAAAATCGGTGTTGGTATTTTTAAAGAGCCCAGAAATCAAAGACTCTATTTACACTGTGAAATTGTGAAAAAGATCATTTTTTGAACAAGTCATATCTGCTTGGTGCCAATGGGGTTGATCTTAACGTTAAGGTTTGGAGCCCAAAAATCAGTGTTGGTATTTTTGAAGAGCCCAAAAATCGGATAAAAAGTAACTTTAAACCAATCCTTGTCTTTTTTTATTTATTTTTTTATTGAAAAGTTTGATTGAAAATTGTTTTTTGAAAAGTGGGTATTGATTACTTCTTTTACATCTACTCCGTACTACAAAGAACATCTTTCAGACTGATTGATGTGCTCAACCCCCTTCACTCTATTCGTAAATTATATTTCTCACAGAGACTAAAGAAATTCCTGTCTTTCTATTGTTATGACCAACCTTATGTTTATATTTTTCTTATGTTGCCCAGAATTCGAAGGATGATCCTCCCGAAAAATTGACGTTTTCTAACCTATTTATCTGTTAGTCATTTATATTGCATAAAGTAGCTAAACAAATTCCTGTCTTCCAATTGTTATTCAAAACTCGGTGGTTATAGTATTTGTATGGTTACCCAGAACCATAAGGACTATTGTCCAAAACGACTAACGTTTTGTAACTCCTTCACACTTTTAGTAATTTACATTTCTCAAAGGTGACTCAACTAATTTCATAGTGTAAAAAGAGTGTATGATTTTTGGACTCCTCAAAAATACCAACACCGACTTTTGGGCACTAACCCTTCACGTTCAAAATCAACCCCCTTGGCACCCAGCAGATATGACTTTGTCAAAAAATGATGAACTTCACACAAAAAGTATTGAAATTAGAAAAATTTTTCCTTCCAATACAGACTTGGAATTGTCACGTGAGATAGACAAAAATAAAATTAAGATTTTTAAGGAATGTTGCAGTTCAACTTCGACTCTTAACACGAGCTAAGAAAATGGATTTAATATTTTGATATTTTGCAAAAGTGATCCTTAGGACGTAACCTTCTGTTTGAGCCATTAAGGCGAAATTACTTTATCTGGGACTGCTTTAACGCAGAATTTAATTAGGTTTTCAATAGTTTAAAAAAATTATCTATATTCTGGACGGTGTTATCATAGGCGGATTAAATTCATTGGATCGTTTGAATTTCTTCAAAAATCGAACCTGAAATCTTTGTGAAATAATATTAAAGTATTTGTGAAACCTTTTTAATCTATCCGAAATCTTTATGAAATATTCGAAATATTTGTAAAATCTTTGAAATCTTCAGGAAATATTTGGAACTTAAAAAAAATATTTGATGATATTTGTGAAATTATTGGAATCTTCGTGAAATCCTTGAAAACTCATTGAAATCTTTGTGCATTATCTGAAATCGATCTGAAATTTTTGTGAAATCTTTTGAATCTATACAAAATCTTTGCAAAATATTTGAAGTCTTTGGAATCCTTAGAAAATCATTGGAATCTTCGTGAAATCTTTCTGATATCTTTGGATATATTTGAAATATTTTTAAACCATTTGATAATATTTGTGAAATTATTAGAATCTTAATGAAATCTTCGGTAAATCATTAAAATCTTCGTGAAATCTTTAGAAATCTTTGCGAAATATTTGAAATATTTTGAAAATATTTGATAATAATTGCGAAATTTGTTAAATCTCTGTGAAATCCCTGGGAAATCATTGAAATCTTTGTGCATACTTTGTAAGCTATATGAAATTTTGGTGATATAATTGAAATCTTTCAAATATATCCAAAATCTTTGCGAAATATTTGTGAACATTTTTTGAAAATCTTTCTGAAGCTTTGGAAATCTTTGCGAAATATTCAAAATATTTTTTAAATATCTGATAATATTTGTGAAATGATTGAAATATTTGTGAAAACTTTGGGAAGTCATTGAAGCCTTTGTGCATTCTTTGAAATCCATCGGAAATCTTTCTGAAAACATTTAAATCTTTCTGAAATGTTTGGAAATCTTGGGATATCTTTGCGAAATATTTAAAATAAATTTGAAATATCTGACAATATTTGTGAAATTATTGAAATGTTTGGGAAATTATTGAAATCTTTGTGCACTCTTGGAAATCTATCTGAAATCTTTGCAAAATGTTCAAAATATTGTTGAAACATCTGATAATATTTGTGAAATTATTGAATTCTTTCTGAAATCTTTGAGAACTCATTGAAATCTTTGTGCACTCTTTGAAATCTATCGGAAATCTTTGCAAAATAATTGAAGTATTTATTAAATCTTATAAATCTATCCGAAATCTTTGCAAAATATTTGAAATCTTTGTAAAATATTTCTGAAGCTTTGAAAATCTTTTCGAAATATTTAAAATATTTTTGAAATATCTGATAACATTTGTGAAATTATTGAAATCTTAGTGAAAACTTTGGGAAATCATTGAAATTTCTGTGCACTCTTTGAAATCCAACGGAAATCTTTGTGAAAACATTACAATCTTTCTGAAATGTTTGGAAATCTTGGGATATCTTTGCGAAATATTTAAAATAAATTTGAAATTTGTGACAATATTTGTGAAATTATTTAAATGATGGGAAATCATTGAAATCTCTATGCACTCTTGAAAATCTATCTGAAATCTTTGCGAAATATTTGAAATCTTTGTGAAATCTTTTAAATCTTTATGAAATCATTTAAATCTTTCTGAAATCTTTGGGAATCTTGGGATATCTTTGCGAAATATTCAAAATAAATTTGAAATTTCCGACAATATTTGTGAAATTATTGAAATCCTTGTTAATATCTTTGGGAAGTCATTAAAATCTTTGTGCACTATTGAAAATCTATCCTAAATCTTTGCGAAATATGTAAAATATTTTTGAAACATCTCATAATATTTCTGAAATTATTGGAATCTTTGTGAAATCTTTAAGAAATCATTGAAATCATTGTGCACTTTTTGAAATCTATCTTAAATATTTGGGAAATAATTGAAGTATTTATGAAATCTTTTAAATCTATCCGAAATCTTTGCGAAATATTTGTCAAATTTTTCAATTCTTTGGGAAATCGTTCAAATCTTTGTCAAATCTTTCTGAAATATTTGGAAATCTTTGCGAAATATTTAAAATACTTTTGAAATATTTGTTAATATTTAAGAAATTTGTGTAATCTTTTAAAAATCATTGAAGCCTCTGTGAAGTCTTATAAATCCATCCGAAATCTGTGCTTAATATTTGAAATCATTACAAAATATTCCAAATCTTTAGGAAATTATTGAAATCTTTGTGCAATCTTTGAAATCTAACCGACTCATTATGAAATAATTGAAGTTTTTGTGAAATCTTTGGAAGACCATTCAAACCTTTGTGTAATCTTTTTAATCTATCAGAAATTTTTGCGAAACCTTCAAAATGTTTGCCTAATCTTTGTGAAATCTTTTGAATCTACCTGATATCTTCACGAAACTTTTAAAATCTTTGTGAAATCTTCCTGCAATCTTTGGGCGCTCTTGAAAATCTATCTGAAATTGTTGCGAAATATTTAAAATTTTAGTGAAATGTTGGTAAAATAATGGAAATCTTCGTAAAATATTTGGAAGTCTTTGCGAAATATTTTGAAAATATTTGACAATAATTGTGAAAATTTTTAAATATTTATGAAATGCTTGTGAAATCATTGAAATCTTCGTGCACTCTTTGGAAGTTACATGAAATTTTGGTGGAATGATTGAAATCTTTACGAAATCTTTCAAATGTATCCAAAATATTTGCGAAATATTTGTGAAATTTTTTTTAATCTTTGGAAAATCATTGAAATCTTTGTGCTCTCTTGGAAATCTATCTGAAATCTTTGCGAAATATTTGAAATCGTTGTGAAATCCTTGAAATCTTTGTGAAATAATTAAAATCTTTATAAAACTTTTCTGAAGCTTTAGGAATCTTAGCCAAATATTAAAAATATTTTTTAAATATCTGATAATATTTGTGAAATTATTGAAATCTTTGTGAAAACTTTGGGAAATCATTGAAATCTTTGTGGACTCTTTGAAATCCATCGGAAATCTTTGTGAAATAATTGAAATCTTCGCGAAATCTTTTAAACATATCCAAAATCTTTGCGAATATTGCGAGATATTTGAAATCTGTGTGAAATCTTTCAAATCTTTGTGGAATCATTAAAATCTTCCTGAAATCTTCTGAAATCTCAGGATATCTTTGCGAAATATCTAAAATAAATTTGAATATTTGTGAAATTATTGAAATCTTTGGGCACTTTTGGAAATCTATCTGGAATCTTTGCGACATATTACGAATATTTTTGAAATATCTGACAATATTTGTGATATTATTGAAATCTTTGTGCACTCTTTGAAATTTGTCGGAAATCTTTGTGAAATGATTGAAGTATTTATGAAATCTTTTAAATCTATCCGGAATCTTTGCGAAATACTCGTCAAATTTTTAAAATCCTTGGGAAATCGTTCAAATCTTTCTAAAATCTTTCTGAAATCTTTGGAAATCTTTGCGAAATATTCAAAATACGTTAACAAAATTTGTTAGTATTTGAGAAATTTGTGTAATCTTCTAAAAATTATTGAAGCCTTCATGAAGTCTTATAAATCTATCGGGAATATGTGCTAAATATTTGGAATCATTGCGAAATATTTAAAATCTTCGAGAAATTATTGAAATCTTCGTGCAATCTTTGGAGTCTATCCGAAATCCGTGTGAAATAAATGAAGTCTTTGTGAAATCATTGGGAAATCATTAAAATCTTTTTGAAATCTTTTAAATCTATCGGAAATCTTTGCGAAACCTTCAAAATTTTTGCAAAATCTTTGGAAAATTATGAAAATCTTTGTGGAATCTTTGAACTCTACCTGATATCTTTATGAAAAATGTTAAATCTTTGTGAAATCATTAAAATCTTTCTGAAATCTTTGGAAATCTTTGAGAATTATTTTAAATATTTTTGAAGTTTTTGGTAATATTTGTGAAATTTGTTAAATCTTTGGAAAACCACTGAGATCTTTGTGAAATATTTGTCAATGTGAATTTTATGCCTGTATCCATTATCTACTTTTTATTGTTTATTCATTATTTATGATTCACGTAAAATTCTTACATAAAAAAGGCTCCGCCTCTTCTGAGTACTATCACCTTTTAAATTCAAGAATTATGATTATTATTATCATTATATCATTAAGCCACTTCCCTTTCGGGGTAGGCATGAATTGCTCCGTTGGAAAATAGAAAATAGGTCTGTAGGTATATTATAGGTAGGTATATAGGTATAAGGTAGATAGGTATATAGGTGTTAGGTATAGATATTTCAGATTGATCTGGAATTCTCGTGTTATTCATTCAAATGACACGTTCATTCCGCAACACTGCTACGACCCAGGTTGCTGATCAATCTCTCTAGCGATCATCCCAAGTGAGGAGCCTCACAAAATTGTTATGTATGGTTCCCCACTTGGAACCATTAGTATCCAAGGTCTTTGTTTCAGGCGTCATTAATTCTATTGTCACTCTGTTGACAAATTATTTGTCGCCACACTTTTCTGTCCTGGCATACTACTCTAGCTTCCTTCACGTCCATGCATTTTTTCATGTAAGCTCTTGTGTTTCTATGGCTTCTTATGTCTCAGAAACCATGATTTTCGTTTTATTTACGTTAATTTTGAGGCCCATGTTCTTTATGCTTGTATTAAGTTTATTCAACATTATTTGCTTTTAAAAAGTCACCCGGTTGGTGGTCCGACAATATTCGTCGGTAGTGTATCATAAAAGTTTATAACTCTAAAGCAAATATCGAATAAAATGGTTGTTGTAAATAACCTTTTTATCTTCTACATTCGAAAAATCGTGACAACTGTTGCGTCGCGGCACTGAATAAATAGGGAGCATTGTCATCACCCAGAACACTCCGAAGCTAAGTTCGTTGACAGTAGTATCATCTACAATGTAAGTCGATATTTGAACAGATTTATAAGCTTTATACAAATCTTGATCTTTTATTATTTGAGGCTACCTGGAAGCTCGAGCTTCGCTTGGTAGATGGTGCTTAGTAAAAATAATATTCATAATAAATAATTTGTCTTCGATTGAGCTACGGTTTTAATATCCACGACACGAAAAAAGATTGAATATTGAATAAGGAAATAAAACGATACAATATTTTCTTAATATGAGAAAATTTTTGTTGTCGCAGGAAAATGTACTAGACTAGAGAAACTTGATTTTCTTTATTAGAGTACATTTTCTTGAGACGAGACAAATTTTCTTGGGCCATGAAAATATTGTATCGTCCGTATTCGTACCGATATTTTTTTGGTTCAATGCTAATTTTTTTCACGTTCTTCATTTTGAAGAGTTTATCAATCGATGAAATAACATAATGCTACTATTAAGTATTGGCTAATTAATTACAAAAATTTTTATGCTAATATTTCGTTACGTTTAGCAGCAATTTTTTGCTTTTATTTTCTATTTTCTTTTGCCTCAGTATATGGTTAATTTATTTGTACACGGATTTATCTTTGAAAAAAGTTAACCTCTAGGCTCTAGGATAATCATCATAATTATTCGAATTTGTAACAAAGAATGTGACAATTTTCTTCTGTGACTTTATAAACCTTTCCATAACTTTAAATTATATCGGAAGAAGTATTATCGTTCTAACGATCGTATTAAAATTTTGAACGCAGACTATTTATTTTTTCAAAATACTACTGTTTCGAGAAGTGAATGCGCACAATAGTTTAGATTGGCTCCTCTTTCTCATTATTACTTAAATTCTAATTTTTAATAGTTTTTAACGTATGCTAGCTTGCCCCTCCAAATAAACTGTGTACATAATCTGTAAGCCTACAACTTTGTTTGGATTGAAAGAAATATACATTTTCTTGTACAAACATGATTCTGGTTGAAGTAACTTGTAATTATTACTGTGTTTTATAACTTTATCTTATATCATCATAATTGTGAGGCATAATCACACCTTCTGTACTGAATTTTTAGTTTCCAAAAATGTTTGACTAGTTATTGTTATTAGAATTAGGCAGGGTGTCCGAGAACTTAATTTTCAAAATTCCCTTATTTTTCCTTGTCTAATTTTTCATTTTCCTTGATCATTACTATTCAAATACCAGCATATCAATCTTGAAATACTTTTAACATATAATATTTTATACACGGAATAAAAAAAATATTTCAGATACAAATTTTAAATTTTCAAATTTATTTATTTATTTTAAACAGATAAACTATCTTTTCTACTATAAGAGATGGCTTTATAACAAAATACTTGAATTTTCAAGAGAATAATTAAATTTTTAACATAATAGGTGAATTTTCAACCTAAAAATATAAATTCACAACAAAAAGTGTCATAGTTTTTATATCAATCAAAAAACATAAAATTAAAAAAAAAATGTAAATCAAAAACACGAATTTCCAAAAAATAGAGATTTTTCATTAAAGAAAGAAAATCTTACCTAAATAGTTGAAGCTTCAAGTAAAAAAACGAATTTTCTCTACAAAAATTGAATTTACAAACCAAAAATATGACTTCAGCGGAAAATTATTTTTCCACGAAACTGATGCATTTTTACACAACATAAATGAAATTGTAAACCAAGAAATAATTTTTTTTTCACCAAAAAAGGAGAATTTTCATTTAAAAAAGATCAATCTTGAAAAATGGAAAAAAACTTTTTTAGTTAAAAAATTAATTTTAAATCAAAGAAAAAAAGACTTTTCCACTAAAGAGTTAAATTTTTAACTAAAGACATAAACTAAAAATTCAAAAAAAAATATTTTCTTAACAAAGTGATTTAGCCAAATCTTTCAAATAAAATAGTTGAATACTGACACAAAGGAAAGTAATTTTTTACCAAAAAGTTGCATTTTCATAAAGAAAGACATTTTTTCCAAAGCGGATAAATTTATAAATCATAAAGATCAATTGAAAAAATAGTTGAATTTTCTGTTTAAAAAAATTTTAGTTGACATTTCACGCTCAAAATATGAATTTTTAACCAAGAAATAAGTTTCTACGAACAAAAATTGAATTTTCAATCCAAAAAGACGAATTTTTACCCAAAAAGGATGACTTCTTTTCAACAACATTGTTGAATTCTCTGCACAATAGTTGCATTTTTATCGAAAAAAGATTAAATTTCTCTAAAAACAGATGAATTTTTATTTAAAAAAAAAAAAAATCATAAAAATAGTAGAATTTTCATCCGGAAAAGATTCCAGTGACTTTTCAAAATCAAAATTTGAATTTTGTATCAAAAAATAAGTTTCTAGGAACAAAATTGAAATTTTCATGTAAAAAGACGAATTTTCTCAACCAAAAGGGATGAACTTTCAATGAAATAGCCGAATTCTCTACCAAATAGTTGAACCAAAATATGAATTGTGAAAAAAAAGTAAATTTTCTATGAAATAGTTAAATTTTCCACAAAACAGTAGAATTGTCAACCAAATGTATGACTTTTTAACAAAATAGTTTTCTTTGCAACCAAAAAGTTGCATTTTTATCCAAGAAAGATGAAATTTCTCTTAAAACAGATGAATTTTTAATTTAAAAAGTAATTAAAATTTTCAAAAAAATAGTTGAATTTTCATCCAGAAAACATTTCAGTTACCTTTTCAATACCAATATATTAAATTTAACCAAAAAGTAAATTTTCTACATAATAGTTCAATTTTCAACGAAACAGCATAATTTTCAACCAAAAAGTATGATTTTTCAACAAAGTTGTCGAATTTTAAAACAAAAAGTTGTATTTTTATTCAGGAAAGATGTAATTAAATGAAATCAGAAAGACAAAGTTTCAAAAAGAGTTGAATTTTCAACCGAACGGTTGCATTCTTATTCAAGAAAGACGAAATATTTCATTTAAAACATATGAGTTGAAAACAACTTCAAAAAAATAGTTAAATTTTCATCCAAGAAGATTCCAGTTCACTTTTCAACACCAAAATAAGAATTGTTAACTAAAAGTTAATTTCCTGCTAAATAGTTGAATTTTTAACCAAAAAGTATGACATTTTAAAAAGATTGTTAAATTTTCAACCAAACAGTTGCATTTTCGTCTAAGAAAAATGAAATTTGTACTAAAACAGGTGAAGTTTTAAATCAGAAAGACAAATTTTCAAAAAAAGAGTTGAATTTTCATCCAAAAGGATTCCAATAGACTTTTCCACAGCAAAATAAAAATTTTAAACAAGAAATAAATTTTCTAGGAAATAGTTGAATTTTCAACAAATCAGGCATTTTTATCCAAAGAAGATGCAATATTTCTACTAAAAAAGATGAACTTTTAAATTAAAAGACAATTTTTCAGAAAAAATATTTTCCATCCAAAAAATATTTCAGTTGACTTATCAGCAACAAAATATGAATTTTAAACAAATGGTTGATATTATACGAAAAGAGTTGAACTTTCAACCCAAGAAGAGTAAATTTTAACAAAACAGTTGAATTTGCAAAAAAAGATGTCTTTTTAAGAAAATTATTAAATTTTCAACCCAACAATAAAATTTATGACTAAAAAGATAATCTTCAGGAGAATTTTTTTTGCGAACTTTTAAAAATTACGTATGTCTCGACCCCCCTACCCCCTTGAGATGTTATGTAATTCAATTACGGTCCCTAAACTGACTTGATTAAAAATTGAACATTCAAACTTCAATTGCAAACTTAATTCTTCTTTTACGTTTTTAAAATTACTCAGATATCTTTAGGGACATAGAAGTGAAAGGTCCTAGACATATGTCCATTTAGGATTTGAATTAATGAAAAAGATACTATTGGTGGCTGTGACATATCTGTTTTTAAAAAAATTATACTTTTTTATTTGATTCTCTCAACCCATGCATGTTATCATTCTCTTATACTTTTGTGTTGTTTTCCACCTTTGAACATATTTTCAACCACCCATCATCAATATATTTCATCGTAATTATTACAAACATAAAAATCTAGTCAGAAAATACTCAAACCTCAATCGAAAAAATTAAGAAAACATAAATCACGGATAAAATTTTTAAAATATTCAATAACCTAATTCGTTCAAATTGATTGAGTGCATTGATACGGATATTGATGATAATGTTATATAAATGTTTCATTTGTTTCAGATAACGAAAACGATGTCTTCAACATTCATGGTGACCGTATTAGTGGTATTGACACTGGTTTACAGTGCAATGGCTGGTAGCGGTGGTTACGGTGGCGGTTACGGCGGCGGTTACGGTAACGGTGGTGGCGGTGGCGGTGGCGGTGGCGGCAGTGGCGACGACTGCGGCGACCGCCTTTCCCTATGTACTGGAGATAGTGGTAAACGAGGCACTTGCTGCGATAAATTGGTATGTACCCTGGGTGAGGGAGATTTGCAACTATCATGGTGTCGCAAACCATCTGTTAAACCACCTGTCGAACCACCTGGCAAATACTAATAAATATGCAGTATGAAGACATATTGTGATAAATAATAATTCATTGAAGAAAAAAATCCTGCTAAATGAAACTTTAAAATGTTCAATAAAATGAATTAATACATTGTAAAACTAAATTGAGATTGTTTTACTTATTCCTTTACCAAGGGACTATATCCACACTTAAAATCTGTTGTACATCCTGCAATGAAGTTTCGTGAAATATTTCATATTTTGAAAACTATCTCTTTAAAAATAATTTTTGCTTTGAACCAAATTTCCAACTGTTGAATGATAATTTGATTTGAAAATTCAATTTAGATAATCGAAGTTTCTTCTTCCTACTAGAAAATTAGAACGCTTGCTTGCAGATGAATCGATGAAATGTGGAGGAATGGCATTTTTGGTAGGAAACGTTTTTTCATTAAGACAATTTGAAGTTGAAGCAACAATATAAAAGACTTTTTGACTCGAGAGACTCGAGACTAACAGATTCAGCTATGGTATTATTCCATTTCAATAAAAACTAAGGATGCTATGGTCATTATAGGTATTAGTTTTATGTAAAAATTGGCTTTCGCGGTCTTCGACCAATCTCAAGGTTTTCGGACTCACTGACCGGGAAAAATGGATTTTACTTGGGTGTCTGTCTGTTCTCGTCGTTGTCATTCTTGTCTGTAAACATTAATTCTTTCGAATGAATCACCAGATTGGATTGCCTTTCAGCACAACGTTTCAAAACCTAAAAGGAAAGAAAGAGTATGTAAACCAGCCATTTTTGATCAACGGTTCTGGTTCTAACCATCGTAAATGTTAAAAAAAAAATTCAATTTTTCAGTCAAACTATACGAGATACAAAAAAAATTGTGCATTACAAAAGCGTAGTTTTGGTCTGCAAGTTTAAACGCAAAAATAGTGTAATGACTTAAAATGCCCTTTCCCGATAAACTGTGAAGAATAAAGTAAAATGTGAAGAATGAAAATTATTTCTTCTAAAAAGATATAAATATTTGTTCAGAACCATTTTACAATAACATGCATAGTTTTTGGTTCAATCGTCAGAAATTAAATTTAATTATTAAAACATACATTTCATGTTATAGAGTTCAACATAATATAGACTTTAAGATAGGCTTTAACAAGAGATAATTCACAATCACTAAATTATATAATTAAGTAAAAAATGAAGTTTTTGAGAAGTTTAGTTGTATTTTTACTAAGCTCATATTATTCGACAGACTAGTTTAAAACAAAAAAAAACTAAAATTCTATGCTTGCTTTTAAAAAAATTCTCCACATCTATTTTCAATATTTCTCGTCGTTGAATTCAAATCTGAGTAATATTTTTATTATGTTTACAATATTCGACCTAAAATGTTACAAAAATAAAGAAAACATATACATTAGTGTTTAAAAAATATCTAATCTTTATCTGTCCATCTTTCGGGAATGTAAAATTTAGTATATAAGAAATTATATACCTGAAACTCTATTTAAGAAAAAATGTTTTTAACTTTCTTTCAGCGATGTTAAAAAGTTTAAATAATATTTTTATTATATTCACATTATGCAATATACCAGGTTTTAAAAATAATAAATGTATGAACTTGTTTTCGAGAAATTCACAATCCCTGCCAAAGTCCTAAGTTTGATAAATTTAGAATACAATAAAACTATACACCTCTAATAAATGAGTGTATATTAAAAATAAAATAAAATATTTTTGACTTGTTATACAAGTGTTAGTAATATTTATATAATGTTTACATTATACCATATGCCCAGTTTCAAAAATATGAAAATATTTATCAACTTGTTTTCAAGAAATTCTCAATCCATATTTTTAATATCTTCCGACGTTTTTGAAGAGTTTTAGTAATATTTTGTTATGTTTGCATCATTCGATATACCAATTTACAAAAGAAATAAAAGTTATGATCATATTTTTTTAAAACTACGAATCTCTACTGAAGTCGTAAGTTTGCTCTTTTTAGTATACGATAATACTATGCAACTGTAAAAAATGTTTTCGTACTAAGAAATTATTTTTATTATCTTTCGTCTTTCTTGAAAAGTTTGTTTAGAATTTTTAAAATAATTTTGTCGTATTCAATGAAACTATAAACTTCAAAAAATGTATGCGTGTTGAAAAATATTTTAAATAATTTTCGGCTTTGTTTAAAAGATTTAGTAATATTTTCGTTATTTTTACATTTTTCGACATACCAGGTTTTAAAATTATAAAAATGTATACGTACTACAAAAATATTGTTTAAGCCTTCAGTGTTATTAAAAGGTTTAGTTATAATCTTATTAGGTTCATATTGTTCCATATATTTACTTTGAAAATAAAACGAAAATTGTGAACGTATTTTTGAGGAATTCCCTACCTCCATTTTTATTATTTTCCGGTGTTGGTTTAAAGTTTCAGTAATATTTTTATGATTTCTGCGTTATTCGACATGCCAGCTTGAAAAAAAAAATCATGAACTTGTATTTTCAAAAATTACTAATCGATTTTTTGTAATCCAGTCGTAAGCTTGCTCTTTTTATTATGCAATAAAACATTATTCGATATAATAGATTAAAAAAATGTAAAAAATGTGTGAACTTGTTATTGAGAAATTTTTAATTTTAGTATCCAATAAAACCATAAGCCTATAAAAAATGCATCTTCATTGAAAAAATATTAGAAATATCTTTTGGCGTTTTAAAAAAGTTTAATAATATTTTTATTAATTTCACATTATTAGTTGTATACAATAAATATATATTTATATCATATATGTACCTCTGAAAAACGGATGTGTACTAAAAAAAGATTAAAAATAATTTTCAACGTTGTTCAAAAGTTTTGGTCTTATATAAAGAGATTTATGAAAAATATATAAAAAGTTTAGTTGAATTTTAATTAATTTTATATTATTCGATGGACTAGTTTCAAAAAATAAAACAAAATTTATGTACTTGGTTCTCAGAAATTCCCAACCTCTTTTTTTTTTAAATATTTTCCCGTGTTGGCTAAAAGTTTGAGTATTATTTTTATTATGTTTCCATTATTCGATAAACAAGGTTTCAAAAATATAAAAAATTACTGCGTCGGAATTCTGTCCATCTTTTGGAAATGTAAAATTTAGTATACAATAAAAGCATATACTTCAAAATGTATTTTTTCTCGTAAATGATTCCTTCTTTCTCCCAGCGATGTTAAAACCTTTCAGTAATATTTTTTTATTTTTTTCACATGATTCGACATATCAGGTTTTCAAAATATACAAAACTTATGAACTTGTTTTTCAGAAATTTCCGAATTGTACCGAAGACGTAATTGATAATTTTTAAAATTGCTGCGTTGGAGTTATGACCATCTTTCGGAAATGTAAAATTTAGTATGCAATGAAAGTATTAGCAGTTTTTAAAAATAAACCAAATTAAGGACTTGTTTTTAACCAATTCCTAGTCTGTACTGAAGTTTTAAGTTTGCTCTTTTTAATATGCAATGAAACTATACGCCTCTAAAAAATGTATTCAAGCTAAAAAAAAGTTTTTTAATAACTTTCGGCGTTCTTGAATTTCTTTTTACAAAAAACTATAAAAAACTGAAACCATTTTTACAGGAATCCAAAAGTAAGTACAGTAAATTAAAACCAAAATTACAGTAAAAAAATAGTAAAAATTATAAATTTTGCTGTTTAACGGTTTTGAATTAACAATTTTTTGATTGAAAAGTATTGAAATCTTCCATTTTATATGCGTAAATTATTGAGTGCTTGGATAATAAAATTTGTAAGCTTCAATTTTAAAAGTATAAAATTCAAACCGATTCCACTTTGAGTATTTAGTTTGCAGTTCCAAATGAAAAAAATTGTATTGCTTCATCACAGAGGGAGGTTTGCAATGACCTAAATTTTCGAATATATTTTTTTGACATATTTTGATATAATTCAACTCCAGGAATATTTATTCGCCTCTCTAAGACGCATCGATTGACCTATTGTTGGAACTTTTATGACGTACCAGTACAAATTTATGTTTCAAAAAATTATTTTATTCTGTTTATATAAGAAAAACTTGTATGATATTCAAAATACGACAATATTATTTTGAATGTATTTGTTCGTCTCCTTGAGACGCATCGATTGACCTATTGTTATGCTTTTTATGACCCACCAGTACCTATAAATATGAATGAACCTAAAATATAAATACCTATATATTAAAAAAATGGTCCATTCTGTTTATATGAGAAATTTTTTTAAATATTCGAAATACGACAATATTACATAAGGAGTATTTGTTCGCGCCCTTGAGACGCATCGATTGACCTATTGATAAACCTTTTATGATCTAACAGTACCGATTTATTAAGTTTCAATCAATGGTTCATTCTGTTTATATGAAAAAAACTTGTTTGATATTCAAAACACGACAATATTACATGGAGAATATTTGTTCGCGCCCTTGAGACACATTGGTTGACTTATTGGTGAATCTTTTTTGATCGACTAGTACCGATTTACAGAGAAAAAAAAGAAGGTGTGTATTCTGTTTATATGAGAAAGATTTTGCTCATATTAGGAATACTACAGTACTGTATCTGTCATGTTTGTTTGCGTCTTCGAGACACGTCGAATGACCTGTTGGTGAAGCTTCTATAACCTCTTATGATCTAGTAATACCGATTTATAAATTAAAAAAATATGTTGTTTATCTTGTTGATATAAGGAAAACTTTTTTAATATTGGGAATACAACTATAATGTATATGATACATTTGTTTGCGTCTTCTAGACACATTGATTGCCAAGCCTAAGAACTTTTCATGATCCACCATAACCGAACAAAATCGTTTTTACATTTTTCAAAAAAATTAGTTTCCTTGTTTATAAACGGATTTTTCATGCTGGGAATAAATAAATAAAAATTATATTGCATTTTATGTAATTGTTTGCGTCTTCAAGACGCGTGGATTGAACTTTTTACGAACTTTCGAAGACCATTACTGATTAATCAATAGCTACTAAGAAAACTCTAAGAAAATTAAAAAAGTTACGTTCTTTCTATGAGGTTTTAATATGAAGAATAAAACTGCCGTAGGATAGAAAGCCGTTCATTGTAACAGAACACATTTCAGCTGAAAATTTATGTACAGGAACCTCGGAAGATCCTGGACATGTTGCTGGACACGATCCTGCACACGAGCTTGCGCAGATAATCTTGATGGCCTTCTCATTTTTCTGCGCTTCCTCTTTTAAAATTTTGATACTTTTTTTCATTTTAATTTTTAGAATTTTGACGTTTTTGGCAATTTTGGACTTATTATTTCTTTTAAATAAAAAAATATCAAACTTGAATTATTTGTAAATCTTGACTCGAATTTTCTTCAATTTTCATTTCTTCTATCTTTCCATTAAACCATTTTTTTTAATTCCGGGGCTAATTTTTGCTTAAACTTTTGATAATTTTTGTTATTCTTTAATATTCTAAATTTTGCCGATTCTTCAGTTTCAAATTTAAACTTTATACGCGAAAAAATGAAAAAATTTTAATTAATAATGATTTCAGATTTCAAATTAAAACCTTATTCATAAAAAAGTTTTAGTTAATATGTTCCACTTTGTAAATAATAAATCAATTCATATGCATTAATTTAATCCTCTGGAATGATTTCTTCTATGAATTGAATTTCATTATCATTCATTAGTGTTATTAAATTATACTGAAACATTTTTTAATATTTCGTTTATAAGTAAATTTTTTTATTAAATATTAGGAATATAGTTTTGCTACCATTAGTTTTTCGAAAGTCTCTCTGTATCAATAAATATTAATAATGAGAAGAATGTTTGGTGGTATAATCTAGAATTATTATAAAAAATTATTTTCTACATCTATCTCTATCTTTCCCTGCCCTTTTTTCTTTTTTTAATTTTCTGTTTTCTATTTTTTCTGGCAATGAAAATTGAAATTAAATTTACAGAGTATATTTCTCTAGAAAATTACATACATGTTTACGAATCTGAAAAAATACTGTATGCAACTCTATACGCAACTGCCTCCCTCTATGAGGAAGTAAAATGCTCATAAAATGAGAACAAATGAATAAAGCCTAGTGAATAGTGAATACATAGAAACTACTTCGCAGCGGTATCTTCAAGAGTTCGAATCTTACGAAATCTTCCGGCTTAGTTAAAAAGTTTTAGTAATATTTTTATTATTCTTCGCCGTTATGTATATTACCTCTGCTATTTATAAAAGGTGTTTCAAATAATTCAGCTGTCGCAGCTTTGAAAAAGAATATTTATTATTTTTTTGAACATTTTAAGCCCAACAGTCTAAAGACCAATTTTAGGGCTACCTTTACAAGAATTTTACAGGTTTCTAAGCGTGAATCTTATAATAATTACTGTTCCTATTTATATTCCTATCTTAACTTATTTAGATGTACTTATCACATATTCGCGGGCCTTGCTAGTAAATTCCGAGATTCTTATGAAGAACAGATCAATGTTGGATATTACCAAACACATTCGATTTATATTATTGCATAATGAGTGGAGTGGTGATCCCTGCATCCAACCAGTGGCAGCTACTGGCAAGTAAAATGGCAACTGTGATCTGGTGGTGCCTTTTGGAACCGATATTGGCAAGATCGATAAGAAGTAAGTACAGCATAAAAAAATAAAAAAATGATTGCCATGAAGGTTCGCCTATTTTCGAGTGTCCGTACATTAAATCTGTTAATCATCTGATCATAGTCAGAGCCCGGCGGAGGACAGTAGCCATCCTCCCTATATGAGAGAAACTTTAAAAATCGCTTCTAGCATTTTTCTATTGCCGCCACATACTTGGAGTGCAGGGGTGACCAAACCATCGATGCATATTCCAGCTTCGATCTGATCATTGTATCAAAAAGGGTTTTCAATGTACTCGCAGATTTGAAATTTTTCATATGCGTAACATAAAACCCAGTGTTTTGTTAGCGCTACTTATTAGTTCTTCGATTCGCAATGTGAACGTAATTTGTGGGTCACATAATATACCAAGGTCACAAATTACTCGCACTCTCTCCAGAATTATACCCTCTATGCAGTAATCAAATTTGACAATGTCCTTTTTGCGTGAAAAAGTCATAACTTTGCATTTCAAGATATTAAAATCTAGCGAGTTTTTTTCTGCACCAATTTAAAAAATTTGCGGGTCTATTCTGCAGGACGTTACAATCATGCAAAGAAGAAATTGGCAAAAATATTTTTTTATCATCAGCGTACAGTATGTGGTAGACAAACTGATCTATATCTTCCTCAACGTCATTAAAATAATCAGCAAATAATATTGGCCCGAGAATAGAGCCTTGCGGGAAGCCCGACGAAGGAAAAAACGGTTCCGATGCATAACCTACCATACTGTACAACATTTCTTCTGTTATTGATACACGATTGTATAAGTGATGATATTTCATCTGAAAGCCCAATCCTTCGCAATTTCATCATTAAAATACCATGATCTATGGAGTCAAAGGCCTTACTGAAATCCGTATATACTACATCCACCTGTCGAAATTGGTACAACATAGAGGTTATAATTTGAAAAAAAGTCATCAAGTTAATTACAGTTGATCTCTTAGGAACAAATCCATGTTGCGCAGACGAAACAATTGGTTTGAAATAACTCCATATTATGTCATAAATACAGATCTCAAACGCCTTGGAGAACCCGTTGAGATCAATTCTAGTAGACTTCCGAATCGTGGGAAATTCGCCCTTCAAGAGTGCAAGATTAAATATCGTAGTTAGTGGGGTTACAAAGACAGAAGCACAGTCCTTCGCAATAAAGCACGGAATTTGATCAGTGCCAGCATTTTTTTTTCGAAGAGAGGGAGAGAAGTGCATCTCCCATTAGTTTTACATGTCGAGACTTACAAGAAGGCCTGGGTAAGAATGTCATTCTGTTTATCAAAAACTAATCCTTCATAATTCATTATGCCCGGTATTCTATTTATTTCAGAAGGGCTATGGACATATGTCCAAAAATACGATGCGTTTGACGATAAATCTCTTTCAACTCTTTCCACACATTCTTTATGATTCCATATAAACAGCGCACTGAGATTATTTCGCAGAAACTGATATTGTTGAAGAACATTAGGCGACTTATATTTTTTATATTTAGCGTGAAGATCATACTAGCTAGGCCAGTAATAATATCTCTGGTGTACCATCGCGGATATTTAAGTGCAGTAGAGATTTTGCAGTGCGGTATATGTTTCTCAAAAAAGTGTATAGAGGATACTGTAAAAGCTATTGCAACAATTATTTACATCTTCGTACGCATTCAAAGCTGACCAATCGACATTACTAATATCTACGTATAATGAAGGATAATTGCATTTTCTAAAGTTTAATTTTCTTGTAGTGATAGTTTGACTAAAATTGCGTTTTCAAACCGTGAAATCAACCGCTGCAATATAAATCAGAAGCGAGGGATGATATTTATCTTCTCCAATTATGGGATATATACATTTAATTAAATTTATAACAATATTTGACATTACTAAGTCCAAGTATCTGAAGTATATTAAGTATGCGGTATTCTAATAGAATTGATTCGTTGGCTCTAAAGGCAAAAACCAGTAGAAATCCATATTTTTTTACATTTACAATTTCACAATTTAAAAATGAAACCAATGACATGCCTCTACTGAAGTCGCAAGATTGATAATTGTTAATCTTTTTGTGTTGGAGTTATGTGCATCTTTCCCATAAAGTTTAGTACATAATAAAAATTCGTATCTCTGAAACTAATATAAAAGAAAACCGTTGGTCTAAATAACATTTTTATCTTCTACCTGTCAAAAGTCGTGACGGCAGTTGCGTTGCGGTACTGACTAAATGCATGATATTGGCATCACCCAGAACACTAACGACTGTATAGTACCTCCTACAATGTAAGTCAATATCAGAATAGATTTATACGCTTTATACAAATCTTGATCGTTTTTTATTGAAAAGTACCTGGAAGCCCGAACTTCGCTCAGAAGATGGTGCTTAGTGAAAATAATATTAATAATATTTTCGTTTTAGTGAGCTGTTGTTTTAATGTCCTCCAGATTCTTTATTTCGATAATTGACACTTCGCGAGTGCATATTAATATCATAAAATTGCAATCATTTTTTTATATGTTTCCGCAGGAGTTTATCAATCAATAATCTCGTATGCAGAACCGTAATGCGCACTTGTGAAGTGACCATTCTTGATAAGCCCCCGAGGGCGAGGGCTTTATTATCCGTGTTTATATCTCTGTCGTTGTCTAACTATAGCTCTATCTTTCTTCTTTACCACATTTATATACAGTTCGCACCACTTTATCACAAGGGTGATAATGTACCTACACTGAATCCATCTGCAATGAATACCTTACCAGATGGTCCAAAACCCATTAAAATCTTTCAACACGTTCAAGAGTTATGGGAAAAGACAGCCAACAGTAATTTTAATTTATCCAGTGAATAAATTCTTCCAATATCGAGACCTTTCAAAATCGTTTTGTCATGGAACAAAAAAAATCGCCTCGACAACTTATGTGGAAAATTCACATTATTTTTCTGATATCGATGGACAGCTTATATTATTTTTTTTTTCGTGAACAGTCCAAGGATCTGAATATCGAGTTTACAAAAAGAGCTAGATTAATTTAATAGTAGATACTCGCGGTTTTCCTTAGCTTTGTACGTAATCGTATGCCATTTAACGTTGGCTGTGAAAGTTTATTTCCCAAAAAATGTATTACCAAAATTCCACAACTTTTTGGCCACGACCCATATCTATTTTTTGCAACTTTTTCCCATGCTTGTTTAAATGAGAAGGCAGATACTTTACTCTTTTATTTGATTCTCTCAACCCATGCAGGTTAACCTTCTCTCACGCTTGTGTTTTTCCCCTTCTGTTGAAAATATATTTGGTCTGTCCATCATCAGTATTGGGGTTACTTTTTTTGGCTACTTTCAAATTTAACATGGCATCCCTACAAATTGTTTCTCTTGCTGAGGAAATGGCCTCTGATTTGTTTCAGAATTAAAAAAAAAATATTTAGAGATCGCTCAAGGACATTTTAGGGCAAAATGTTCATTCATAATTAAATTGACTCTATTCATTGATTATTTATTCCTGGCGCATATGAGTTGTGTTCTTTACAATTCAATATTGCACTCAGATTTTTTTCTTCAGATTTTGCATATCAGAAGGTAGTTTATCGCCAACTGAGTTTTCCTCTTTCTTTTCTAAGAGGTAAATCATTACCTATTCTTCCGCAATTATGATAATTACTTCTCCGTAATGACAATTTGACAACGAAACTTGATCATATATTAATAAAGCTGCAACATCCTACTGTTTCAAACGTTCTGTATTCTTAATTTAAAGCAAAATTAAAAAAAAATAACTACCATAGAGAGAAAAAAAAATGGAATGACCATTTTTCGCAAAATGACCTTGAATAACTTTAAAGTAATATGACACGCAATTATTAAACCGCTTGACTAATTTTATTGTTTTGCTGCAAGAAATAAATTGAAACTGTTTCTCAAAAATGAACTAGAGAAAATTTAATTGAATAAATATTTTATTTATAAATTACTTTGAGCCATCTTTGTATGTCATTGTAAAATACATAATTAGTAAACAAATGTTTTTGGTTTAAAATTAAAATGTAATAAAATATTTCACTTATTTTTCACAATGGTAATTTCTAACCTTCAAAATTGAATAATTGTATGTACAAATATGAAAATGTAGACTAATCTCAAATTTAAAGCGTTTGTATAAGAAGCTACTTTTTTGCACCTAATAACTGCTTTATAAGAAAAAAAATGTAAAGAGAAGCAAAATGATAAAATCTGTTTTTTTTTCGAATTCGAATTTACTGAAGAAAATATTGAATATTTTTCCGTATATGATCAAAAAATAAGAAATGTATACACCAGAAATTGCAAAAGAAAGGTGTTTTTTATGTTGCTATGTTCTTCAAACGGCTAATCGCAATTACAAAAATATTTAAAGTCCTAATCATTATCATAGACTTTCATAAGATATTTTAAATTTGTAGTATTTAGTATATTGAATAATTTTTAAATTGAAGCTACTTAAATGTGCAAGAATTTTGAACTAAAAGTGTTTGATAATTTAGTTTGAAAAATTTCAAATTATTCAGTTACAACTTGAAATTGCTTAAAGTTGCAGGGTGAGAAATGAGCGTCTTTCAATACTTGAATGATAATTTCAGAAAGATTAAAATCGTATAAATTCAAATCAATTTGAAAGTAGGGCTATTGAAAATTAAGAGTGCTTGAAAGAATTCAACAAATGTTTAGTTCCAAAATCTCTTTAAAAGGATGCTTTTTTCAAGCCTTTTTTTATTTTTTATAAATTTGGCATCCTAAAAATTATTCCTTTCGGTGAGAAAATAACACCCGATTTTTGTAAAAAGTGAAAAAAATATATATTTAGTGGTCACTCAAGGTAAATTTTTTTCTATGTGCTTGTTTCTAAATAAATTGACTGTATTATTGTTTATGATTTCGTTCTGTCACTAATGGATTGTGTTTTTCAAAGAAAAATATTTAATTCTGATTTTTTCACATTGAAAAATAATAATTGAATGTACGCGTTATTACTCATTATTATGCGCGAATATTACGTTATTATGCGCGTGAATACCTCCTCTCTTTATTGTGAACTCAATTAAAATTGTATTTTTAATTTCCTTTTTCAGATAACGAAATTGATGTCTTCAAAATCTATGACAACCATACTTGTGGCCGGTTATTTACTTAATGGAAAGCGTATCTCGTTTATTACTATTCAATCCACTTATTATCATTTAAAGCATGTGAAAAATCCGCCTCAGCGTTGCATGACTTACAATTTTAGCATAAAATATAAATACAATGACATAATAGTTTTTCGGATTTGTTATTATTTTCCCTATAATATTCGGCATACTATCTTATTATGCTAATATTATATTAACTTGTAAAAGTATACAATGGACAAATAATCTAATTTTTATAATTTTCATGCATAACGCCCGCAAATATTTCCGAATCCACAAAAAATGCGTTTATTTTTAAATAATGATATTAAGAGATTAGGGGTTCAGCAAGCCCCATGAAGTTTTGCGCGCATTTCCCATAACAAGAAAAGACGTTTTTGTAAATTTTATTTAGAATCGTCAAGATTAGGTGAATCGAATTCAAACTCAATATTTCTCTCCACAGTTATCTATAGAAAGCAAATGGGTAATTCTTTTTTTAATATCGCCCCCATAAGTCTGTTTTATAGGGTCCCAAAAAAACTCTATAAGTGAACAATTGGGTTTTGCGAGTTATTGGCGCTAATTATGATTTTTTAGTAGTTTTTTAAATAGAAAATGATTTGAATACATGAAATACTATTTCCAACTGATAATTAGATGTTTATTTAAATTCGTTTAACATTTTATTATTGTTTTTAGCAATTTTCTCTTACACAAAAGTTAGAAAGTCGCGGTTTTTCTTAAAAATTTCAAACTTATTTCCAACTTTTTAGTTAGATAAAGGCAAAAGTTATTTGAATTTGACAGAAGAAAATTGTTAAAATAATTTATTATTATTATTTATAATAATAGTCTCTTAGAATAATGTAAGAAAGTTGCGGTTTTTAAAAAAATTTTACACTTTTTGTCCAATTTTCAATTGGAGAGAGTTAATAATAATTCAAGCCAAGGAACATAATTGCTTGAACAATTCATTGTCATTTATAATAATATTTTCTTTGAATACTGGTTGAAAGATGCGGTTTTTTTCTGAAATTTTCCACTTTTTGTCAGTTTTTCACTCAAAGCAAGGCGAAAATTGATAAAATTCAACAAACATAATTGTATGAATGAAGTATTATTGTTTATAACTATCTTCTTCTGTAGTAATGTTGGATAGTTGCGGTTTTTTCTGAAATTTCTCACCTTTTGTCCACTTTTCATTTATTGAGATAATAATTAATGAAATTAAATGAAAATAATTGACTAAACACAAAAAATAAAAAGATTTGAAAAATGATTATCTTTATTGTTTATTTATTATTTGTTCATAACTAAAAAGCCAAAGCAAAGTTAAACATTGTAGGAAAAACTGCAACTTTGTAGCTATTTTCTAAGAGAAGATAGCTATGAACAATAATAAAATGTTTAAACAATTAGGTATGTAACCTTGCATTAATTATTACTCTACTAAGTAAGAAGTGGACAAAAAGTGGAAAATTGCAGAAAAAATGCAACTATCCAGCATTACTATAGGATAAGAGAGCGATAAACAATAATAATTTGTTGAAACAATTATGTTTGTTAAATACTATTATTTTCACCTCGCTTCAAGTGGAAAGTTGACATAAAGTCACAAATGTCAGAAAAGCGGCTACTTTCTACCATTATTCATAGAGAATACTATTAAAAAAAAAAAATCGTTCAAACAATTACGTTCGTTAACTTGAATTGACCTCACTCTAATTGAAAAGTGGAAAAAACTAGAAAAAATTGTATCTTTCTAACATTATTCTAAGAGAATATTATTATAAATTATGATAAATTATTTGAACAATTTTTTCCGTGAAATTTAATTTATTATTGCCTCACTCTAACTAAAAAGTTGAAAATAAGTTGAAAAGTTCGGGAATACAGCGATTTGGTAACTCTATTCTAAGAGAAAATTGCTAAAAAAATAATAAATTGTTCACACAATTTATTTAAACATCTAATGATCGATATAAAGTATAATTTCATGTAATAGAAACAATATGTATCAAAGAAACACGCAAAAACATCACAAAAAGCACCTTAAACTCGCACAACCTAATTTTTCACGCAGGTTTTTTTTTGGGACCCTATAAAACAGATTTTGAGGAATGGGAATGAATGAATGAATGAATTCAATTTTTAGGAAGAGGCAATTTAAAAAAGCCTTATAAGCAAATGAAAGCTTTAAAATATATTGAAGTCCAGGATACTTTGAAGAATTTTACATGAAACACATGAAGAAGATGTTTTTTATAGTTTCTGAGAGGATAGAGAAGTAGCAGGATTTTCAAAAATGTTAATACGCCCGTGATATACTGAACAGCTCAATTATAAAATCCCAGATGTAGTCGAATTAATATTATAAGATTGTTGATATTTCTGTAAAATGATACCAGAATTATTAAGACCTCAATAACATATTTCACCAGATTCATATTAATCTTAGTCAATAGAGGATAATGCATAATACTTTGAGATTGAAAGATTTTAAAAATGTCACATAACTTCAAAGACTGATACAACAGTGAAGAACATTTTTTAAAAAACAAAAACGGTTATTGAAAATTGAAGCTTTTCTGTCAATGAGCAATTGAAAATAATTGCGAAATCTTTCTCCACGGAAGAAAAGGGAGTCAACAAATTATCTGTAATAATCCAACATTGGAGGCTTTCAGGACTAGACCATTTCAAAATTAGAAATTCACAATTTAAAAAAAGTTCAAAATTTGGTAATCAACTACCGCAAATTTAAGCAAAAATTTGAACTGTAAAATGTCAAAGTGTCTTGAGGATTACAAATATAAAATTGTAGCTTTAAAAATTAAACAGTTTGTGATCCAAAAACACACAACTGATCGGAATCACATGAAATCCTTCAAAATCCTTTAAAATCCCACGATTTGTTTTGAAATATTTCGAAATCTCTTGAAATTCAACAAAATTTATGGAAATAATATCTTCTTTATATAATTATAATTATGACATTATTATATAATAATATTGAGTCTTAATTAGTTTTTAATTATATTTATATAATTATATTCAATTATATTAAATTTTCGAAAATCTTGTAAAATCCCTTGAAAAATTGAGACTCTCTTTCAAATTGTACTAGGTAATTTCCTCAGACTTTGGAATTCCTCTAAAGTCATTTGAAATCCTACCCTAAAACTTCTGTAATCCCTTGAAATATTTTGAAATTCCTTGTGACCTCATGAAGTACTCGAAAAGCTTCAGGAATCACGTTGAAATCCGTGAAAATATTGTGATTTTTTGAAGCACTTTGTAGTCCTTCGAAATACCTTAAAACCCTTTGATATCTTTTGCAAAACTTTCAAATGATTAAAAGTCTTTTCATTCCTATTCCTTTTCTTTCAAATCCCTTAACACAGGTGCAACTTTCTCGTAATGATGCATTGAGTAATCCGTAGCTAGAAACATTTTAGGAAGGGGTTGGGGGGATATGCAGAAGGACGAAATTTTTGGTGAGGGGATTTGCAACAGCATACAGGAAATTATATGTATGTTATGTCATGTTTCAAGAAGTTCGAGGGGGGGAGGGGGTCAAACCCCGGTAATTCCCACTAGCTACGGCCTTGGCATTGATAATACAAACCCATTTTTCATAAGTTCATTGGGAGGTGTAGAACAGATTTCAAGAGTTGTTATGACTATTCGTCAAAGGGAAAAGTAAAAAGATTACAATTCAGTTTTATAGTTTAATAATTCATCAAGTGGAACATATTACAGTTTAATTTATTGACTTCTTTTCCGTAATGATTTAATAATTAATTAAAAATATTCTAATTGTATTTTATTTCACATTGACCGTATTTACAGTCATATTTTTCGCAGCAGTTGGGCGGACTGCCGCACTGGGCATTGACGTGGTTGCAGGCAGCCATTGCACTATAAATTAGTGCTAATACCACAAGTATGGTTGCCATGCATCTTGAAGAAATCATTTTCGTCACCTGGAATAAATCAGAAATACACGTTCATTTGAGGATACAATAAGGAAAACCATCAAATAAAGTACTTGCATAAATCTATAGCGTATGTTGTACATTTTTTACAATGAAGTATATTTATGATGGATATTCTAACCAGTGCACTGATTTGGATTTTTTGGGCTGAATATCAATCTTTTTGGGTCTCCCCTGCGATTGATATTTAATTCCTCGACCAAGAAAAAGGTTTTCCAAAACTTTTTCAATGATTTCGATAAAAATATGAATAAGTCATAAGAGTAAACAATTAATTTTCCGATTAAATATAATGATTGCGGGTGGACGCACGATATTTTTAACAGTTGTGGAAAAACACACTAGAGCTCACACTAGAGTGACGAAAGATTAACGTGCATTGACTCATTGAAATATGTGGAAGTATAACACATTATTATGTCAACTTTTTGGGAAAAAGGGTGCATGAAATAAATATTGGCCGTGGCCAAAAATCTGTGAAATTTGGACCACGTCCTGTTAGAGAAGAAAGAAAGTTTCTCAACTAACTAAATTAATTCCTTTTCATCGATTGAAATCAAAATAGAACGAAAATACTAGTTGTTTAACTGATATTCTTGTAAAAGCTACTGAAAGGACCATATATGTACCGAAATGTCCGTAATTTTACGGATATTGTTTTTGCGCGCGGGATATAATACATATGACCTTAGACAAACGAATAGGCACAAGAAGAGGCTTCGTAACCGTAGGCTTTTTAGACGAATTGTCATTTTTCTTATTTTTGAAGCACTGATATCACAAAAAAAGAAATGCAATACAGCAAATTTTATGACTTATCTCACTTTTACATTCTAAGAGCTTTAATTTAATTCATACTCGAAAAATAGGACTAAAAGAAAAGGTTCCAGGCGATCAATCTTCTTATATACAGCAATTTTCCTATCCCTACCTCTTTCTCTACAATGGATTGTTAACTTAAAATTTGGAATTTAAACAGAAAGCAGGTTTTTTCCAAGGATCCCAGTATATTTATATGTTCCTCGGTGGTAAATGTATTGCGCGAATACAAAACCTCAGTGTCGTGGTTTGAACAGTTTTTTCAGAATAGTTGCAAAATCATACACGATACTTATGTTTTAGGTGGTACCACAGTCGACAAAATTAACTTTAAATTTTTTTCTTACACAAAATTGGATCGGAAATATGCACAGAACTGCAACGCAACGATAATTTTAAAAATAATCAAACACACAACACCAGTGGAGGTTGGAAATTTCTACGTTCGCATTCATGGAAGTTTAATGGAATTGTTCAAATTTTCAATCTCTAGTTTTTAGCGGATTTTTACGTTTTGACTCTCGTAGATTCCGAAGATCATGAATTTTTTTTCGGTGTTTTATCTGTCGGTATGTTTGGTCTATGTTTAGTAATTTAAAAAAACATGTAGTTTTCTATTAACATCATATCGCGAAATATACCTACTTCTTATATTATGTTCCAGTTTGCCTGCATCATTTTTTTTTAAGAAAACCGTCTGTATAACTTTATTGTCGAGCGCGAAGCGCATGTGTCGCAATTAGAATGTAATCGTCAAAGCCGCAGGTGCTTTGAGAACCATATTGGTGGATCAACTAAAAAACTGGAAGATTGAGTGATATTTTTTAATACGCATCGCAGAAAAAATACAAGTGAATTTTCGTCGCGAGTAATTTTTCAGTAGATAAAGTTGAATTTTTTTGCATCGGAACAAAACAAGATTTAATAGAGTTAACATTGTAAACATTTCCAATGTGGTGAGTGAATCTTAACACATGCAAGTAATTTTTGTTGCAGGTGGAGAATATTCTGTAATCGCTGTAAATATTACATTTTGTTTTTTCTGTGATGGTCTTGGACTTGAAAATATGAAAAAGTTGAATCACTTGTAGAGATCATATGTATTATTTTAAAAATTGATATAAATTGTCAGATTTGAAAAAATACCGCATGTAAGGTTGATGTCTTTGGGATGTGTCTATGATATAATCCATTTATTTCAATTTGAATATTTAATTAAGTTATGTATTCTATAATTTATTTTATTCGAAAATTGACTTCCGGGTTTTTACTCGTAGCAAATACAACACAGAAAGAACAAAAAGTCTCTACTCTGCAAACAAATTCAGTAATGTTTTTTCTTTGAGCGCCTAGTCTCTTTTACCAGACAAATTACACAAACAGTATGGTTACCATATATTTTGAACGCAGTATTTTCGTTATCTGCTGAAAAAAAAGTTTATTGGAGTTTACAATGAAGAACACCATAAATTAGCCCTTAGTGCCTGACATGGTTTTGGCGCTTCTGCCCGACTAAATGTCTGAATGACACTTATTCCCTAAAATTCGTATTTTTAATATTTTCGTACTCTTTGACTTGTTTTAAATTATAAAAATTGTTTTCTGCATATAGTTTCATCAATCTGCAAAAATAAAAACGATTTAAAGATTCCCTTAGTTTCTGGGGTACACTTAGTCGGGCACTAAGGGTTAAATTCAATAGATGGATGTAGCATGTTGTTTTTTAGAATTCAATGATGGATATTTTTATTACACGCAATGAATGTTAATTTTTTTTTGTTTTCAACATTTTAAAAAATTATCCATTTTTTTTAATTTTCGCTATTGAAGTTGAAGTTTTCTACGTCTTGATTTTTATTTAACTAGTAATTCTGATTGAATGTAATGATAATGAGTGGATGAAAAGTTTTTTCAAACTGCAAAGCTACGAAAAAAAATAATGGACAACATTTATGCATACAAAAAACAGCTACAAATTTGGTAGGAATAATTTTACGATGGGGCGCGTATTTCTTGTTTCATTCGTGGAGAATGATGTTAAAAATGATAAAATTAAGTTTTTGGAATAACGACGCAAGGTACCAAAAAAAATTGAAAAAGTTGTTCATTCAAAATAGGTATATTTAATATGTTATCAATCATTGTTTGATGGAATGTGTAGTTTTTGTTTCAATCGTGAAAAATAACATTAAAAATGAAACAATTAAATTTTTGGACAAACAAAACAAGCCATGAAAAAATTAATTGATAAAATTTGTCCTTCCAAGAAAGAACTACAAATTTTTTTATGAGTAACTTTGTGAAACGACCTGCAATTTTTTGTGTCAATCGTAAAAAAATGACATTAACAATTTTTTTAATTGAATTTTTTGAAAAACGACACAAGAGACGAAGAAAAATGAGAAAAACAAAAGTTGTTGAACCAAAAGAGATATACAAATTTGTTATCAACTTTATTTGTGAAAATACATTAAAAATACAAAAATTAACATTCCAGAAAAACGAGACAAAAGACAATAACATTTTATTTAACAAAAGTTTTTGCGTAAATTATTTCTATAAATTTGATTTGAACCACTTCACGCTAGGATGCGTATTTTTTGCTTAAATCATAAAAATAACATTTTAAGCAAACTAATTAAATTTATGGGAAAACGGCACAAGTTGCGATGAAAATTTTAGTAACAAATTTTTTTTTTCCATAGGATGTGCACTTTTTTAAATGATAAAAACAAGACAATAAAAGTCTGTTTCAATACAGATGCATATTATGAATTATAATAATATAAATGTACTGAAATGATACATTTTTCAGGGTAGCTGAGAATAAAAATGAATCCAAAATAAGTGATGGGAATGTGTTCATTGAAACCGTAGGAGCTTTAACAAAAGAGAATTAACAATCACCAAATTACAGTTGTCGATGCTATGAATTTTAGTTCTAAAAGGTCTGTGCTCTTTTATGAAAATAAGTTTTAAATTTTCTGGTATATCCATTAAAGCCATCCCTCATAGGCTGATATAATAATAATTGATATTTTAAAGGAAAAAATCCTCAGTTTTTTTACACACTGCAAATTTCAGAACTTGAAAGATGTTTAGACGAAAATAAACAAAAAAATTCTTATGTATTTTTCAAAAAAAGAATTTTTCGGTTACAATCTCGACAAAATGTGATACGATACCCTATGATAATATATTATTATATTTACCAATGGAATTGAAGACAGCAGCTAGGCGGATGAGCAGAGTACCACCAAAGAGTTTCTTTTTCTGTAAATGGAAGATGCTGATGCATTGCAATTTGGAGAATTTTTTGTATAATGTAACTAATAAGTATTCTGTCTTTTCAGTAGAGTATATAAACCGCCTTTTTCTCATTCAAAATTCTAAATTAATTCGTATTTTTTATTTTTCGCTTCAATGCATATTAATTAATTGAATGCACATATAACTATTGAATGTAAACATTTATCATTATCCATACATTATTGTAATTTAAAAATTTAGATCATGCACCTTTATGTATTTTAAATTTTCTTCTGACAGCACTCTTGCTGAAAC
This sequence comes from Andricus quercusramuli, assembly GCA_932178445.1. Classification (NCBI taxonomy): domain Eukaryota; kingdom Metazoa; phylum Arthropoda; class Insecta; order Hymenoptera; family Cynipidae; genus Andricus; species Andricus quercusramuli. The sequence goes on along the minus strand of CAKNXH010001844.1, from coordinate 185,648 downwards.
GGAAACGAAACCTGAAGAGATTAAAAAACATTTTTCAGTATATGCATACATGTTTTTGTTATCAGTATATAGCTCTATTTTAAATCGTAAAACGTTGTTCTCAGGAAATATAAAACAATCCCGACGCAGTAAATTCAAAAATTATCAAACTCACGACTTCGTTAAAGTTTTTGAATTTTTTTAAACAAGTTTATACATTTACTTATTCATTATTATATCATATTTCTTATATAATTATTATTTATTATTATATTGTTAAAACCTTGTATATTGAATAATGAAGAAATAATAAAAGAATAATTAAAACGTTTTGATGAGGCCGGAAGAAATTAGGAAATACTTTTTAGTCTGAACACACATTTTTCGAAATACATAGTTTTATTTTATATCATCATCGTATATTTTTATCAGAAAAATTTACAAATATCGGATGCAGCAATATGAAAATGATCAAACTCACAACTTCTAGAGAGAGTGGGAATTTTCTGAAAACAAGTTCATAACATTTTTATATTTATGAATTCGCCTCTTTATTTTCTAATTCTACACATCAAGATTAAGATATATTAAATCTTTAGAATATATATATATATATATAT
>CAKNXH010001844.1:165695-180049 GCA_932178445.1 Andricus quercusramuli | reverse complement strand
TTATCCCTTCCCCCTCCTTTTCTGAACACCATAACCTTGGACTTTTCTGCATTCAACTCTAACCCCTTCTTATCCAGGTATCTTCTCAACCTCTTCATCATCTCCTTTAAGGCCTCCTCGCTATTTGCCAGCAACACTATGTCATCTGCATACGCTAGTGACCAAATTCTAACCTCTCCTATCCTGACTCCTCCTACCACCTCAGCCTCCAGCTTGCTTTCCATATCCGCAATTAAAATCGCAAACAGCGTTGGGCTCAGAGGACACCCCTGCCTTAACCCCCTATCCATCCAGAATCCCTCCGAAATCTCCTCCCCTCCTCTTACCTTGTCTTTGGTCTCTTCATATATCTCCCTTACCATCTCAATTAGGCCTTTTTCTCCTCCCCTATCCTCTATCGTCTCCCACAACCTCCCCCTATCCACCGACGGAAACGCGCCTTTGAGATCCACAAAAAACGCGTACACTCTCTTCCCCTTCTTCGCTAATTCTCTATCCACCACGTGCTGCAGAACGTAGATATTGTCGATAGTACTCCTACCCGCCCTAAATCCCGCCTGCGTCTTCGGCAATATTCCTTTTCCCTCGACATCCTTCCGCAGTCTCTCTGCCACCACCATCGCGTATACTTTATACGCTGTATTCATTAGCGTGATCCCTCTATAATTTTCCTGCCTATCTCTATCTCCTTCCTTATACAGTGGCACTATTAACCCTTCTCTCCACCCTCCTGGGAATCCCTCGCCCCTCCATACTTTCTTCACTACCTCCTTCAGCCTCTCCCTAACCTCTTGTGTACTAAACAGCCATGCTTCGTTCTCCACCCCATCCAACCCTGCTGCTTTTGACCTTTTCAACTTCCTTATCTGCTTCTCTATCTCTTCGTCATTCAACTCCTCCGTCTCTGCCTCCCCCGTTCTTCTACTTCCCCCGTCCGTCTCCCTTGAATCTGAGCCCTGGAATGATTCTTTAAAGAATTCCCTCCATTCCTCACTTCCTATCTTCTCGCTACCCCCCACCCTCCGCTTCCTAAACCTATTTATTATCTTCCAGACGTCCCCCTCTGTCTTAACATTTGCTAACTCCTCTCCCAGCTCTTTCTCCTTTTCCTGTTCTTTCTTCTTACACATCACTCTACACCCCTTCCTCATTTCTACGTACTCATCCCTTCTCGCATTACCCTCTTTCCACTTCTTGCACTTCCTCTTCACCTTCCTTTTCATCTTTCCATCTTTTTACATTCCCTATCCCACCACGGCTTCACCATTCCTTTCTTCTTCTTTCTAAATACCTTCTTTTGCACACACCCTTTCACCTTCTCTTACAGATCCTCCCATATCTCTTTCACCGACTCCCCTCCAAAGCGTACCTTTCCTAGCTCCTCTTGATACTTCTCCACCGCCTCCCTCGTCCAGGTCACCCTCTCCCCTATCGAGACTTCTTCCCGGCCTTGTCTTCCGCCACCCTCACCTCTTATCCATAGACTCAATGGCTGATGGTCTGATTCCACCCTCCCCTCTACTGCGAATTTTTCCGTCTCCTCCCATCCTTGCATATTCATAACCACATAATCTATCACCGATACCCCGACCTTACTTACGTATGTGTATTCTCCTTCTCCGTCACCCGTTGCCATACCATTCGCCACCGCCCAGGCTCTATCCTCCATCCAGTCCCTTAGAATCTCCCCCTCCTTATTTATTATCATATCCTTCGATTTCCTTTCGAAGCTCTCCCCTTCCGTGTAAAGTCCCCCTTCGCTCCCCATCCTCGCATTAAAATCCCCACCCACTATCACCATACTCTCCTCTCTTTCGCCCAGCAGGTTCTCCACCCTTTCTTTAATTCTGTCCATCCCCTCCTTATTGTACACTGTAACAAACTTACAGGTTATGCCTCCTATTTTTATTTCCCTCATTTGGACTCCCTCCCCCTCTTCATCTCCATGAACTTTTTCCTCTAATCCATCTCTAACCCCGGTTATAAATCCCCCACTAGCCCTTCCTTTCTTCTTCACTCTGACCGCCTCCTGAAGTCTCCACCTATACCCCCTTGGCAGCTTTGGCTCTATCCTATCCCATTCCTTTCTTTCAACCCATGTCTCTACCAGTCCCACAAGGTAGAATTCCTGGATATAACGCCAGAACTCCTCGTCCTTCTTCTTTACCCCTGCTACATTCCAATACAGCACCTTCACTACTCCTCTATCCTGCCTTACCCCCACCCCCCTACTGCCTACGAAACAAATTCCCATGCACTTCCTTCAACACATCTTTCTCCTCATCCCACACCCACATTTTCTCGTCTATTTTTATTTTCCGATATCCTACCTTCGCCGATCTTTCTTCACTCTTCTCCCTTCTAGCCCTGTCGTTCAGCATTCTCTGCACATCCCTCTCCTTTCTCGTTGAATCATGATCGATGAAAACTGCCTTATCCTTTATCCTATTTTTATTTCGCATTACCCCCAACTTTTCTTCCCAGCTCTCCATCTCCACAACCGCCACTTCCTTGTCTTTTCTCCCCTCCAACTTAACTTTCCCTACCCTGCCTTTAATCCACCCTATGCTCTGTAGCAGCGCTTCCACGCCCTCTCTTTCTTCCCCGCTCTTTAGCTTCAACCCTTTTACCACAATATTATTCCTCCTGTCTGCCTTCTCTTTTCTCTCCATTCTCAGAACCATTGCGCTTAACCTTTCCCTATCTGCCCTCTCTTCATTCTCACTCCTACGCTCTCCCACTTCCTCTTCTATCATCTTATCTACCCTCTCCCAAATACCTTTAATCTCGCTCGCCCCACCTCCGCCTCCTACTTCCATTTGCGTCCTGCCCTCCATCTTCTCAAGCCTTTTTTCCGTCCTTTCCGTCCACACTCTATTTTCCTCTATCTGCTTCATTTTAGCATCTTTTTCTTTCCTTTCCCTCTCTAACCCCTCTACTCTCTCCCTCATCTCTTTAATCTCCTTTTCCCATTTCTCATCTCTAATTCTTAATTCCTCCCTCAACCCCCTGATCTCGCCTATCAGCATACCGAGCGCCTCCTTCTCCACATTTCCGTCCATTTTGCGGGGGGGTGTCCTCCTAGTTCTCCCGCTTTTTTTAAATGGGCTCTCTAGCACGCTTTTTTCCGGGCTCTCTTGGCTGTCTCTTTTCCTCTTCAAGAGATCCTCCCCGTCACTTGCGCTCGAAGTTCTCTCCCTCACCTCTCTTCCTTCGTTCTCACCGTTCCGCTCTCTCCCTCTCCCTGACGCGACACTAGACACCGAACCACGGGCTGTTGGCCGTCGTGGCACGAGGAAAATTTCCTCCCCGTCAACTTCACTACTTGTACACTCACTATCCACCTCCCGCTCTGCCTCCGGTAACTGAGACCACTCCATGCAGTACCCTTCTCAACCGCCAGATGTCTCTGCAGAATGCTGTCTCTATTGCCGCCAAATTCTCCCTATATTTCCCTATACCCCCACAAATTTTCGAGCACCACACTTGACCCTCGAAGGCCCAATACTCCTGACCACAAATTCCCCCGATTCCTTGCTAACCTAACCTCACTTTCCCAATTTACTTAAATCCCACCTCACCCCTACGCTCAGGATTACTTTTTCTCTCCCCAATTCACCCCACAGAACCCTACTCACCTCCTAGACTTCCACCCTCACACTCCACTCACACCTACCACATAAATTCCGTAAATCCTCTCACCACTTGACACAAACCACGTTCTCACTTCCGCCACCAACATGCAAGTCCATATGCATGCGTATGTTATCAGATATATACTATTTTGGAAAAAACTGTTTAAACTACGACCCCGAGGTTTTGTATTCGCCCAATAAAGTGACCACACTGAGAAGCATAGAAAAAGATTGGCATCCTTGAGAAGAATCTGCTTCCTAGACCAACACTCCCTTATCAGCCTACTTCGCCCCTCTTCAAAAAATTTCTCCTCATATTTACATGCCCTACTCCCTGTTAGAATCCCTACACTCGTTCTCCCCGTCTCCCTCCTGACAATATAATTAGGCGTGTTCTTTGCCAACCTTAGAGTCCACTTTACATACCTCTCCTGCGTTCTATTTACCTCTTTACTTTCCTTCCACCCCCACACCTCTACTCCATACAATAGCACACTCATCACTAGTGACTCAAACAATTTCATTCTCCTTCCAAAATCTTCTGCGAATAACTTCTTTCCCAACCTCCACACCTGCCTCAGCACCACATTTGCCCTCCTCACTCTCTCTTTTATATGACCATCCACTCCCCCATTCCTCCGATACACGAAGCCCACGTACACTCTTTCACCTCCTGCACCGCTGTTCCCTCCCACTTCCCCTCCCCCCCTTATCCCTTTCCCCTCCTTTTCTGAACACCATAACCTTGGAGTTTTCCGCATCAGCTCTAACCCCTTCATATCCAGGTATCTTCTAAACCTCTCCATCATCTCCTTCAAGGTCTCCTCGCTTTTTGCCAGCAACACTGTGTCATCTGCATACGCTAGTGACCGAATTCTAACTCCTCCTATCCTGACTCATCCTACCACCCTGGCCTCCAGCTTACTTTTCATATCCGCAATTAAAATCACAAAAAGCGTTGGGCTAAGCGGACACCCTTGTATTAAACCCCTATCCATCCAGACTCCCTTCGAAACCCCTCCCCTCCTCTTACACTGTAAAAACTATGGTTCCATTTTATTTGAGCATCATTTTTTTAGCGTCCTGTTATAATACCAAATCGTCTTTTTTTGAAGCCTTCGTTCGTGCTATTTTACTTTGCTAACTTCAGGTTGAAAAGTGGTACGTACTAGCGAACTGAAATAATGCACAGGGCAATTGTTTTAATATCTTGCAACTTCATGCTTAAGAGAAACAGAAAACATTTGAAACAGAAAAAATTTGATTCTCACTTCGGTCCTGTTTCAATCCAAAAAAGTTGCACTAAAACTTCATTTAGTGGCATCAAAATAAAGTGGCATTAGAATAGAGCCACTCGAGACTATATTTTTGGAGGACTGTTTCAAAACCGGAAACTAGCCTTCAAATGATGCGTTTTTTACAGTGTACCCTATCTTTGTTCTCATCATATATCTCCCGTACCCTCTCGATCAGGCCTCTCTCCACTCCCCTATCCTCCATCGCCTGCCACATCCACATCCCAGATCCTTAGTGGTCAATTTATTGGGCGAGTACAAAACCTCGGGGTCGCAGTTAAAACAGTTTTTTCAAAATATTTTCAAAATGATATACGATACAAATTTGTATACATCTATTCTACTCTGACTTAATTTTTAGGTGGTAACACAGTCGACAAAATTAACATTAAAATTTGTTCTCATACGAAATTTGATCGGTAAGGTGCACATAATTGCAAAGCATTAATTTGAAAAATGATAAAACACACGACATGAGTTGCGATTGGAAATTTCTACATTCTCATTTATGAAAGTGTAATGGAATCGTTCAAATTTTCGTTCTCTAGTTTTTAACGGATCTTTACGTTTTGGTTCTCGTAGATTCCGAAAATCATGAATTTTTTCGGTGTCTATCGGTCCGTATGTTTGGTCTATGTTCAGTAGTTATAGAAAAACTTGTAGTTTTTTATTAACATTATATCGAGATTCATACCTACTTCTTATATTACGTTCCATTTTGACTAAATTGTTTTATTTTTTAAAGAGCACCGTCTCTATAACCTAATTGTTGAGCGCGAAGCGCGAGTGTTACAATGAGAATGTAATCGTCATGTAATCGCAACCATTATCCATCAATGAAAGAAAAACTACTTTAGTTGGTGGTGGAATTTTTTTGATAATGTGCATGGTCCCAATTTTTGCAACTTTTCGGCCACGACCAATATTCATTTAGCAGATTTCAGCATAATTTCAGTTAAATCACCTGATTTTCTACATTTTTCTAACAACAGCCAGTAATATCTAAAAATGTATGTAAACATACATAATACAACAATATTACTGAGACATTCAAGTGTCGCTGGAAAAGATTATAAAAATTTTCTAGTAGGTACAATTTTTTTTAGAGGTAATTATGAATATTGGCCAATCAACCAGATTCATTTCAAATCAGAAAAGCAGATACACTTCAAGTCGTTAAAGTTTTGCAAAACTCTGAGAAATTGAACCCATGGAGCCTGTTTTTTGGAAAAATACAAATATTATATTTTTCGTTCATGTTTTTAAAAAATTTTATTTCTATGATGCCAAATAACTGTTATGGATACGAGAATTTTTTTTCTCGAAAAATTGAAAAACGATACATATTTGGAAAAAAATAATAGAGTAAATAGCTTTTAAATTATATTAAAAATATTTAAATAATTGAAGACATCAAAATAATTAAAATTCATAGTCTCCAACAGATCAATCAAATCTCCATCCGAAACCATTTTGTTCATTTTTTCCAGACAATAAAAATCCGTTAAGTAGAAAACGTGTCGCATAGTCAGACACGTATACGATACTTTGTAATTACTTGAATAAAAGTGTAACTACATTTATAGTTATCTGGGTATCTTATTATTATTTCTTGAAGTATGAAATTTGTTTCGGTTTGTAGAAAGATATGTGACTATATGAGATGATGAAGTTTTTGAGAAAAGAATTGAAGTATATAAATTTTCTAATTTCTTCATTTTGTGACCACAAGATTTCATAAATTATTTTTATTTTCGATATTAAAAACATAAAATATTCGAAAATGTATAGCAACAAATTCTAAGTACTAAGGATAATAGACTCTTGCTATTAAAATATTATTATTTGAATACTGTTGAATTCTAAACAGTAACATTTTATAAATCTTCAATCAAATATTACTCATATTTGAGAAACTTACATGTACAATTGACTAAATGTAAGACTAAAAAGACTTATCTATGAACGTTTTCAAATCAAACTCTTAGGGAAGAAACCATTAAAAAATTTTTTTAAACATTTTCTTTTGAGATCAAAAAGACAAAAATGGTCGATATTAGGGGAAAATTAAATATCCGAATGGAGTCGTTGCAAGAATTTTGGATGATATATTTTTCAAATACTGAGTAAAATTCTCAAAAGCTGAGTGCATTCAAAAAAAATTTTGAATACTTCATTTTAGAGAAAAAAAAATATTGGAGAAAAAGTATCGACAGGCCTATTCGAAAATTCTGTGACCTTGAAACGTCACATCTTGAAAAGTGTTCAGCTGGCGAAAATTCAATTTACAATTTCTAACAGAGATATCTGCTTACTTAAAATTGTTGAAAAGCAGCAGACATTTGTAACCAAATTTTACTAAAAAATACAATTTTGCTTAAAACATAAAACATAAAAAAGATATCAATGAATTTTAAATGAACCAAATTAAATAAATTTTTCATAAATTAGTTCTTAGAAGGACTGAAAAATTAGAGAATATTTCTGAGAAAAAAAATGCAGAATTGCAAAATTCAAAGTGGTAGCCTACTACATTGTGTGATTTGAAATTGGAAACCTGCATAACTGAACAAGTTGAAATATAAGGCATTTGAGCATTTTAAAACATAAAAAAATATATATTCGAATTTAAGCTTTTGAAGCTAATAAAGTTAAGTGTCAAGGCCTTAAAAATTAAACTATATCAGAATTTTGCATTTAAAACTGTTATTTTACATTTGAATTTTGAAAGTTTGAAAGATTATGAAAATTATTAATAGGTATATTCTATCATATACGTAGTATCAAATGACACTCGAAGCTCTATTTTCGTCGTTCATGCATTTTTTTATGATAATTGTTTATAAATTCAACAAATTATATCAGATGATAAAAAAACATCAATTTCTATCAACGGCAATGCGATTCGAAGGCAATCGGAACAAAATTCGGTTCGTTTCTGCCTAAAACTGTTCAAATCATGCATTTAGTTATAATAATTGTTGATAAAGATGAATCAATGTAAACGTCCCAGTAATCGTGACCTTAGTCCCAATAATCGTGATGCCAATTTTCTTGCTTTTTATTTTATTTGAATGAATGTAATTTCTATTAGCTATTATAAAATGCTAAAAATAAGTGAGTTTTATCAATCAATGTTACTTTTAGCACATTTTTGTAACAATATGTTCAAACTAGAACCAAGTTTCACGATTACTGGGACACTTACCTTATATCGAGAGAAAATATATTGAGACAAAAATACATAAATGTGAATCACAGGCAATGAGATTCGAAGACAATCGGAAGAAAATTTGTTTTGTTTCTGCCTAAAACTGTTCGAACCATGCATTTGTTTATATTATTTTTTTGATAAAGTCAACAAATAATATCGGATACCACATTTTCATGATCACATTTCAACTCGTTGTTTGGAACGAGCGATTTCGATGCATTAATATACTCCACAAAAACATAATCCATCATACTGGCTATTTGTTGCAAATATTTGTTTATAACAAAATAACTTGACATGACAACAAGTTTTTTTCTTCCACCGACCCTTGTGCATCAAACCTGTGGCCTTCTGCCACTGACAAAAATTTTCATAGAGAATTAAAAAGAAAAATTAAAAAAATCGACATTTTTTCGCTACTTGTAGCTCTATCAAAAATTAAACAAAACAAAAATACAAAAATCGGCCTCGCCAGATTTCTTGAGAAAAAAAAATTGAAAATCAATGAAGAATTGTGACCTACTTGTTATTTTGAACGATGATGGTGTGCTGGTCGTCACGTAGACATCCGTTGTGCGGTGGTCGTGCTCCTCTGAAAAATAAGTGCAACGGCCCACTGAGGGCTAAAGTGAAAAAGTTCGTGACAAAATCGTAGAACTTTTGACAGGGATGACCTAGAGGGATGGTTTTTTTTTATATTCACAGATGAATAACTACAGAATTAGAGTTCTTAAATGCTCAAGAATTAATGTCGAGCAAGAGCATTTATAGAGCATTTAAGAGAATTTATTGTTTAAACAAATATATATCATAATTAATACATATATATTTTTACGAAAACATTCTAGAGTGAAATGAGCATATACTTTTTTTAAATTACAGAGTTGCTACTGGTCAGGTAATTCCAGAAAGTTAGTGAATGTCAGGAAAAACCTGACAGAGTTAGTGAATTTTCGATAAATTAAAGTTGAAATTAATTTAATTAGTATGATTCAAAATCGCAACTATTTGATTAAAAAGTAATCAGCTTTGGTTCAGGATTCAAACCATTTTGTAGAAAATCCATGTTTTTCGGTTGAATTCAATTATTTTTGGTATAAAATAAATATCTTTTTTATGGTTGAAAGTTGGAAGTGGAACTACTTTTTTAAAAATGTATTTAGTCGGTTGATGATTCATCATTCTAGTTAAAATCTCCTTCTTTTGTCCAAAATTTAATTCTTCTGTTGACAATAATGTTTCCTAGATGATAATTAATTATTTTGACTGAAAATTTCACTCGTAAATGTTTGGTTCAAAATTTATCTTCTTAAGTTGAAGATTCAAATTTTTGGTTTAAAATTTCTGTATTTTATTGAAAAATCAAATTTTGAGGGAGAATATTTTATTTTTTTGGTGACTAATTCATCTTTTTGGTTGGAAATTCCTTTAAAAATTCAAATATTTGTTTGAAAATTCATGTACTTTGTTAAAAAATTCATCTATTTTGTTAGAAAATTCATATTATAGGTTGAAAATTGATCTTTTTGGTTGAAAATTTGTTTTTTTCTTATTTATAATTAATTTGTTTAACTGGAAATGTAACTCTTCCATTTTTCGTCAATAATTTATATTTTTTGATAAAAATATAGTATTGTTGGTTAAAAATTATACTATTTCGTTGAAAATTTACTTTAATTTGATTGAAAATCAATTTTTTTATTACAAATTTAAATAGGTATTCTATTTTTAGTTGAAAATTCATCTGTTTTAGGTTAAAATTCAACTATTTGTTGAAAATCCGCCTTTTTTGTAGAAGAGTACTCTCATTAGTTGAAATTTCATCTTTTTTGTTGAAAATTTAACAGTTTTGTTGACAATTCGTTTGTTTTTTGTTTGCAAATTTATTTTACGAACTGAAAATTATCCTACTTTATTTTTGGTGGAAAATTTATCTTTTTAGCTTAAATTTAATGTATTTGGTTAAAAATTAAATTTTTTAAATTGAAGATTCGTCATTTTAGTTGAAAATTCAATTCAACTATTCTATTTCTTGTGTCAAATTTCCATTTTTTGATAGAAATGTAATCTTTTTCGTTAACAAATTATCTGCTTAGTAGAAAATTCAATAAATCTATTTTTTAAAGAAGTAATTTCTTTGGCTGAAAAGAAAACTATTTGGTTGAAAATTCCTTTTTTTGTTGATAGAGAAAATTCATGTTTTGAGTTGCAAAATCCACCATTTGGTCAAAAATTCATATTTTCGGTTGAAAATTCATCATTGTGATTGAAAATTAATTTCGTTGGTTGAAAATTTGTTTCTGTTTAGATGAAAATTAGTTTTTTTTACAGAAGATATTACTCTTCCATTTTCGCTTGAAAATTTATATTTTTAGTTGAAAATTAATTATTTTGCTGAAAACTTTTTTTTTAAATATACTTCTCTAACTGAAAATTGAAATATTATATTTTTGGCTCGTGAATTTATATTTTTTAGTGTAAAATTGAATTATTTTGTTAAAAAATAATTTTTTTGTTATGAAAAAAAATACATTTTCTTCATAGTTGAAAATTATACTATTTCGTTTAAAATTGACTTTAATTTTATTGAAAATTAATTTTTTCGGTGAAAATTTAACTATTCTTTGAAAATCCGTCTTTTTTGGTGAAAGAGTTCTCTCATTATTTGAAATTTCATCTTTTTGGTTAAAAAGTAATTTCTTTGCTTGGAAATTTAACTGTTTGGTTGAAAATTCGTTTATTTTCGGGTTCAAAATTTATTTTACTAACTGAAAACTATCCTACTTTATTTTTGGTTGAAAATTCATCATTGTGATTAAAAATTAATTTCTTTGGTTGAAATTTCATTTCTTATCAGTTGAAAATTAATTTTATTTTAACTGAAGATATAACTATTTCATTTGCGCTTGAAAATTTATATTTTTAGTTGAAAATTAATTAATTTTACTGAAAACTCGTTTTTTTTTTAAATATACTTCTCGATAATAACGGCGATACCACGCTGAAAACAGCAGTTCCCGTTAGATCACTGAAGTTAAGCAGTGTTGGGCGCGGTTAGTACTTGGATGGGTGACCGTTCGGGGAATACTGCGTGTTGTTGACCCGTCGTGGATGTGGTGGACCCACACTGGTAGTATTTATCCACCTAGAAATACTACCCGAATCGGGTAGTGAGGCAATGAACTTTCGAGTTCAAAATGCTAATAAATTTTTTTTTTTATTATACTTCTCTAACTGCAAATTGAAATATTATATGTTTTGTTTGTAAATTTATCTTTTTTAATTCAAAATTGAATTTCTACGTTGAGAATCCATTTTTTTCTTGAAAATTGATTTGCCCAATTGAAAATTGATTTTCCCAATTGAAAATTTTATTGTTACATTTTTGGCTAAAAAATAATTTGTTTTGATGAAAAAAAAATATTTCATTGAAATTTTTTTTTGTGAATATTTATTTTTCTGACATTTTGACTATTCTAATTTGGTTGCAAATTGATTTTTATTCAGATGAAAATTCATGTAATTGGTTTAAAACGAGTCTTTTTTGATAGAGAATTAATGTTTTAAGTTAAATTTAAGGCGATTGCATTTTCTCGCGAAATTTAAAAAATATAATTATTATTAATAAAAGTAGAAAATACGATTGTTTAAATCCTAATTCAAAATGCTCATAAATGCTCATTAAATTCTAAAAACGACCAAATTATAAAATTGCCGAATTAGACGATTGCCGAATTAATAAATCTATTTGAAATAATTTATTCTCCTATTATCGTCGAATGTCTGCCTTCAGACTGGACTGTCAGAAAACCGGCTGATCTCGGGAGGTGGTTTTCTGCAGTTTTCCTCTCCCCGTTCTTTTTGAAAAACGTTTGTTACCTCAGTTACTCACTTTCTGCCATGGGCATTAGATCATATTTTTTTATTAATTTTAATTATATTTCATTAATAAATATGTTAAAAGACATTATCTTGTGATATCTGAGCATTAGCTGCCCTAAATGGAGAAAATTTAATCTATACTGTACCCTATAGACATATTTAAAATAGATTTCAAAAACCTGAAATTTGTTCAAATTATTTTGCTTATACATTTTGCAATAACTAAAATGACTTTTTAAAATTCATTTTGAGAATTTCTATATGGTACTTTATTTTGAAAAATTCCCTTCATTTTGTTATGAATATTTTTTTTACAAATTACTTGGCTAACTTTTATTTCAAAAATTCAAGTAGTTTAGCTAGGCTGATTTTTTTGCAGGATTTTTGGTAGGATTTTATGTTTTTTTAAATTAAAAAATAAGATAGGTAGGCTGAATTAATTTAATTTTGATTCAATTATGAATTTACTACATTTTACATATTTAATTAATTGTTTGAATAATTTTCAATAAAAGTTAATTATAGAAAATCAACTTAATAATCCGTTTCTATCATGTCTAAGTCAATTTGAATTCAACTCAACTGACAAGGGGATAATCAAAGTTGAGATATTTGTTTAAATCTTATAAATTTCATACTACCTGGTTTCGAAAAAATCTACTTTTTTCAAGAAAATTTTTTATGACTTTAATTATTTATTTATTAAATTATCATTTAAAATTATGTAAATATAACATTTTATTCGTTTGCTTTGATTGAAAAATTAGATTTTTTCTTAAATTTCAACTGATGAAAATTGTTTTAATGACTTTTTTAAAAGTGACAAAAATTAAAAAAGTTATGACTTTCAAAATTTTCAGGAAATAACATAAACTTTTTATTGTCAGATAAGGAAATTGTAATCGACATTTATAGTAGATATCAAATAAATATATTCCGAAATTATCCCAATTGAAAGTTTCGATTAGACCATTTCTTCAATTTTCAAAAGTTGAAAATGTATCTATTGATTATTGAAGAAAATTATCTTAACAACATTTGTGAATTGGATAAAACTATAAAAGTTAGATGAGACTCATAATTTTCCTGACTGATTAAGAAATTTCAATCGACATTTTTAGTAAATATCAAATATATTTTGAAAGTGTCACAATGAAATGTGTCGATCAGACGACAATTGAAAAAAGTAGATTATTTTGAAGAGTTGAATTTTCTTCAATATTCAACAGTAACATTTTCAATTTATTTTCATTTTTACAGATCAAACTTCAACTTTGAGCAGTTATAAATTCAATTTTCAGAATTAAAAGATAATTTAAAATTCAATTTTCCACTATTGTAAATTCAAATGTTGGAAAATCAATGTTCAAATTTCTTCAATTTTCGACAGGTAAAAATTTAACTATTGAAAATTCAAGAAAAAAGCGAATTTCAAAACAAATAATGAAAATTTTATATTTATAAATCATAACATAAAAATTCAATAAATAAGAATTTCAATTCATAAACGAAAATTGGAGGAAAAAACGATTTTTTGGAAAATAGGTCGCCTTTGGTAAATAATGTTTTGGGAAATTAATAGTCATATGATGGACTTTCAGTATGGATTTTATAAGAACTGAAAAAAATCCCAACTGACAATTCAATGTTTTTTAAAAAATTATTTTATATGTAATATAATAATATAATGATAAATAATAAATGATTGTGAATAAAATAAAAATAACATAAATAATAATGAAAAATAATAAAAATAAATATAATAATAAATATTGATAAATAATAATAAATAAATAAAAATAATAAATAATATAATATAATCAAGAAAAAAGCTGGTTTTGCATTCAATAAAATAAATTTTTTTTTAATTTTCAACACTTGAACTTTTAACGACTGAATTTGCAACAATTAAAAATTAAATTTTAGAAAACTTGAGAAAATTGAAAATTCAGTTGCTGAAAATACAATGTTCAATTTTCTTTGATTTTCAATATTTGATGATTAAAAAAAGCGAATTCTGTATAAAAAATGATACGAATGTTATATTAAACAAATTTCAAATTAGTATTTAATAAATAAACATTCTAATAAATTTTGTTTTTAAGTCGATTTTACCAAAAACGGATCGCTATTGACAAATAATGTCGAGAGTAATGTGTTGATAAATTAAAATTCATACAATGGATTCTGATAATTTCCTTATGATTTAGTTCCAGTAGAAGTGAAATTTAATTTTTTCTAAATTTTCTACAGTTGAACTTTGAACAATTGAATTTTTAACAGTTAAAAATTCAACTTTGAAAATTTAAGAAAATTGAAAATTCAGCT
>CAKNXH010001844.1:149795-165685 GCA_932178445.1 Andricus quercusramuli | reverse complement strand
GTGAGTTGATTTCAGTTGCAATTGTGCATCCACGCTGGTGGTCCCGAGGATAATAGTTCTCTTTTCCATCGATGTAATTAAGGTCACGATCGGCGCCTCTGAGATTCCTGGCCAAAATTAAAATTATCGATGAGGTGCGTTGACAGTATTCTCGTCCCTCAAGCCATTGCCTCATCGTGCGTAATAGAAAGTTTTCTGATGTGCGCTTGCAAGCACTCTTACTTAGAAAATCAAGAGGAAGGAAGAGGAAAAGAGGAAAAAGAGTAGGAGGAAGGAAAAAAAAGAAGAAAGAGGACAAAAAAGAGAAAGAAGAGGCGGAAAAGGGGAAAAGGGGATGAAAGAGGTGCACGAAGTCGAACGTCGAGTGATGCCAAAGTTAAATATAAATGTGGCGTCCCGACGCCCGCGTCAAGACGCCCATCCTGGACGGATGATCCAGAAGCCAGTCTCTTCGTGTTCTTCGTCGTGCACTGGTTTATCGCCAAAAGAACAATCGATCGGTCATTGATTAACCTCATTTTCATCCCCTCCTTGTGTGCTCTAAACTTCATTTTTTGCTGTTTCTTCATTTTTTCTGCATTTTCAATATTCTTCTCCCGCCGCGAGTACCGAAGAAGTGCTTCGATTTTTTATCCTTCGATTAATGGAACGAACTTTCGAAACGATAAGCTTCTTTGATATCTAGTCGCTTTCTGATTCAACGCTCGGATTTTTATACTCCAGCCGCTTCGACTCGAGGAAGGTGAGCTTCTTCTTGTGGATGGATTTATCCTGTGGAATATCATTTTTTTCGAAATATAAGTGATGTGTGTTAGGAAAAGTGTTATTGACCTCAGGATTACTGCCAAGATTGGGGGGCTCGGATTCTATAACCTATCAATTTTTCTCACTGAACGGCGTTGCCTGCGAGAGAAAAGTTTTGAGTTTTGATTTCCGGAAGTACTTTTTCTTTAGCTTTCTACGTCGTTATTGATTAATGAAGGATAGTAATCGAAAGTTTGTCAATAGATAAATCCATGCATCTCGAAGACGCGAACAATTACATTAAGTATACTGTTATATTTCCAATGTCAAAAAATCCTCTAAAAAAATTCATATTCTCATAAACATCATGAATTTATGAACAATGGTTCATGAAAGGTTCTTAAATTGGGTAGTCGATACTTCTCGAGAACGCGAATAAATATATCATATACATTACTGCTGTACTTCCAATATTAAAAAAGGTTTCTTCATATTACCAAGTTGAACAACATTTTAAAAATGTATGAATCGGTACTGGTAGGTCATAGAAGGTTCAAAAATAGGTTGATTGATGCGTCTTGAAAACGCGAACAAATACACAAGATATAGTATAGTCGCGTTTTGAATATCAATAAAAGTTTTTCTTGTACAAACAGAATAATTCATTTTTTTGAGACTTCATAAATCGCTACTAGTGGGTCATAAAAGGTTAAACAATAGGTCGATCGATGCATCTCGGAGACGCGAACAAATACACTATATATAATTTTGTCGTATTTTGAATATCAAAAAAGGTTTTCTCATATAAACAGAATAAACTATTTCTTTGAAGCTTCGTAAATCGGTACTGGAAAGTCATACAATTTTTAACAATAGGTAGATCAATGGGTCTCGAAGACGCGAACAAATGTACTAGATATCGTATTGTAGTATTTTGAATATCAAAAAGTTTTTTCTCATATAAAGTAAAATTGAAAATTTAGGTTACTACAAACCTCCCTTTGTGATGATACAATATAATACAATAAAAATAAAAGGATATAAATAAACAATTACCATATTTTTTGTCAAAAATTTAATGTTATTGGTATTCAGCTTATATTTATTATTCATTTTTAGGTTAAATAAATCGTAATACATTTTATAAAAATTCTTGTGTTTTGTATCATTGTTTCAAGTTTGGAATACTAATAAAATTCTTTGTTGCATATTTCTTTAAAATTTTAATAAAACATGTCAATTTTTCATAAATTCCTTCTAAGCCCGAAAAATAAATAATTATCGTAAATGTTTTATTTCACTTTCTTATATGATTAATGTTCAAATCAATTATTATTTTTGGATTTTTAATATTATGTCGTGTGGTAATACCCTACTTGCAGAGCGTGAAGGGCCCCTTGTAAAGTCACTGTCTTCAAATGTTGTTTTATTGTTCACATAAAAAAAAAATGAAAAAAATCTTTTATACAAAAATTATGTTTGTACCACTTTGTGACAGTAATTATTATGAATTCTGTTACATTGTCTCCTCTAATTAAGAAAGTGTGTCGGTTCATAATTTCCCTAATAAATGGTCATTTCCTGACTTACACTTTGTGGATGGCCACTTGCAAATCAACCTCCTTTAAAAGTCGTTTTATTGTCCGTATAACAACATAGTTCAAATTAAAAGTCAATACTAATTTTCAAATGAAATAATTATTAATAAATTCAATAAAAATAACAGAAGTTATGTATACCATACCAGTACCGATACAAAATTCTGTTAATAAACCCACATACGAGGTTTTTGGGTTTACTTCGAAATCGGCAAAAGCTACAACTTTTTTGTCTAGAGACGAAAAATGCGCATTCAAATTTCGCAAAAAAATATTTTCAAAAAATTAAAATTTGTAACGTATTGAAAAAGTCTTCAGGCGCCGACGCGGTTCAGTGAGAAAAATGTATAGGCGGTTACGGATTGCGCCTGAATTATTATGCTGTAAAAAAGACCCATTGAAGTCGCTAAAAAATTTAATATGATGAATTATTAGAAATGAACGCGTTTTTTTATTTTAATATAATGTACTAAACTATTCCTCAAGATAATTTTAATTATATAACTTTAAAAATATTTTGTATGGAGAAAAGAAAAAATACGTATCAATTCATTTTTAAAGCAGATTAATTCTCAGGTCAAGCATTTTAGAAGAATTGTCCTTTAAAGCATAGAAAATTATTTTAATTGAAAAATAAAAACTGCGGGGTATTTTTTCCCACAGCTATAATTGTACAGGGTAAGCTATTTTTGAAAAAAATAATTCAAGATACCTTACGAAGAACTACAAAAAGTACTCCACACTTTTTCTTTTTATATAAAAATAATGTTCCATGCTCTAAAAGATAATTCCTTCTCTTCCAAGGATTGCGAGAGAACAAAAATAATTTTGCAAGGAAAAAATAACAAATGGGGGATAAAATTTTTGCTCAAAAAGGTATATTCTTAAGGGGTGGTATTAGGGTCGTTCACAAAAAACTTGTTTTTATTTTTTAGCAGACGTATCAAAACAGTTTGTTTCCTTGGGTAAGGAAATATTAGTTTATTTTTAGAGGAATATCTTGTGAATAAAAATTGTAGCTAAAACAAAGAACGAAACTTTTATTTATTGTGCCTGATTGGAAAAAAAATTATTTTGCGGCGGTAAAAGGCACAAAAATCACGATTACTCAGACGGAGGCAATAGGGAAGAAATATTGAATAGATATGGAGAGAAAAATTTTAAACCCGGGCATCAGAAAAATATATATTTTTTAAATTCTTTCAGAAAGCTTTCAATGGTTTCTTCGTCAACGAAATTTTATAAAACAGCAATATGCATGGATAGGAGGAAAGGAAAAGAACAGATTACTTATGTTACATAAAATAATATTTCTAATATTTTTTTTCATTCCCAACAAACATACAGTTAAACAACCTACACTTTTCTTGTGGTGAAAAATGTTATATAAAATCCTTTATCTATATTTTCTTAGATACACAATAAATAGACAGTTTAACAAAAACACATTCCTTGTGAGGAAAAATTTTTTTTTTTCTTATGTTATGAAAGAAAAATTGTTTTTGAGCTTCTTGTTTAGTAAGAACGGTATTAAATGCTTTTATGAGAGCTTCACCTCTTGCAGCTAAATCATTGACAACAATCTTTGCACTTTCTCACGAGCTTTCATGAGAGTTGATTTTTCTCCTACAAACTGAGATTATTGTCCAGGAAATGTAAAAAGATGTTATTTGAAACAAAGAGGTTTGTACTGTTTTTCTTGAAAAAGCCAGACAGCGGATTTTGTAAAAGAGTGTTTTTGTCCACGTGGATGCGTCGAGGAGGACTAGCAGTGCCATGTCCTTGCAAAGCAATAACCGGTTTTTTGCCTTGAAATAGACAAGCCCGAGTCAAAAAACGATAAACAAAGAGCGCATTTTTCTAAAGTACAACAAGTGTGCAGAAAACTTTTTGTTCATCACTTCCGCGATTTTGCGGTTAATATCGTTTTGAATGAGCTTTTTCAACATTTGAAGATCATTTAATGGGGCTAAGGCTGGGCAAGTGTACCACTTCTTTATGTACACTGGTTACGAAAAATATATATTTTCATACAGTGGATTATTTTGACCATCCATATTCGTTGATAGGCTCCCAGAGCACTTTTTTTTATTCCTTTCTCAATTTTTCTCCTAGAAATACTAAAGAAAGTAGGAGCAATTCTTCGCAATCATCACATGGGTGGGTGACACGTATCTGATGTTTAATAAAAATAATCAGTTCATCTCGCACTGGCTTGAGAAGAGCTGCAATTTTTGGGTCTTCCAATTTACTGTGATAAATATTCTAGTCAATACTGTCCCAACCCTCAGTAAATCTTTGGAACAATTTAATGCTTTGCCCAAAGATGGTTCAAATGCGGAATCAAATGCTACTCCAGGGAGAAGCTCTTGTATTTGATGCCTGCAAGCAAAGGCCTTTTTTCTTTCCAAGCTGTCTTCCAATATCTTACAACATTGCCTGTAATGCTAGCAGTGGTGTCGAAACACATTCAAGTCACTCGATCGATTAGATTCCTAATCTTCATCAATTCAAACGTAGCGTCTAGCTTGAGTTTACCTATCCCTGATGAAATGACAGGGTCTCTCAAAAGGTTGGACATTCCTTTACCTGTAACCAAAATTGCTATCCTATCCACATCCTTCTTCGAAGTTAAGTCTGGTCATAATTTACCATCTCAATAAATAACTAAAGTCACTTCAGGTTTAGAAGATTGTCTCATTTTATTGGCCGCTTGCTCGCGTATCCATCCACCTTCTCCTGATTTTTGATGTGAACCAAGCTATATTATTTATGTTTTGGTCCAAAGGATTACCCATAGAACTCATTATATATGCGGAATTCATATTTCTTGTGTTTGTGCTATCCAATACTGCAAACAATTCTTCAGTCAGGACATCATTTGCTGGAATTGCTTTCCTCGTTTTCGTTGGTAGAACAAATAGCTTATAAGAAAAATCCCTTAATTCACAATCCGATTCATTATCTTCATGGACGAGGATATTGAAATGATTTGTCACGTGTTGTTCCTTATTATTTCCTTCTGTCTTTCTTGGTTGGGTATTCCTTAAAATTGTTGTACTCTTGTTCTGAGTCTGTTTTATTTCTGCTGGCATGATCTCATCAGTTTCTTGTCTGCTCTTTTTCATGTTTTGCCAATCTTCGTATATTTTTTTCTTTATAACTTTATGCTCTCAAATGCATTGAATTCCTTTTTTCTTCTAAATTTGCATCGCCGTCTGAGCTATTATTCTGGCACTTTCTTGAACATTTCCTTTTTTCTGCCTCAAGATATTGTCTTCTGAAGGCAAGGTATGTTCATTTGTTATTCGTTTATTGTATTGAAAGAATAGTCTTCGAAGGTTAAACATACCAATGGTTGTACGACCCTCCTGCAATTGAAGCTAACTAAGTTTTATCTCACCACATATATTATATAGTATTGAAAACTGTTATGACAATGAATGACTTTTACTCTGACAGCATAAATGAGACTTTTGCCGAATGCATGTTTTATTTAAATCAGGAGTAAAAATAAAATGTTGTAGATGGAGAAACCATAAGTCGTGGTTAAAAATTTTGTTGTTAAAAATTTTTCTGGTGCCCAGGTTTTAAATGTTTCATCTCATATTCATTATAAATTTTTCCCTTTTGTGCGGGGAAGGTCTCAGAATTTTGGTAATACTTACAAAAAAAAAATTGTAAGGATACAACTATACTTATGATATCTCTTCCTAAGTTATGCTATTTTTTATGCCTTTTTCCGGCGCCAAATAATCTATTTTTTAATCAGACACAAAATGACAGTTATGCCGTTCATATTAGCTACAATTTATATCTATAAGGTATTTTTGTAAAACTAACATGTATACATAAAAAAATCAAAAACTACGAAAGCCTCAATTTTTTGTACATTTTATGCTCGCAATCTCTAACATTTTCTTTCTAAAAACATTTGGAGTGTATTTTCTCAACCAGAGAAACAAACTGTCGCGATAGGCTACTGAAAAATAAAAAAATTGTTTTTTGAGAACCACCTTAGGAGGAACATTAAAATATGGCAGTGTGTACTCGTACTGAAAAAATCTGGCTATTGGTATCGACATTTCAGTACAAATAGCCCATTTCCCAGATATTCGAATAGAAAAAAGCTGGATATTCGTACGGGAATTTTGGTACGCATATCTACAACCTTAAATTAAAATAATATTTTACAGGTTACATTTTCGAAAAATCCTAAATTTATGTGTTTTATAAATCTTAACTCGCAGAATCATATCTTATAGAGAAAATTATCCCGCCATTTTTATTTTTTTGAACAAAAATCATAAGTGCTTCAAACGTTTATTCTTTCTCTTTCAAGCGCGAAGCAAGTTCTAAAAATATGTTCATCAAAAAAAGAAAAAAAAGGAGATAAATTTTTTTTTAAGGGGTATAATCTCAGGGTGAAAGGCCTTCAAATATGAAAATACTTTAAATGTTAGGTTTCCTAAAAATCGTGAGTTTTGGTATTGAAAAAACACATAATAAAATTGTAGTCTGTGATGAGAAAAATTAATTCAATAATTTTTCTTTTTAAAACAAAATTGTACATTCTTTAAACGTCAGTTATTTATTTTTCAAACGTTGAGCGAGTTCTAAAAATAAGTTTATCGGAAGAAGAAAATATATGGGGTTTAAAATAAAACATATAAAGGGATGGCCCAAGTTTTCAAATTAAAAGGTTTTTTCGGTTTATTTAAAAAAGTCTTTACTTAGATTCAATAAATTATACAAGACTTGGTTACATTTAAAAATGTGTTTTTAAGAGAAATTCAAAATGATTTATTTTTTATCCAGGTAAATCGTTAAATAAGTTGTATTCACAACTAACCAAATTTCAGAAAAAAAGTCTGCAGAGTTTATTAGGGAAATTAGAAAATGAACAAAAATTAATTTATGTAACAGTACAAAAACAAAAATTAAAAATTACGTCACCTGAGTGACAATGAAAAAACAGAATATTTTTGTAACTCATGTCACTTCTTCAAAAATTTACTGTTAGCAAAGAAATGATTTGGTACTTTTTAATCGGAATAAATTAGAAAATTTTCATCGGGCCTCAAGGCTTTGAATATGAATATTTTTTTCCGGCGCCGTTAATTTTTTATCGGAGATGTACTGTTTTTTTTATGAGAGAGAATTTGAGCAGATAGCTCTTCTAAAATTTCTAAAATCATATGCACTTTTGATTAATAATTGTCTCAGTTTTGTATCAATCATCCTCTGAAATTGGACTCATATAAAATGAATTTTTGCAGATATTGTACTTTTGTTTGCGTACAAAATTTGCTTGAAATTATATGATTAAAATTTTGTTGAGAAATGAAATGTTTTTATTTTAAATACCATAAATATACAAAATAAAAAGGGTTGGTACAAGTTAAACAATATTCTGACTTATTTGTGACCATATTATTTATGAACAAAAAACTAAAATTCAATACAATATCTGTATGAACATTGAAAAATTCGAATAATCCAAATTAAAAAAAAAGATAGCAAAAGATGTTCGCGACATGTAACAAAATGTTCATAACTTGTTAGATTTACTTACAATAGGGGCTGAAAATTAATATGTGAAAATCATTCAATTTTGTGGCGGACATAAATTATAAATATAATCATCAATGTTAAACAATAAGTTTACGATTTAAAACATAAATTGCATTAAGTATAATAATAATCCACAATGAAACTATAAGTGAGGTTTCTTAATATTTTTTTACAAAAATGATGTTCATAAGTCGCTTTTGTTTACAAAAAAACTAAAACTATCTTATTATTATAAAATAATCATTTTTCATTTGATTTTCGTACTGAAATAACTTTTACTAACAGAAATCTCCATTGACCCATTCTGCAATGTTGATACATTGTGTGCTCTATCATAAGATAGATAATAAATTGAAAAGACATAAAACAAAATAAATACGAAATTTTCTTTCTACGGATAATTTAATTTTGTAATACACTACGAGATACTGAAAGATTTGAAAATTATGCTTATGTGTATTTAACATTTTACGTTTAACCGATTCAGTGAATCTTTATTATGTGCTAATTTCATGAATGCGATATCTTTCTCGTGCCAAGTATTTTGTAACGAAATTCTCACTGGAATATTGTCCTTCGAGAAATGCAGACTTTCCTCACATTTATCAAACATTTCCACTTAATAATACTTATAAATTTTTTCAAATAATTTCAAGTTTATTGTGATTCTTTTTTCATTTTAATATTGATAAACAAATGTTGATTACTTTATATTGATTCCAGTATTATTTAGTTAATAAAGTCTCAATTAAGGAATAAGAAATACATACATGCATACATACAGACATACAAACAAATAATTAATTAAACTCGAAATATTTATTGTAATTTATTATTATTTCATTGAGGATTATTTGTTTTGAAATGCTAACATCGAATTCTGTCAAAGATTCAAAGTCTATTTTATTATTCTAGCAGATTCTCCGCATCTAGGTTTTGATAAGAGCTAAACTAGGATTTACATCTATGACGGCATTTGACAGGTTTCGTTTTAAACTTCTCAAAATAAATATTATCAATATAATTAATTATTTTTAGGAGTATGAATAATTTCCGTAATCTTCTGTATCGAAATATTTGTTTTTTAAGTAATTTGACCGTATGTATTGATACTCTTCTGGATCAAAGTAATACTTCGGGATTGAATATAATTTAATATAATTTACCAAAGAGACAAAAAATGGTTGCAAAGAATCCTAGAATCCTAGATGACTGTTTAATGAATAATAATTTTTGAATTTTATAATTTTAGTACAACTTATGGTTTTTTATAATTATAAGGTAAATTATAAGAAAATGAAATAAGTATATTAAGTACGGATATTACTAAATAAAAATATTTCGTCAGATAAAAAAATTATGAACTCTAGTAAAATTATTTTCGATGCCCAATATTTGAAGTCAATATGAAACGCCTGTATTCTGTAACTGAAATCCGTCTGGAAGGAACCTATTTCTGATCGTCAATACGGCTGACATTTTATTTTTGGATAGCAGCATCTGAGGTACAGGATCCAGTGAATTCTCATGTTCCTACAGTTATTTTGTAGTTTCTCTGAAATAAAATCAGAAATAATTCTTCGTATTCGGGATCAAGGTTCTAGGTTTTCAAAAAAAATCCACTGCAGGAACGACCAACAAATTCAATATGAAAAATTTTTTAGGGAAAGTGTTCACGACAAGTTTCTATAAATAAATAAATTTATATAATAATTCATTCATAGACAAAATATAAGAATCTGAATAGGTATAATCAAACAGAAACTGCGGACAATAATTGCATCCATAATTCAGGCCTTCAAAATTAAACAATTAAGATTTTTTTCTATTAAAAAATAAAATAACATTTCTAAAGAATTCCAATTTTTGAATGAATTTATGAAGAAACAATAATGAATGAGTTTTAATTGAATATTCACAAGTATCAGCAAATATTTTTGAAGATTTTGAGGGACATTGAAAGATTTCACTGAATATGATTTTAATGTTCAATCTTAATTCAGAAAACTTTGGCATATTTGAAAAGAGTGTGATATTTAATAGAATCATAATATTTCTAATCCTAAAGATTACTAATTTGAGGCAAAAAAATTATAAACATTTTTTCAAATATTTAATTCTATTAATTAATTAAATTTTATTCAATAATAAATATTTAACCAATTTTTTGGAATTTCCATTAAAATGATGAAATTTCTGATGATAAGTTTCTTGAAATCTTTTCTTCAAATTTTTTAGATCTTAAATCTCCTGGAGATTAGCTATCAAAACATATTTTTGGATAAAAAATTCGATTGAAAAAATTTTTCTTAGTTTTTCTAAAATAATTCAGTTCTTGTGCATCAAATTTGAAATATGTCAGAAAAATTCTCTAGCTGTAATAGAAATACGTTTATGGTCTCCTGTGCGTTATGAGCGCACTAATTTCCCTTTCTTAAAACAACTTGTTCCATTTTCCAACAGTTTGTTATAGATTGAATAACAAAATATTTCATCATCTAATAACATTTTGAATAAATATTCCATCAAAACATATTTTTTTTTGTTGATCTAACGTCATCGCTGCCGAAGATTCGATTTTACCAAGAAAACTCCAGTAAATTAAATATCAATGACACCATTTTTTCGATTCACTTACAATTTTTTTTAAATTATCAGATTTTTTTTCATTAATAAAATATGACTTGCCGCGTATGTAATAATCCGACACCGTACTTATATTTTTATATTTCACTAAAATTTTTTTAATATTAAAAAAATTAAATTAAATATACAATTTCAAGGTATTTCCGGATGGAATATGTTCATTCAGGGTAGAATTAAGTTTGATTATTTGAATTTGATTCGTTTTTTCTATAAGATTCCATTTACTACATTCTCTGGACATATTTGTCATGGAAATGTATAAAATAATTATTTTATTTTTATTTTAAATTTTTATTTTTGAAGCTCGAGAGTAAGAAAATTGTAACATTGATGTGTCATGAGGCTTGATACCTATAATTTGTTTTATCTCGTGTATTCACAAATTTTCATTATTTCACATGTGTAATACATTAAATGAGAGCTTAAGTTTCATAGATTTGAGATTACTGCGCTTTTTCTTTATTTGGATGCGACTTTATTTATTAATTAGTTGTTCCATAATATGTACACCTTTTTTAAAATGGTCCTTATTTATGGAACGGAGAACATGGGTGTTTCATATCGAAAGGGCACGTTTTCAACGCTTGCTCCTATTTGTGGAACAGAGGAACTTTTACAATAAAATTTGTTTTTCAATGTATAAAATGAACCATGTTATCTTATTATCATATAATACTTAAAATTTGAGTTGAACAAATTAATTATCAACTAAAAAAATATTAATTCTCAACAAAATAGTTGAATTTTCAACCAAAGTGATCAATTTTCAAATAAAATGATGAATGTTCAACTGGAATAATTGAATTTCAAACCAAACACATAAATTTTCAACTAAAATGACGACTCTTCCAACTGAAATGGTGGAATTTTCAACCAAAAAGATGAATATTCAACCATGAAGATTAATTTTCTACAAAAATACGAATTTTCTACATAATATATGAATTTGCAACCAAGTTGTTCAATTTCCAACTGAAAATAATACATTTTTAATTAACAGTTGAATTTTACAAAAAAAATAGACAAGAATTTTCAACAAAAAATAGAATAGTCAAACGTTAAGTTAACAAATTAATTTTTAACAAAGAAAAAACAGATTTTCAATCAAACAGTTCAATTTTCAACTAATGTGATGAATTTTCAACTGAAATGATGAATCTTCAACTGGAATAGTTGAATTTTATACCAAAAAGGTACAACAAATTTTCGGAAAATATTTTAATTAAAAAAAAAAGATCAATCATCAATCAAACAGTTAAACTGTTGTCTAAAAAGATAAATTTTTCTCAGAAGAAGAATAGTTAAATTTTCTTCAAAAGAAAAACTAATTTCTAAAAAAGAAAAGCGAATTTCCAACAAAATAGTTACATTTTCAACTGGAATAGATAAATTTTCAGTTAGAAAAATTTATTTTCAACAAGGTCGTTAAATTTCCAATCAGAAATTAATTTTCAATTAGAATGATGAATCTTCAACTGGGATAATTGAATTTTATACAAAGAAGGTACAAAAAATTTTCAACAAATATTCCCATTTTTAAATAAAAGAGATCAATTATCAATCGAACAGTTGAATTTTCGTCCAAAAAAGATACCATTTCAACCAAAGATGAAATAGTTAAATTTTCTGTTAAAAGAAACCTAATTTCTACAAAAAAAAAACGAATTTTCAACAATATAGTTAAATTTTCGACTGGAATAATTAAAGCTTTAGTAAAAAAAACTGATTTTCAACATGGTCGTTAAATTTGCAATCAGGGATGAATTCTCAATTAAAATGCGAATCTTCAACGAAAAGAATTAATTTTTAAAAAGAGTTACACTTTTATCGAAAGAGTTAAATTTTCAACTAAAAAAGATGAATTCTCATCAAACAATGTAATGTAATTGGAATTTCAACCAAAAAAGATTTCGATTTTTGAATAATTAAAAAACAGTCAAGTTCGACCAAACAAGAAAAATTTTCAAGAAAAGTTGAGTTTTTAATTAAAAAATACTTTT
The DNA here is from genome assembly GCA_932178445.1 of Andricus quercusramuli. Lineage (NCBI taxonomy): Eukaryota > Metazoa > Arthropoda > Insecta > Hymenoptera > Cynipidae > Andricus > Andricus quercusramuli. Next base: position 153,123 of record CAKNXH010001844.1, on the reverse strand, counting down.
TGGTCAACAGAGAAAACAAATTTAAAAAGAAATGTTAAATATTCAAGGAAATATATAAATTTTCAACCAAGAAGAATAATTTTTACGAAAAAGGACGAATAATCAATAAAACACAGGAAGTTATTATAGAGTACAATAAAAGAAAGAAAATGAAAAGGGTACTTAGGCTAATATTTGACTTACACTTTACTTTGACTTTTTTAGTTATTTAGTTCGATTTGATATAGAAAATAATATCAAATAAGCCATATTAATAAAGAAAAATACATTTCTTTGCTGTTCCATAATAGGGACATGCATTAGGGAACACCGGTACCAGAGTCCAAAAGTTGTTTCATAATAGGTACATAAAGGTCGTTCCGTATTTTCATAAATATAATAACTTTGCCTAAACTCAATAAAAGTTTTAATAGGTGTTTCGCATTCAGAAAAGATCAGCGCATTCATTGATATAAACATTTTGTAAATATATTCTACTATCGTTCAAAAATTAACGAAAATCTCAAAACCTCCTCCAAATTTGTCTCATGATAGGTACCTTTACCTTAACAGGTCCCAGAATTTTTCTCCCAATATGACTATTTGATAACATTTTCAAGATTTGGTGACGATTTAACGTTCCATTTGAAAAACCATGTGTTTTGTTTAAAATTTAACAATTTTCTTAACATTTTTGTTTGCGAATTATTTTTTTGTTGGCTGATGGTTTAAATATTCCATTTTCGGTTGAAAATTGTTCTCCTTCATTTAAAAATTCAACTATTTGCTGGAAAACTTCTGTATTTTGATTGAACTTTGTCATTTGTATAAAAAATTGATTTTCTTTGTGACTAATTCACCTTTTTGTTCGCAAATGTATATATTTTATTGAAAATTAATCGTTTTTGTCCGAAAATTAATCTCTTTGGTTCAAAATTCATTTCTTTGGTTTGAAAATTACTTTTTTATAATAATTAATATTTGAAACTAATTATTGAACTATTGTATGTTTGATTGAACTCTTGTCTTCTCCAGTTGAAAACTCAACTATTTGTTTAAAAATGTATGCACTTTTTTGAAGCCTTGTCTTTTGTATAAAAAATTAATTTTCTGTGTGAATAATTCACCTTTTTGTTTGAAAACTGATATATTTTGATGAAAATTAATCTTTTTTGGCCGAAAATTATTCTTTTTGTTTAAAAATTCATTTCTTTGGTTTAAAAATTAGTTTTTTGTCAGAAATTAATTTTTTAAACTGATTATTTAATCACTTGAAATTCTATATATAGTACCTATGAAGTTTAGTTAAAATCAAACAAAAAATGTCGGAGATACAGTATTTTTTTAAAATTAATAAAAAATTCAAAGTGACGTAGTTCCTACAATTTTTAAACTTTTTCGAAAATATTTCATCACATTTTCTCACCTACCTAACACTATTATTTCTCACAGTTTCAAGAAAATAGCTGGACCTGCAACCTCTCAAAGGCTAATTTTTTTCAAATATAAATTTTGACAGCCCTTGTCTATCACATTTTAATTAATATGTCAACTTTTATGAACAAAATAGTCAATAGTTAGTCAATAACTGAAATTTTATGGGAAATTGTGTCCCTCGCTATGTAGGTTCACAAGCGCAGAATTCTCGCAGCTGCAAATAATCCTGTCAGTTTCTAAAATATCCGCCTTTTTGGACATTGCGAATATATGTACACTGGCTGCAATGAGCGTGTATAGTGACGTTTGCACAAAAATAGAAATTCTACTATGTTTAGACGGCCTACACTCGGTATCCGGCCAAAAATCTTGGGAGCGTCGGACTCTTTTGAACTAAAATCAGTGATCCTAAAAAATTTCCCTAGGGACTTAAAAATTCGATTTTTACATTCCCAATGAGAAAAAGTGAAAAAAAATTTGTTGGGAATCCTGCTGCCAAACTAGGGAATTATTTTACTACTATAAAAGAAAGCAACAGCCTAAATTATTATCAAACATTATAAATAAGGTCTGAGAAAGTATTTTAATTTGAAACTATTTTTTTTTTATTTCTTTAAACTTCTATAGTTTTTGACTCAATTCTGATATTTTACTTTTTCATCGCTTTTTTAATATCCTTCTTCGAAGTCCTTCGGAAAATTTGAAAAAGTTCAAAATTAACCAATTTTTAAGCGAAAGGTAATAAAAAACCGAAATCATCCAAAGAAGCCAGTTTTCTGTTGAATTGAGTCGCCTTTAAAGACGTCATCCTGTGAGCTTTATGTAGGCTGAACCATTTTTGCGAGCAGGAGAATTTTCGTCATGAAATTGAATTTTCACATTTTTCTCGGAAACATAAAAAAATTTTAAGATAAAAATTTGAACGCCTTATAAAATTCTACAAAAATACATCTTGCTCTTTTATAATATGTTGCATGGTTCAAGAGAAATATTCGAAAAATATATTTCACAGCAAAAAAATGTTTCCGACCTCAAAAACCGTTTACCCCACATAAAACTAGCGTCATATCTTACTTTTATTAGCAGACACTTTTTTAAAAATGTGAGGAAAAATAAAAAATGTGGGATCTTCCAAAAAATATTCTTTTAAAATTTGGAAATTCGAAGAAAAAAATAAAAAAGATGTTCTGAAAAACCCCACTTTTTTCGTCATATCTCTTTATGGTTTCTACTTATATGAGGAAAGCATCCTGTAAGCTTGCAAGCTTAACTATTTTTGGGGCTGAGATAATTTTTTCTCTAAATATATATATATATAAGTAAATTTTCCTAAATTTTCAAAAATCTGGATTCAAATTTAATTAAAATGCTTCAAAAAAGTCAATTTTTGGGGCCGAGAGAATTTTTTGTTCTAAAAATATAATTTTTGGATTTTTTTCGTAAACGGTGCAATATATTAAAAATGAGAAAGAGATATTTTTTACAGAACTTTCTCAGACGTGTCAATTTTTATCTGAAATTTTTGTTACCTATCGTTCTTTCCGAGAAATATGTGAAAATTCGATTTGATAAAAAAAATTATCCTGGCCACAAAATCTTTTTCGCACACATAAAACTCACAGAATGCGTTCCTTGTAGAAGACCAAATTTGACAAAAAATTAGCAAGAAACATAAGTGAGGGCTTTTTGTTAAAATCAACTTTTCATATTTTCAAACAAAAGGTCGCTGTTTCATTAATTTCGAACTTTATTAAATTTCCACTAGCCTTTCACTAGCCTTTCAACAGCCCTTCACTAGCCCTTTTAGTAAAGAAATTTTTCAAAAAAAGCAATAAAAATTCGATACGATTAGGGTTTTGAGTCTTTATTTGAGTTTGCTAATTTTTTATTGATTTTTTTTCAAAAAGTACAT
>CAKNXH010001844.1:0-149695 GCA_932178445.1 Andricus quercusramuli | reverse complement strand
CCCCCCCCCCAACGGATTAGTGACTTGAAAAAATGAAAATTTAAAGCATCTGAATACATACTTTACGCTCTTTCCCCTAATCCCATCTTTTCCTTTTTTTAAATAATTAATTTTTTCCCCTCTGTTTTCAAGAAACTTCCGTTTTTTCTTGTTTTTTTGCGCAAATGCGAACTGAATTAATAAAACATAATTTAAAAAATCCAACGATTTTACGTTGAAAGTTACTTCTTTTTAATTGTAAAGTCCACTATTATATTTTTGGTTCAGAATTAATATCTTTTGGTAAAAAATTCGACTATTTGTTTCAAGATTGAACTATTTTGTTGAAAATTCATTTGCTTCAACTGAAAACTAATTCGACTGAAAATTCAAATAATTCATTTTGTTCTGAAAACTGATAGTTTTTAGTTCGAATTTCAACTATTAGATTTTGGATTGAGAATTCATCACTTTTGGTGGAAAATTCAACTATTTTATTGAAAATTTTTTTTTTTTGCCGAAAATCAATTTTTTAAACTGCTAATTCACCTACGTAATTTTTGGTTGATAGTTGATCGTTCTTATAGTTTACAATTGAACTATTTGGTTAAAAATGAAAATTTTGGTTGAGAATGAATATCTTCTAGTTGGAAATTAAACTGTTTTGTAGAAAATTCCTCGTACTGGCAAAGAGCTAAACTATTTTCTTCGAAAACCCGTCCTTTTGGATTGAAAATTCTATTATTTCGGCAGAAAATTCAACTATTTGGTTGAAAATTCACTTTTTGGTTGAAAATTCAACCATTTCGTTTTACATTTTTTTCTCTTTTGAATGAAAAATCTTTTTGAAGAAATGTTATCATTTTTGAGTAAACGTGCAACTTTTGCCCAAAAATAAATCTGTTTTGGTTGAGGATCCAACTATTTTATTGAAAATTCTTATTTTTTGGTTGAATTCAACTGTTTTTGATTTGAAATTAAAATCTTTTTGGTTGAACTATTAACTATTACATTTTTTGTTCAGAATTCTTTCTTATTGTTGAATTTGACTGTTCTTTATCCAAAATTAAAAAAATTTTTCGTTGAACCTTCAACTATTATATTGTTCGTTTAGAATTTATCTTTTTCTATCAAAAACTCAACTACGTAGTTGAAATTTGAACTTTTTTATCAAAATTTAATTTCTTTCCTTGAAGATTCTTCAGTATAGGGAGAAATTCAATTATTCTGTTGAAAATTGAACAACTTTGTTGAAAAGTCACATTTTTTGGTAAAAATTGAACTGATTTTTTTATCATTCGCCTTTTTTTGATAGAAAATTGTCCTTTTGGATTGAAAATTCAACTGTCTTCTAAAAAATTCGTCTTCCTTGTATAAAAAGTTGTTTTTGATTGAAGTATAATCTTTTTTGTTTTGAAGATTCGAACGTTTGGTTCAAAATTCACTGTTTTTATTAAGAATGTAACAATCTTGTTGAAAATGCCTCTCTATTGCTTGAAAGGTCAACTATTTGGTTACAAATGCGACTATTTAGTCTAAAATTGATAATTTGTATTGTTAAAAAATCAACTGTTTGATTGAAAAATCATCCTTCTTGGTTGAAAAGACATCTTTTCGGGTTTAAAAGTTAACTCCTTTCTACAACATTCGACTTATTCGCTTAAAAATTCAACTCATTCGTTGAAAATTCATATCTTTCGGTAGAAAATTAATATTATCCAATTTAAAATTGATCTTTCTTGATGGAAATGCGACTCCTAGTAAAACAGCGACTAATCACACCTATGGCCATATCTCGCCACGTGGCCATAGGTGTGACCATAGTATGTTTTTTGGACACGGAGCGACCAAAGGATAACAGCTCTCTAAATATATATTTATGGACAATGTAGAGAATGTAAAGAGTGATAGGATGAGCACTTATGAGGTGTACTTGTCGCTTATGTTCAATTCCTGTGTCAGATAGAACGTACGCAACTAAACGCTGTGCACACCTATTTCTAGAAGATCTGGCCTCAAGCCACGCGAATTATTATCTATTCACTGTCATTAGGCGACCCAGAGTTGCACTAGTTGTCTTCTATTAGTCCCTTATTGTCTCATAGTTTCAGCCCTCATACAGAAATAAACACTTTAATCATTATTATTATTTAAATTTATTAAAAAAATAAAAACTTTCGACTTTACTTAAATTATTATTATATTATATTATTATTATATTATTGTTATTTTTTTAAACATCAAACTGGGCGAAAGGGATCTACTTAATTTCGAAGTTTCTTATCCTAATAATTCTTTTCTAACTTAAAGCCTAGGTGGCCAGAATTTTTCAGAGAATAGTTAAAAATAATCTTGAAAATAAAAAAGTCTGATTGAAAAAAATTCATTTTTATGTCAAAAAATCGAAATACCCAGTTTTTTCGAAAACGAAGCGAGATATGAAAAAAGGGAGGAGAGAAACATTTTTCATTGACAAAATTCCTACAAAAAGACCACTATAATTTGTGCTGTCACTGTTTTTCTTGAAACACTTGATTTCTCGATTTCACTATAATTTATTTTTTCCTTAGATCTTCCTCTTGATAAATCCAATTATTTTAAGTAGAAAAACTATGAATTTACACATAACATATGTTTTTCAATACAAAAAATGTTCAGGCAATTCGAATAATATTCATTTGTAGGAATTATATCAAGGAACAATTTTTCTTTCTGGAACTTTTTTTCGAATCTCGCTTTTTTTTGGGGAAAAACTGAGCATTTTTTCCAAATAAAAATAAAGGTTCATTAAAAAAAACATGATGTCTAGCGTCCTGGAAATTCTTGAAACCCTGGAAAAGTCCTTGAATTTTTCTCATGGTCCTGAAATTTCTATTCTAGCTTTCTAAACATGTTCTTTGCTGAACGAAAAAATGCTGCTCAACCATTTTTTTGTAGTTTTCATTTGATTTCTAATTTTTTGTTTCGTTTGGCAGTAGAAAAAAGCACCTTTTCAACAACAGATTCTTTATTTTATCACGGTAAAAATCGCAAAGCTACAATCGAAAATATTTCAAAATTTCTCATTTATTCCCGATTTTTTTTAGCTTTAACAACAATTTCATTAGAATTATTCAAATATAATAATTTTTTCTGTCAATATATTAAAAGTTCAATTCCGCAAAATTCAATTCAGGAAATTTCTATCAGAGGCAATTTCAATGAAATTTGAAAAAATTTTTATTTTAATTTGAAATTATTGTATTCCTCGTGTAAACAATAGTATGTTAGAAAAGTAACAAGATTAAAATTTTGTCATTTCAATATTAATGGTCAGGGAAAATAAAAAATTAGTCGGAGTAAAGTTAGGGAAGTTGGAAAATAAAGTTTGGGGCTACCCTAAGATAATATTCTCATTGGTAATTTATTTGCCTTTTACTTTTTTTTTTCTGTTGCTTTCTCCTGATTATTGTACTTTTGGTTAGGAATTCTATCATTTGCTAGGAAATTCAACAATTTTATTAAAAAGTCTTTATTTTTGTTCGAAATATCTACTATTATATGATTAATTAAAAATTCATCTCGTTTGATACAAAATTAAATTATTTGAGTCAATATTTAACCACTTTATCAAAAACTATTTTTTTTCCTGAAAATTCATCTTTTAAGTTGAAAATTTATTTTTTCGTGTTGAAAATTAATTTTTTAAATTTAAAAATTAGCTACTCAAGTTGAAAATTCATTATTTTCATTAAAAATTTATCTCGCCGGTTGAAAGTTTAACTACTTTGTTGAAATATATATTTTTGTTAAAAAAAATCGTTGCTATTTTTAAATTACAATTTAACTACTTTGGTAAAAGCTGAACCACTATGTTCAAAATTGATTTATTTATTACTTGAAGCTTCATTTGTTTAGTTGAAAATTTGTTTGAAAAAAAATTGATTTCTTACCTGAAAATGTACCTTTTCCATTTTTTTGCTAAAAATTGATCTTTTTTCGTTAAAAATCTGACTTTATGGATAGAAAACTAATTTTTTTGTTTGAAATGTTGTCCTTTTTGGTTCAAAATGCAACTGCTTAGTTGGAAATTAACTTTTTTTTGTTGAGATTTAATATTTTCGAGTTGAAAATACAACTGTTTTGTGAAAAAAATCGTGTTTTGGATTAAAGGTTCAACAATTTAGATGAAATTTTTTCTTTTTTAACTGTAAAATCTCTATTTGGTAAGAATTTGTCTTTTTTGGCAGAAAATTCAATTATTTGGGTGAAGATTAAACCACTTCATTAAAAAATCTTTTTTTTTGTTCAAAAATCGACTATTTGGTTGAAAATTGATTTGTGTGGTAGAAAATTCCAGTATTGGGTGAAAAATTCAACTATTTTGTTGAAATTCTATTATTTCATTGGAAGTTGAATTCAAATGACTTTAAAACTCGATAACTCGGTCAAATTTCCACCAATTCTAATAAAGAAAATTAAACTCTTTTTGATGATATCAACAGCAACAAATTATTGATAGAAAAATTCTTATAAAACTGTTGGAAGAGTTGAAAAAATAAGAATAATTGAAATATTCTCGACTATAGCGTCGTGAATTTTAACCGTGATAAAATGAGCAATTATCAAAAAACGGCTTCTCGACCATAAAATCAGATTTTGGGGACGTATGAGAAATTTCTCATGACATTTCTTTTTAGTTCCACCCAACCTAGAATCACTACTATATTTCGTAAAACGTATTTTCCACTGTAAAAATAGGTACATGGTTAAATTAAATTTTTTGCTCTGGAAAACCTCGAAAAGTCCTGAAATTTTTTTCTAAGATCGAGCAATGATTTTTCTTTTTTTTATCATGAAATAGATAACGTACATCCCAGATATAAAATCGAGAGAATTATTCTTGATTGATCTTATTAAACATTATTAATAAAAAATTTGGTAGAAAATTTGTAACAAAAAAAAAATTTGTTTAGTAGATAATTTATAATAGTTTATCGACTGACGTTATTACTTCAAGAACAGATTAGAAGTGTTTCTCTCGTTAGTAGAAGCTCGTTAGATTTTTGTTTCAAACACATTTTGAACTCAATAAATCAGAATAAAGTTAGAACATAAAATCAGCAAAATGACAGTTTGACAGGTTTCATACATTTTTCGTGCATTGCAAAGGTTGGCAGCTTATGACACTTTTTAAACTTGATCAATTTGAAAGTTTAATAACATGTGCAGAAGTGCAACACTGTTTTCCAAGGTAAACTAGCAGACTGTTTCATATACCAACTAATATTTTTTACATTAAAAAAAATATAACCTAAATAACGCATTTGTATGTATTCTTCTTCATTTTTAACAAATCATCGTTATTTACGCAAATTTTTCCACATTAAAAATGAAAATACAGACAATCAGGCAATTTCACTTCATGGCCAGCTAAACTCACTTCGCCGAGTGCTGTTTATGGACAAATAAAAACTAATTTCTGAATACATATATACAGAAAAAATTATGTTTTTTTTAATCTCAAAAATCTCTTCTACTTTCATAATATCCGGCACTCAAACAACTTATATTTTTTCGATATAAATAAAGAGTAGCAAAGAAAAAGTGCATAAGTGAAGGGCGGCAGTATAGAACTAGATAACCAAAAAACTTGGAATTTTTCAAAAGATTGAAAAATTATTCTCGAGAATTAAAATCATAATTTAAAGATAAAATAAAAGTCCACTTTCGAGCTGAATTTCGGTCAAAAAACTTTTTTTTTAAGTTATCCAGGTTCTAGAAAATGGATGTAGAAGTTGACAATCTGAAAGTGACCCTAACCTAAAGTTAGATAGAGACTTGGCTGCGGATTACAATAAAACCTTCAATTTTCCGTGAAAAAAAGAAACATTCTCCTGAAGAAATTTCTCCAAATGAAAAATTAATTTGAGAACTTGTGTGCCAAATATCTAAGAGCTGTTCAAATAATTTATTGCTCATAATAAAAAAAAATTGTTACTCGTATAATATGTGAAAAATTTTGATGAAGAAAATTTGACAGTAGTTTTTACTTTGTTAAGAATATTTGGTTGAAAATTCATGTATTTTATTAAGGATTCAACTATTTTGCTGAAATAGTTGAATTTTTGTTTCGTAGAAAAATGCCCTTTCGGCTTGAAAATTCCACAATTTGGTAGAAAATTAAAGAATATAGTTGAAAATTATCTTTCTGGCTAAAAATTCTTATTTTCGGATTGAAAATTCCATTGTTTTGTAAAAAATACGTTTTTTATGTTTGAAAATTCATATCTTCGTATACCTTTTTGGTAAAAAATGCACTGCTTGGTGGAAATTCATCTTTTTGATCGAAAATTCAACTTTTTCTTCAAACATTAAACTATTTATTTGGAAATTAATTATTCAGCAGAAAATTAACTTTTTTGTTAAACATTCATAGTGTTGGGTGTACCATTTGACTGTTTTGTGAAGTTTTTTTAATTAATCTTTTTGGCTGTGAGTTCCATTTTTTTATTTTTTATTTTTAATTACATTTTCCGTGACCTAATTACGCCACGTAATGGGTGACATGATTACAAGACATATTAACGCCTTATAAGAAAAAAGAAGCTAAGGTCTATATATATATCGAAGTGTCTCGTCGCCCCGAAATTCAGGATGACTAGCCCGTTTTCAACATTTGGCTAGTCGTCCCGAAATTCGGGATGACTAGCCCATTTTCAACATTTGGCTAGTCGTCCCGAAAATTATGTATTTTTTTTTTATTTCTCTCCTTTTGAGTAAGCCGAAGATTAACAAAACTGCTCTTCATCCCTAATTGAAAATAAATGTTAAAAAACGGATAGAACTAAGAGTTAGGTTATATTTTATAAAGTGTAGTCTTTTAAGCTTTGACGTATCTAAATTATGTTATGTATTTGCACTGTGTCACCGCAGTCTCAAGGTCGTTCGAAACTTTCCCATGATTTCCGTGCTCTGATTGGACCTTCCTTTGATGTGATCTATAGACTCTTGACTAGATACACTTGTTGCCTTTGTATTTAGAATCAATCATTCATTTGTAAAGAGCACGAAGTAGTATAAGGAGATCCAACTCTAATATAAGGATACTTCCCATTTTTCCGTGCCCACTTCCTATAGCATACCAGATAAACTATTGTAGCGCCTCTCGTGAGAAAATTTGAAACTATTGTGTTTTACAATGTCTGCCTCCTTTCGTCGTCTGCTACCGGCTGTCAAAACTGGCGAATAACCTGCCAATGAAAACCATTTTCAAAACTGCCTCCAAAACCTATGTTATAATGGGTTTCCGCAAGAGGCGCCACAATACTTAATCTGGTTTTGCTATAGGATGTGGGCACGGAAAAATGGGGGGTACAATTTTCCGTAATGGCCCATAGAGATGGATCTCCTTATACTACTTCGTGGTAAAGAGTAAAATTCAATAATTATTCGCTCTAGCACTCTAAAACACTTTTTTGTGATCCAAAAATCATAAAAAATTTATTTAAACATTTAATAATTTCCAAAAAGCAAGTTCTTTACTGCCAATGAGACTGCCGATGCGACGCATGCGCAGTACAGTTGGGGAGCCGAATTGAGAGCACTGCATCTTTATTCGGTTTTTCGTCCGATTTTGCGTGTTATTGCGCGTTGGTTAACGATCACGTGACATATAGATCAGCTGTTCTGTGTGCCAGCCTATACTGGCCGTAACACCCCTACCCCTTTTCCAACGCCTCGTGGAGGCGGGAAGGCACCCCTGTGACTAGTCACAGCAATCATGTAAGGTAACACCCCTACCCCTTTTCCAACGCCTCGTGGGGGCGGGAAGGCACCCTTGTGACAGGTCATAAAAATAATGTAGGTAACACGCCTACCCCTTTTCCAACGCCTCGTGGGGCGGGAAGACACCCCTGTGACAGGTCACAAAAATAATGTCATGTAACACCACTACCCCTTTTCCAACGCCTCTTGGGGGCGGGAAGGCACCCCTGTGACTAGTCACAGAAATAATGTGAGGTAACACCCCTACCCCTTTTCCAACGCCTCGTAATTTTGGTCTAGTTGAAAGCAGTAAAATTAATTTAGTGCATTATTTTCAGGCCGACTAGACAAATGTTGAAAATAGGCTAGTCGTCCCGAATTTCGGGGTCATTAACATTTTTTGTGATTTTTGTCTAGTTAAAACGAGAAATTTCCTAAAATGCATTATTTTTGGGACGACTAGCCGAATGGAGAAAATAGGATTGTCAATTTTGGTAATTTTGGTAATTTTGGTCTAGTTAAAAACAGTAGAATTAATAAAGTGCATTATTTTCGGGATGACGAGCCAAATGCTAGAAATAGGCTAGTCGTCCCGAATTTCGGGATGACTAGCCAAATGGTAGAAATAGGCTAGTCGTCCCGAATTTCGGGATGACTAGCATTTATCTTGATTTCCGGCTAGTCGTCCCGAAATTCGGGACGACTAGACGCAGCCTATATATATATAAGACTTTGTATTTATTAAAAATAAAATAAAAATATATTTATTTTTCGCTTTGTCTGTAGTATAAGGTCGTCGTTTTCAATAGAGGTGAAAAATAATAAGAGGGGGAAGTTGCCTGGTTGTGGGCACAGTTAGGTATTTTCTTTATAACTTCTCACTAAATGAATTTTATGCAGCAATATACATATAAATAGGAAGCTAAAGACCTTAGCTTACTACTTGTGATATAATTGATTAGTTTTTGTTAAAAAAAAAAATGAATATTCAACTTTTTATGGAGTACTCAATTGACAAACACACGCGCTAAGTGAAAAAAATTAGGTGCACACAACTGGCAAAATGGTGGTGCCCACAACTGGCGAAATGGTGGTGCCCACAACTGGCGAAATGGTGGTGCCTACGACTGGAAAATGCAGAGTTGTCAAGAAATGACCAGAAAATTTTGTAGTGTGAACATTTTCATGAAACCGATATAAAATCACAAAATATATTGAATTCCCTTTAAAAATATAGATTACTTACTTTTTTGCAGCAATTTATTTTGGTTTATTGCACTTCAAACACAAGAAAAAACTACATCACCGTCCATTTTTATGGATGAAAAAATGTAATCGGTTGTAGAAAGTTATGCCGAGGTGCCCACAACTGGGCAACTTCCCCTAAAAGAAGAATAATATAACCCATTTCTAGCTTGACTCACCCGGTAAGAAGAGAGGAATTCAAAAAAATTCAGAATCTGAATTTCCTCTGATAAGTGATATTTCCTTGATCGAAAGTTCCAGCAATTATATGAATAGTTTTTTATAATTCTATCGAACAGAAACATATTTGGACTGATTTCATATGAAATTTCACAAAAAAAGAGTATGGAGTCAAAAAAACGATCTATATAACATTGTAGTAATATTGGTCCAGCATAGTCGAAATCCAAATTTTTTTAAATTTCCTGCTTACCATTTTTTGTTTACTTTGAATTTTTGGTTTAGGTTAAATTTTTGCAACTTGACTGCTAAACATCTGAAATCGTTTTTAGGGTTTAGGAGAAGAGAGGAGATGTTTAGTGGCCAACTTGCAAAAATTTAACCTAAACCATAAATTCAAAGTCAAGTACAGAAAAAAGTGGAAAGCAGAAAACGGTATAGATAAAGGATGAAAAGTTAAGAAAATATAAAATATAATTATTAAAATCACTCCACCGTTATGGTAGACAAAAAAATTGAAATTTCCAAACTTATATTCCACAAAAACGAATAGAAACTATGCAAGTGCAGATATTTTGTGGACAGATTAGAAGGAATTAAAATAATCGAAAATAAAGCATATCAGAATGGAATTAAAAATAATCATTAAACAAAAGATTGAAATTTCCAAACGTATGTTGTACACGGAGGAATAGAAACCATGTAATAATCAATGAAAATCGATGAAAATTAACATTTTTGGGTTCATTTTAACTGGTAGAAATTTTGTTGTCGAAAATTATCTTTGAAAACTGAAAATGTAACTATTCCACTTTTGTTTAAAAACATATCTTTTCCAGTTGAAAATTCAACTATTTAGATGGAAATGCGACTATTTTGGAAGAAAATTCAACTATTTAGTGCCGGGTTGACAGTTCAACTGTTTTGTGAAAAATTCATGTATTTTATTGAAAATTCGTCTTTTTGGGTATAAAATTAATCTTCTTTTTTTGAAAATTCCTCTTTATGGCTCTGGATTCAACTATTTTGTTAAAAATTCGTCTTTCCTGGTTCAATTCAACTGGTAGAAAATTCGTTTAGTTTTGTTGAAAATTAATTTTTTGAACTGATAATGTAACTATTCCATTTTTGGTTGAAAACTTAGGTTTTTTATTTCAAAATTCAACTATTTTCGTAGAAAATTCAACTATTCTGTTGAAAATTGAGCTATTCATTTAAAAAACTTAACTGGTTTGTGGAAAATTCACGTATTTTGTTAAAAAATTGACGCTTTGAGTAGAAGATTAAACTTCTTTTTTGAAATATCATAAATTGGGTTGAGAATTAAACTATTTTTCGAAAAATTCGTGTTTTTTAGTTGAATTCAAACGGTTGAAAATTAGTTTTTTTTTGTTGTTAAAAATTAATTTTTAAAACTGAAAATGTCACTACTCCATTTTTGGTTGAAGACTTATATTTCTTAATTAAAAATTCAACTGTTTGGTTGAAAATTCATTTCTGTTATTTAAAAATTACATTCAAAAATTATAACTTGCTCGGTTGGAAAGAAGTAATGTGTAGATAGGTATATTGGGATAAGCCCTTAAGGTATAGCTTTTTTAGATTGATCTAGACTTCTCATGATATTTATTTAAATAACAAATCCTTGATATTTTGTTGACTCATCTTTTATGGTAGAAAATTTGATTGTTTTGTTAAAAATTTGTCCTTTTGGATTGAAGATTCACCTTTTGTGGTAGAAAAGTCATCTTTCTTCTTTGAAAATAAATTTTTCTTTCATTTTGATTTAAAATTCAAATCCAGTTTCGTTGAAACACGGAATATTATATCTTTCGTTCATAATTCATCTTCTTGGTTGAGAACTGAACTATACTTAGTTGAAAATTCAAATATTTTGTCAAAAATTGAATTATTTTGTGGAAAATACTATAGAAAAACTCATTAAAAACGCAGAATAAACGTGAAATCCGTGTATAATCAACGGTTTGACGTCAAAATTAATAATTTCAAAATTGCTGATCCAATATGGAGCCTGAAATTTCTAAATGTTCACTTATTTATATAAAACTTGGTGTAAGGAGGTTTCTGAGGTCGCTGATTTCGAATTTGACGTCAAAATCATTTGTATTTGTATTCGTATTTTTACATATTTGTATCAAACTCTGAAATGAGCCCTCTTGCCTCTCATTAAATATCTCCGACCATGTCAAACTTTTCTTCGTCGTTTAATTCGAGTTCGTCTAAGTAAAAATTTAGAAATGTCAAGCGCCATATTGGATCCGCCATTTTGGATTTATGAATATTGACGTCGAATTCGAAATCAGAGACTTCAGAAACCCCTCATACCCAGTTTCATTAGAATATGTAAAATTGTAGAAATTTCAGGCGCCCTATTCATATACGACGTAAGATGTATTTCGGTAATTTTTCTACATTTATGCTACGTATTTTGATGCGCTTATCTACAATTAGCATGGCAATGCAAGTATTCAAGAATATAAATTTTCCATTTAAATTACAAGTTTTCACATTATTAAATTGCATAAACGAGCAGTTATTTAAAACAATATAAAAATATTATTATAGTCGCTTTCAAGAAGACTGCTTTTTTGAGACATCATCCTAAACTCATCCCAAAAAATGCATAATCTGTACATTCTTCTATTTTTAAAAATTATGATAATTACAGAATATAATAATACACAATAAAATTATACAATTAACACTATGCAAATATTTATTCAAATAAAATAATAATTGAAATAATTTTAATAAAAAAGTTAGCGCGCGCGTATGATAGTCTAGTATAAAAATAAAACGCGAAATGCATAGTTTCTTGGTAAAAGCAGCATGCAGTTAATAAGACAAAACAAATTGGCTTTCCGTCGAGACATCACATCGTCTCGACGATCTTCTCGCGGTCCATTAATTCTTGGAAGTGTTCACGGTATTAATCAGTCTGTTTTCTCATTTTCTGATTGCAGCGATGTCAGCCGAGTGTCGAGGTGATGCAAGGACATCTGACTGAAAAAAGATGTCGCAACATCCATCGAGACCACCTGGGGTGTACGGGGCCCCAGGAAGTTGGTCCGTAAGGCCCAGTGCTCCAAGCCCATTTCGCCCAGCATCCCCTTACAGTCCCGTTTCTTCACCCCATCCCTCTCTAAATCCGGGAGCACAAAGTCGATCTCGTGGTCCACCAACCCCCGTTTCCCACGCCCATCCAATGTCGCCCATGGCCTATCCAGGGTCGATGCATCCGATGAGTCCCGTTCCAATTGGAATGCCCATTTCACCGGGAATGTCACCCGTTTTCGGATGTCCACCTCCGGGATATATTCAGTGTCCAAGACCTCGATGGCCTTCGCCCATTACACCAGGAAACGCTGCGCCCAGGCCGTACATACCCACACAGATTCAGGTGGGTTTTTATTTATTGTTATACGTAAACTATTACATTTTTCATTGAGAATTTAACTTTTTTTTTTAATAGGGTCATCAACCAAAATTTTGTTTGCCTTATAGTTGAGTTATTTATAAACTTTGAGTCCCAGAGAATTAAAATGTAAAATTAAAACATAATTTCTATTATTTAGTAATTTATAATAATTTATTAAAAAGTGATCAAATATCCACCGTAAATGTCGATTTATAAAAGAAAACATGTGGCGCCCTCACGGCTCGAAACACGTGGTGTGATGTCACGCGCCGTCAAAACTGAACAAAATACATGATGAGTTTGATAAAAAACAATCGAAATAATTAATTATCAACGTTTTTTGGCAAAAAGAGTTTATTTTCATGAAGTATCAATATGCCTAGATACGTTAAAGACAGTTTGGATAATTTTCCAAAAGTGAGTACACTTATGAATAGCGATTTCTTCGCGAAGAGCTCCAGTTTCAATGTTGCTGTCACTCGAGGAGTGAAAGCGAAAAAATAAGTAAATGACATAAATGACGATAACATTTTGAAACATTTTTTTTATTCATTTATTTTCTTAGTTTATAATGATAATTCTTTAGGCGAATCGTGACATATATGAAATATTTAATTCAGAAAACCTAACCTCACTTTTTTTATAGTTGCTTTTATAAAAACTTTCACAAATACTTCTATAAAATTGTTATAAAATTCAACATTATAAAATTTATAATTACTTTTATAAATATTTCATTTTATAATACTTTTTGCATGAATAAACGATTTGATTTCACAAGGTCATATAGCTCACATACATCATGGCACCCCATATTTGAAACACCGTTGAACATCAGTCAATTACGAACTTTATTTGAATATATTTTTCTATTAAAAAAAAATATATATATATATATATATATATATATTCACTCATAGCGTTGAAATGATCTTCGCAACAATATACTGTTGGCGTTAAAGATGTGGTAGGGCACATGTCACGCTGAACAATTTTGTACAACTTTTTTCATTCCTCACCTTTGGGTATAGACATAAATAATTTTCCTGGATTTTTGACGGACGTTTTCTTGCATTGAGGCCCAAAACACCAATGGAAGCGTTGTTTTTTTTGCATTTTTATGAAAAAAAACGTGAATCGCCCGGCTTATTTACAAGCGTTTGATGGCTAGCTACGTCACATCAAGATGGCGGAATGGGCGCGAAAGAAATAGGAATTTTAAATGTGTCCAAACTTTTCTTTTTCAAACATAAATTAAAAAAAAAAAGTTTTTTTTATACGATGCTGATATTATTAGTGATTTTAGAGCATATACTTTAATACGCAAAAATAAAAAAAAAGCGAATGACCCTATTCATCTAACTAATTGGTTAAAAGTTAAACTACTTTTTTTTGAAATACATTTTTTTGGTTGAAGATTCATCAATTTAGTTGAAAATTCAGTTCTTTGGTAAAAATCTAACTATTTGTCGAAAATTCAATTCTTTTTGTTAAATATTGATCTCTTAGGATTGAAATTAATTTATTTGGTTAAACATTTACGTTTTTGGTGAAAATTTAACTGTTCTCTAGAAAATTTGTCTTTTTACCTTGAAATATCAACATTTTGGATGGAATTTTGTATCTTTATTGATTGCTTTGGTTGAAGATTCAAGCAGGCTCAATTATTTGGTTAAGACTTTGACTTATTTGGTTATTGTACTATTTTTTATTCAAAATTGGAATTTTTTTATATGAAATGTCAAAGTTTACATTGTTCGTTGAGAATTTAACTTCTTTGGTTAAACATACATCAAACTTAGTGGTTAGAAGTTAAACTACTTTTTTTTCAAATTCATTTTTGTTGTTGTTGAAGATTCATCAATTTAGTTGAAAATTCATATCTTTGGTGGAAAATTCAACTATTTTGTTGAAAATTCCATTTTTTGTTCACTATTGGTCTTCTGGTGTTAAAAATTCAACTATTTAGTTGAAAATTTAACATTTTTGTAGAAAATTTGTCTTTCTGGCTTGAAAGTTCAACATTTTGGATGAAATTTTGCATCTGAATTGACTGATTTGGTTGAAGATTCAACGAGACTCAATTATTTGGTTAAAAATTCGCCTTTTTTGGCTTTTCTACTTTTTTTGATTTAAAATTAAAATCTTTTTTATTTGAAATGTCAACTATTAAATTTTTCGTTGAGAAGTCAACTTTTTGGTTGAAGATTCATCGAACTTATTGGTTAAAAGTTAAACAACTTTTTGAAAAATTCACATTTTCTTTAGTTGAAGATCAATTAGTTTAGTTGAAAAATCATTTCTTTGCTGGAAAATGCAACTATTTTGTTGGAAACTACATTTTTTGTTGACTATTAGTCTTTTAGGGTTAAAAATTCAACTATTTAGTTGAAACTAATTTTTGTTCGTAAAAATTCAACATTTTTGACGAAAATTTAACTTTAAACAAAGAATTTTTTTTTAAATTAAATTATATCAAGTAAAATTAATTAACGAATTATTTAATTAAAATTATTTCCTTAAATTAATTAAAAATTGAAATTCAACCTTTCAATTTTGAAAATTTGCCCATTTTACTTGAAATTTCAATATTTTGAATGAAATTTTGTATCTTTATTGATTGCTTTGATTTAAGATTCAACCAGACTAAATAATTTGGTTAAAAATTTGACTTTTTTGGTTCTTCTACTATTTTTTATTTCGAAATTAAATTTTTTTTTCATTGGAAATGCCAGCTATTACATTTTTTGGTGAGAATTCAACTTTTTTTATTGAAAATTCATCGAACTTATTGGTTAGAAGTTTTTTTTAGTTAAACATTTATATCTTTGGTGGAAAATTCAACTATTTTGTTGAAAATTCCATTTTTTTGTGGTATATTGGTCTTCTAGTGTTGAAAATTCACTTATTCAGTTGAAAATTCAACTATTTAAATGAAAATTAATTTTTTGTGTGAAAATTGAACATTTTTGTATAAAATTGGTCTTTTTTGCTTGAAATTTCAACATTTTGGATGAAATTTTGTAAGTTACTTGACTGCTTTGGTTGAAGATTAAACCAGACTCAATTAATTGGTTAAAATTTCGACTTTTTTGGTTATTCTGCTATTTTTCATTTAAAAGTAAAATCTTTTTTATTTGAAATCTCAACTATTATATTTTTCGTTGAGAAGTCAACTTTTCTGGCTGAAAATTCGTATAAATTATTGGTTAAAAGTTAAAATACTTTTTTTTTTAAATGCATTTGATTTTGTTTGAAGATTCATCAATTTAGTTGGAAATTCATTTCATGGTGAAAAATTTTACTATTTTGTGGAAAATACCATTTTTCTCTTCTAGAATCAAAAATTCAACTATTTGGTTGAAAATTAACTTTTTTGGTGAAAATTCAACTTTTTTGTAGAAAATTTGTCTTTTTGACTTGAAATTTTAACATTTTGTTTGACGTTTTGTATTTTCATTGACTGCTTTTAGTCGGAGATTCAACCAGACTCAACTTTTTGTTGAAAACTCGCCTTTTTCTATTATCTAATTATTTTGTTGAAAAATCCATTTTGTTGTTGACTGTTGTACTTTTAGGGCTGAAAATTCAACTATCTAGTTGAAAATAGACTTTTTCATGAAAATTCAACATTTCTGTAGAAAATCTGTCTTTTTGGCTCATTGACTGCTTTAGTTGAAGATTCAATTAGACTCAACTATTTTGTTGAAAAATCGACTTCTTGGGTTATTCTACTATTTTTCTTTCAAAATTAAAATATTTGTATTTGAAATGTCAACTATTACTTACATTTTTAATTTTCAGGCTAGGTCTATTTAAACGAAAGAATCTTATTTCTAAATTTACACTTTTTGTTGAAATTTATGGACGACCACTTAAGCCAATTGAATTAAACTGATTAGGTTATTTTTATTGATTGATTATGCTATTATTCTGGCATGGAACTGCTTTATCGTTGATTTTTAAGTTATTAATTTTGCACTTTAGATTCGAAAATTTATTATTTCTAGCAATTTATAGCTTTGAGATCCTAATTTAAGAATGCGAAATTTTTAAAACATGTTTGGAATTGTCTAATTTTTCAAGGTTCAAGTTTGAGTTCAATAATTTTGAAAGTTATCAATTAGAACGCCTATCATTTTCGAAGTTTTCAGAATAATTGAACTTGAAAGGTTCGTAATATTTCAAATTTGTCAATTTTGAACGCCAAAACTGGCAGTGATTATTTTCTGTTACAGAAAACACATTTTTTAGTAAAAAATTTTTTTACATTTTAAATTGAGTTTGGATTTGTTTGATTTTTAACGTTCCGTCATTGACATTTTTCCATTTCTAACAGTGAAAATGAGGCTGAGTTTACTTTATGTTTTAAAAAAAATTCCCTGATAAATTTGAACATTAAATTATAATTCTTTTTATGTAATAACGATTGAAAATGTTGAAAATTTAGAAGCTTTGACTTTGAAAGATTCAATTTTGTTTTGAATTTTCAATTCTCAAACTTCAATCGCTTCGTATTGGAAATTATTTAAATTAGAAAATTTGTAATTTCAAATTAAATTATTTTAAACGCTTTTAATCAGAAATAATACCATTTCAATTTCTATAAATTTCAAATAATCTCATTTCGGAAATTTTAATATGAAAATATTCCATTTCTAACGTTTAGAAATTGTTCTATTTTGAAATTTTATTTCAATTTTATTTCAATTTTGAGATTCTTTAATTGAAAATAAAATTGTTCAAGGTTGAACGTTTTAAATTAGAAATACCACAATTCAATTCTTTTCTAATGGAATTGTTCACTTTTCAAAATTTTAGTCTTGAATTGTTTAATTTTGAGATATTCTATTTTTAAATTGAACAATTTTGAATACTTTCAATTTCAAATTATCCAATTTTAAACGATTTTATTAAGAAATTGTACACGTTCTATTTCTTTTTATTTCATTCAAAATATTTATCCTTTTTTCAATATGCTACCTAATCTGAAATAGTTTGGATTGGAAAGTTTTCAATTCAATATCGTTCAGTATATATATTAGGGTGGGTCGAAAATAAATACTTTTGAAATTCGAAATCGCTACAACGCGGAAAAGTAGCATATTGGGGTCCTAAAAGTATAATTAATTTGGAATCGATCGACATGCAGCTTGGTTACCCGCGCTCGAAAAAAAGGTTTCGAAAATTTCTTGTTCGTAGAGTTTTTGAATTTTATTGAGTTTCAATTTTTTTCTACATACCTGGAGGTCAAAAAAGTCTTCTCGATTTTTTTCGGATTTTAATCTATCATTTTCTAAGAGATAATTCATATTTAATTTACCATTGTTTTCGGAAATTTTTTTTAACACGTTTGCAAATAGAAGGAGAATTATTTGAGGTACACGAAAACTTTTTAATGACAAAAATGCATTAGAAAAAAAATTCCCAAGACCCAGGAATCGAAATTGGCAATACAGCGAATTGAAAAATGTTTTATTTTAGTATTTTATGAACTTATCTTCATAACATGTAGTTTAAATATTTTTGTGAGCAAGTGTGAGTTTTTTAAACATAGAAATACACTAGAAAAAAAATCCCCAAGACCCAGGAATCGAAATTAGCAATAGAGCGAATTAAAAAAAATTTTGATTTTGGTATTTGATGAACTTATCTTTATAACTTGTAGTTTAAACATTTTGGTGAGCATGTGTGGGTTTTTTAAACATAGATATACACTAGGAAAAAATCCCCAATACCCAGGAATAAAAATTAATTGAGCGAATTGAAAAAATTTTGATTTTGGTATTTGATTTACTCATCTTCATAACTTGTAGTTAAACATTTTTGTGAGCACGTGTGGTTTTTTAAACATAGAAACACAATAGAAAAAGAATCCACAAGACCCAGAAATCGAAATTGACGATAGAGCGAATTTAAAAAAATTTTCTTTTTGTATTTTATGAACTTATCTTTATAACTTGTAGCTTAAACATTTTTCTGAGCATATTTGGGTTTTTTAAACATAGAAATACACTAAAAAAATCTAGAAGACCCAGGAATAGAAATTCAATGACCGCAAAATTTCTTATTTCGGAATTTTGTAATAAACAGAATTATTTTATTTATTTATAAGTATAACATTTTTCGAGCTTGTGTGGAATTTCTAAGCCAGAAATATACAACAAAAAAATTCGGCAAGATCCACAAATCTTAATTGAAATTTGCTGTAATTCCAATTTCGATTCCTAGGTTTTGTCGATTTTTTTTTCTAGTATATTTCTATGTTTAAAAACCCACACATGCTCAGAAAAATGTTTAAACTACAAGCTATAAGGATAAGTTCATAAAATACGAAAATCAAAAATTTTTAAATTCGCTCTATTGCTAATTTCGGTTCCTGGGTCTTGTGGATTTTTTGTCTAGTGTATTTATATGTTTAAAAAACCAACATATGCCCACAAATATATTTCAACTACCTGTTATGAAGATAAGTTCATAAAATACCAAAATAAAATTTTTTTAAATTTGCTCTATTGCCAATTTCGATTCCTGGGTCTTGTACACTTTTTTTCTAATGCATTTCTATTTTTGAAAAACCCACACATGCTCACAAACATTTTTAACTAAAAGTTATGGAAATAAGTTCACAAACTACTAAAATCAAAATTTACAAAATTCGCTGTATTGCCAATTTCAGTTCGTGGGTCTTGGGATTTTTTTTTCTAATGCAATTTTGTCACTAAAAAGTTTTCATGTACCTCAAATAATTCTCCTCCTATTTACAAACGTGTTAAAAAATTTCCGAAAAAAATGGTAAATTAAATATGAATTATCTTTCAGAAAATGATATATTAAAATCCGAAAAAAATGAGAAGACTTTTTTGACCTCCAGGTATGTAGAAAAAAATTGAAACTCAAAAAAATTGAAAAACTCTATAACAAGAAATTTTTGAAACCTTTCTTTCGAGCGCGGGTAACCAAGCTGCATGTCGATCGATTCCAAATTAATTATACTTTTTTAGGACCCCAATACGCTACTTTTCCGCGTTGTAGCGATTTTGAATTCTAAAAGTATTTATTTTCGACCCACCGTAATATATATATTTTTTTCTTCAAACGCTTTGAATTCGAAATGATTAATTATTGTTCCCAAAATGTTTTCATGAAATGTGACAAGATTTGAGGGGATTTGAAGGAGTTTGATAACATTTCAATACATTTTATGGAATTTCAAGAGACAGCGAAGGATTCTAAAGGATTCCCAGGGATTTTGAGGGATTAAGAACGAATTCCGAGGATTGCAAAGAATTTTTCAGGATTTTAGGAGATTTAAAGGGACCTTAAACGATTTTAAGTGTTTGATAAAATTATCTAGTACAATTTCAGAGAGAATCTCAATGTTTTCTATGAATTTCACAAGATTTTAAGGGATTTCAAGGAGTTTCATAAGATTTTAAGTGATTCTATGTGATTTTAAGAGATAGCGAAGGATTTCAAAGGATTCCCAGGCATATAGAGGAATTAAAAACGATTTCCGAGGATTGCAAAGAATGTTTCAGGATTTCAAGAGATTACAAAATTTTGAAGAACTTACATACAAAATATTTCTGAAAATTACAGAATTCATCGAGTTTTTAAAAACTTTTCAGAGCTTTAAAAAAATTGTTGATGGTTACAAAAGTTTTAGGGCATTTCAAACGATTCAAGAGAATTACAAGAGGTTTCAAAAATTGCAATTGATTTTAAAAGATTTTAAGAGTTTGAAGAAATCATCCTGAAAAATTTCGGATAGAATCTCAATATTTTCAATGATTTTTAGCAGATATTTATGGATTTCAAGGTGTTCGATCAGATTTTAAGAGATTTTACGGGATTTGGAAAAATTACAAAGGATTTTAAGAGATTAAGAACGATTTGCGCAAATTGCAAAGAATTGCTAGGGATTTTAAGAGATTTAAAAAGAATTTAAAGGGATTTCAAGAGTTTGAATAATTTATACATACGAATCATTTCTAAGAATTACTAAATTTAGTGAGGTTTTCATTAATCTTCAGAGATTTTAAAAGATTTTAAAGGATTACAAAAGTTTTAGGGTATATCAAACGATTCAAAAGGATTGCGAGAAGTTAAAAAAAGTGTAACTGATTTAAAAAGATTTCAAGAATTCAGAGAAATTATCTTGAGGAATTCGAAGGATTTTGATATTTTTCAAAGGATTTCAAGGGGTTTCCAGGAAGCTCAATCTGTTTAAAGGGGTTTTAAGCGATTATGTACGATATCCATGGAATTCAAAGGATTTTAATAATTTTAACTTAATTTCATAATTTTAATTAATTACTTTAATAACTAATTTAAAAAAAATTAATTAGGAAGAGGAAGCTTATGTCATCAATTTTTTGCCCTCCCACCATGTAAGGATTGAAAAGTTTTTTTGGCGCCCCCCCCCGGCCCCTCCCCCAAAAACAGGCTTACGTAAATAATGGTTGCTCTCTAAGTTAAGAAACTACCTAAAAGCATTGTCTATTAATGGGACTGTAGAATTTCAAATACTCATCAAACTTGTTATAAACAAATAAGTGGGTAAAAATATTTGTATTGAGATTAGCAGTATTTAGTCATTTAATTTGAAATAACTTTTGAAAATTCACTGAAGAAAAAAATCTCGGTTTGGATTAATGAAGGTTAACCAATTAATCCAAATCGAGAAAAAATTACAATTAGAATATATTTAATTAATGAATGTACTATTCAAGTCCTTTCGGGGTTTTTAACTTGTAAATATGTAAGATGAAAAAAGTTTGTTTATAAAAATTGTGGATTATTAACCAAGTTTCGATATTGGTCATTTAGAGTTAATCATGTTGCAAGAACGAATTTCATATGTCGGAAAATAGCCAAATACTTAATTTCTTAATAGCATTGTTTAAAAAACCAAAACGAATAATTATTAATCTTTAATAATAACACAACAAATTATTTATCAACTATTAAGTTAATAAATAATTTTAAACATGCAAAGTCATTTGTTTTACGTTGTCTCTTTTAGAAAAAAATTAAATTTACGTAAATTAATTCTTAACAAAAAGAAAACCTAATTTCAATGAAGTTCCACATTTTTGTTGTAAATAAGAAATAAGTTATTTTTTTCAGAGTCCATTGGGAAGTCGAACAAATTCTCCAGTACCTTGTGGGCCCCCAGAATACCTAATTGCCCCATACAAATCAGGCGAATACGAATACGTTGGAGTCCCATTGGACCCTAATCAAGCCGATGATGACGAGTCTGGTCCCAGCACCGCCGAAATTATTGCCAGCCAAAGTCAAGATTATGTGGATGAAAAATTAGCAGAGTATCAAGCCACCATTCATCAACTACAAGGTGAGTCAAAAATAAATTCAAAATTACTATCAACTATTTCTTATTAAACATTGCTTATTTTTTATAAAAACTGAAATTAAGTTTCAGTTATTCAAAATGTTCAAATTATCATTATGTATTATATGCAAGATTATTCTTAAATTGGTTTCAACATTATTACTTAAGTACTTCATAAAAATGCATAATGAATTTATGCCAAAAATCGAATTTGAGAGGAGACACAAAAAACTGTTTAACTTTAATGCATTTTATTTTTTTTTTAAACAAAAAATCACTTTCGAGCTGTTATTTATCTCTATTGAACCATTAAAGGAACATTCTGAAATAAGACACCATCTCTGAGAAAAACTCTTGTCAATAGTACGCGCATCCCAAAAAACGTAACTATTGACACACAAAAAGTTACATAACTTTTTTTATTTTTACCCCTTTAAGTTTTGTAAGATTTCAAGATTTTCTGCCGAAGAAATATGAATTTTCAACATTTTAAAAGTTTTTTAAGTTTTTAAAGAATTTTTGCAAGACTTTTTAAAGTTTATATTGGTAAAATTTACTTCAAAAGTTAATTTTTTACTGAAAAGACAAAAATTTTCAGCAAAATAGTGGAAATTTTGACCAGTTAAATTTTTAAGCCAAAAAGGCTTTTCTACCCGAAAGATTAATTTCCCATCCAAAAGGACGAATTTTTAACAGAACAGTTGAATTCTCGTCCAAAAAATAAAGCTTCGTCAAAGTAGTTGAATTTTCAATGGAATGGTCGAATCTTCCAGCAGAAAATGAAATTTAACAGAAAATAGTTAAATTTTCAAGCCAAAAAGACAAATTTTTTAGAAATCATTTGAAAGATGACTTTTCTACCGAAGGTCGAAGTTTCAAATAGTTAAAGTAAACGAAAAAAAACGAATTTTCAACAAAATAGTTGAATTCTCAACCACAAAGATGAATTATCAACAAACAAGATTTATTTCCATCCCAAAATACGAATTCCCATTCAAAAAGTTAAATTTTCAACCGGAGAGGTGAATATTGGAAAATTTTTTGGTTAACGAAGTAGTCCTACCAAGTAGTTGAATTTTCAATAAAAAAAAGATTAATTTCTAACCAAATAGTTCAACTTTAATAAGAAAAATGTATTTTTCCAACAAGAAGATTAATGTTCTAACAAAAAAGATTAATTTTCAACAAGGTTTATGAATGTTGTACAGAAAAAGGCGAATTGTATACAAAACAGTGGAATTTTCAACCAGAAAAGTTGAATTTTCAACACCAAAAATTGAATTATCAAACCAAAAGTTGAATTATCAACAAACAACTTTTTTGACCAAGAAAGATTACTTTTCTACCAGGAAGATTGACTTACTACTAAAACCACAAATTCTTAACAAAATACATCAATTTTAAACCCTAAAATACAATTTTTCAACAAAAAATTCAACTTTTTGCAAAATAATTTAATTTTTTTCCAAATAGTTGAATTTTTAACCAAAAATATGAATTTTCAAAAAAAAAGGTAATTTTAAACTAAATGGTTGAATTTTCAAGCTGAAAAGATGAAATTTTCTAGAAAACTGCTCAATTCGTCACCCCGATCATATGAATGTTCATCCTAAATGATAAATCTTTGAAAAAGTATTAATACTTCCTTCTACCAAAAAAGATTTTAGTTAAAAAAAAAAAGTTGAATTCAGCCAAAAAATGTAGAATTCCCAAGGAAACAGTTAAATCCTAAACCAAACTAGATTAATTTTCAACCAAGTAGTTGCATTTTTGACCAAAAAAGATGACCTATTGACAAAATAGTTGCAATTCAACAAAATAAATTAATTCTTAACCAAATAGTAGAATGTTCAACCAAGCGAGATTAATTCCGATCCAAAAATATGACAGTAGAATTATCAGTCCAAAATACTTGAATTTTTCCAATGGTTTTTATTAATTTAGTTCACATTTAAGCGAAAAAACGAGAAAAAGAGGAAAAAAGGAAGTTTCTTGAAAACAGGAGAAAAAAGATTTCTTTTTAAAAAAGAAGAAAAAGGGGAATAGGTTAATGAATGTGAAGTCTGAAATATAAAAGTACTTTTTAAATTTATTAACTTTTATTATTGAACTGTACCATTTCTGAAACATACTTAATGTTATCTAATTTCGTAACGTTATTTCCACTGACAATCCCCTTTGCTGTATTATTTATTTATGTCACATATTTATAAATTATTTCTAGGCCAGAAAAATTACTTTAAGCCAACAAAACGCGTTCATGAAATAATTATGAAAAATATCTTATTGTCTCCATTATTGCAATTCACTCTCTGAAACAATGATTATAAAATAAATTTAAAAAACTCACTTTAAATTTGGTTGAATATTTTTTATTAAGAGCGGAAATGCAGCGAGCGTGATTCCCGCTGAAATCTCAAATCTCCCGTTTATTGCTTATACACCGAGTCAGGTTTATTGTTCAACGAGGCCGAAAGACATGAAAAATTGGCCGGGTTTATTTTAATGCTACGCTCTGGGGTCCTGTGAAAGTCATCGGTTTTAGCTCGCTTTTCGTAAACACAGGAAGTTTTTATCTTAGAAATTTAAAAAGAAAATTCCATTAATATTGGAAATATTGACTCATTAATAGTAAAACATAAATCTTCATCAATGATTTAAAAAGTGTAACTAATCTTTATCAGCTTTTTATATAATAAAGGTCACCTAGAAATCTTTGATGAAGTGGTGCAAAATAAAATTTTTGTTGCTTATCAATATTGCTGAAGCATACATTTTCTAAATCTGACAATAAAGTTTACTTTCATTTTTCGAATAAATGTTTAAACAAACCGTTCAATTATAGCACTAGGGCTACTATTACGGAATTTTTCGTGCATTAGTTCTGAATGGTCTGGAAAAGGGGTTAGTCGTACGGAAAATTCCGGGATAAAGTTCCGAAAAGTACTTACCTCCGATTTATTTGAAACTTTATATAACGATGTATTTTTACTTGATGATTACGAAAATGATAGTGAAAATACCCGAAAATTTGATTTTTTAAGTCAAATCCCCCCAAAAATGTAAAATTTATATTTTTCATTTATTTACTTATACATTGAAAATTTAAAACAACTTGAAACAAAAGTTGTAGATTTTCTAAAAATACATCTTTTATATAATGAATAGTTTTTCGAGAAAAACATTATTTTTTTAGAACAAAACGAAAATGTTGTTACAAAGCGTAGAATTGCTGGGAATGTGTCTTTGTCCACTGAGAGACGTTGAAAAAGGGAAGATATGTGACCTACATTATATTTGTGAACAGTCACAGGGGTATTTCTTTGACAGCTTCAACTTTTATTTGGGCCTTTTTCCTCTCAAATCAATATTTATCGAAATATAGTGAAAAAATGAAAAATAAACGCCGTTTTTGGTGTTTTGACCTTGAAACTCAAAGCAGGTATTTTCATTAACATTTTCGTAATTAGCGAGTCAAAATACGTGGGTATACCTAGTTTTAAATCAATCGGAGGTAAGTACTTTTCGGAACTGTACCCAAATTCCGTGACGGTATACGGTTTTAACTAAATACGTATAATTATATTGATCTATGACACATAATGACTTTATGAAGCTCTTCGCCTGGGGTGATTGCTAGAGAGGTTGATCAGCGATTTGGGTAGGAGTAGCGTTGTGGAACGAGCATGTTATTCAAATAAGCAGCACAGGAATTCTAGAATTATCTAATAATCTATATCCCCCCCCCCCCCCTTATAAATCATCGTTCACTGCCCTTTCTAACTTTTCTCATTATAAAATCCTTGTTAATAGGCAGTATAACGTCAGTTCGACATCTTATAACATTCTGTTTCCACTTGAAGTTGTTTAATTGAATGTAAATTTTTTAGTTTGACTTGGAGTGTCAAATTCGGAAAGTCAGGGGAAATGAGGGCTGGGGAAGTAGGGAAGGAAGGGGAAATAAGAAGAGGGGGAGAGAGGAGAAGAAGAAGTGAGGCGAAATGAGGGTATATTAAGTAGGGGTAGTCATGAAAAATAAGAACTGGGGAGTAAAGGAGCTGAGAGAAAATGAGGTGCTGTGA
Organism: Andricus quercusramuli; assembly: GCA_932178445.1. NCBI lineage: Eukaryota > Metazoa > Arthropoda > Insecta > Hymenoptera > Cynipidae > Andricus > Andricus quercusramuli. The sequence goes on along the minus strand of CAKNXH010001844.1, from coordinate 123,666 downwards.
AGTAGGAGAAATGAGGGAAGGGAAAGAGGGGAGAGACAAGAGGTAGGGAAGTAGGAAAAGTGAGATAAAAGGAAGTAGGTGTGGTAAGGGGAGAGGAAATAGGGAAAGTTAGGGGAAAGAAGGATCAGAAAGTAGGGGAAGTGAGGAAAAATCAGGGAGGGAAAACTATGGAGAAGATGTAGGGGAAGTGAGTGGAAGTAGGTTCAATGATTAGAAGTGATGACAGGTAGTCCGGGGAAAGGAGGGATCAGGAAGTAGGGGAAGTGAGGAAAAATCAGGGATGGGAAAACTGTGGAGAAGATGTAGGGGAAGTGAGTGGAAGTAGGTTCAATGATTAGAAGTGATGACAGGTAGTCCGGGGAAAGGAGGGATCAGGAAGTAGGGGAAGTGAGATGAAGTGAGAAGTGGGAAAACTATAAAGAGGATGTAGAGGAAGTGAGTGGAAGTAAGTTCAATGATTGGAAGTGATGACGGGTAGTCGGGGGAAAGGAGGGTTCAGAAAGTAGGGGAAGTGAGATGAAATGAGAAGTGGGAAAACTATAGAGAGGATGTAGAGGAAGTGAGTGGAAGTAAGTTCACTGATTGGAAATGATGACGGGCAGTCAGGGGAAAGGAGGGGTCAGAAATTAGGGGAAGTGAGATGAAATGAGAAGTGGGAAAACTATAGAGAGGATGTAGAGGAAGTGAGTGGAAGTAAGTTCAATGATTGGAAGTGATGACGGGTAGTCAGGGGATGTAATGGCAAGGCTAGTAGGGTGTGCGGGTAAGTGGGGGATGGGAAGGAAGGGCCGGTAAAGGAAAGTAATCGAAGGGAGTGTTAGCTGGGGAAGTGAGAAGAGAGGCAAGGAGATTTAAAATAAATTGGGGAATGGAGGGGAAGTTAAGGGTGATGGAGAGGGGAAGTAGGGAAATGTTTGGGGGGCGAGGGTAGGGAAAATATGAGAAGAGGAGGCTTTTACGACCGAATTAACGTCTTCATAGCCTACAAGAACCCTTTTAAGTAGGCGCACGGCGCCTACTTTGAGTAATTTTTTTATATATGGAAACATACGTTGAATATGTGAATAACTGTAAAAATTTCCAAAAAATAAATCGACTTTGCCACATTTACTGTTTACAATCGAAGAATTTTCAATAGAAAATCTATAAAATTGAATAAATTCAAATTTTAAATAACTTTCAATCCTAAATCTTCAAGATTGAACTACATTTTCCAAAAAAAAAGTTCAAAGTTCGGTCATATTAAACTGAAAATATTCCAAGTTATTGAATTTTCAATTGTAAATCTTAAAAACTAAAGATTTTTCAATTGCAAATCGTTGGAATTAAAGAAATTTCAATTCTATATTTTCAAAATTGGAGAATTTTCAATTCCTTATTTTTAAAATTCAAGAATTTGCAATTGTAACTTTTCGATATGGTAGAATTTTCAATTTTAAGTCTTTAAAATTGAAGACTTCAATTTCGAAAATTAAACATAATGCACATTATGAGTTTCACAGTTAAAAATTCTGTAATTTGGATGATTTGCATTCGAAATACATTCAATTTGGAAGATTCAGAATTGAAAGCTTGACTTTTCATTTCCAAAATCTTCAAAGAAGTTAGTGTAACTTCTTTGAAGATCATCTGATTGTTCTTTTATTATAGTGATTTGGAAAGCTCTTTTCATATACCTTAAGAATATCATAACATTTTTTAAATTGATTTTCTTACACCCTACTTTAAACATTGTTTTCTTTCAAAAAAAAGCTTTTTTACACTTTTCAAAGTCCTGGAGAAGAAAAAGTGGGCTGGACATAATTTCATGGCAATATTGAAATTTTTACTTTCGAGGGGCCCACATTCATCTTACTAAGCGTCGTGTGTATGTATATTATGTAATCATAACGTGGTACCTTCAAGCGTAAAAATATCAATTCGACTTCGAATTATTATTTCCAGCTCACTTTTTCTTCTGCATGACTTTAAAACAACAAAAAACGTCTTTACATGGTTCTCTGTATTTTCAAAAAAATTGACTCCATTTTTTCATTTTGAATATTTAAAATTTTTTGAAGGATTTTGAAAGAGAATAATAAATCTCACCATAATCTGGAAATAAAATTCAAGTTTCTCAATCAGGTCGAACGTTATGGAGATTTAGGGAAAGAATTAACAACAAAATTTCAATAAATTATGAGTCAACATTTTTTTGAATCGTAAATATAAATAAGATAGATAATGTTATTGAATATTATATTAGATATTATCCGTGCAGAAATATATATATATATATTATTTTTAAATGTTTCTAATAGTGTCCCAATTATTGACTAAAAATGAAAACGTTTTAAACATACTTTGATTATAATCAAAGAGATTTTAACAAACGAATAAAATATTACTTATTATTGCTCCCACTTTAAACAACTGAAAATATTGTTAAAAAATATTTTTTTTATTCACAATTAAAAAAATTATTTTAATAATCAGGTGTATCTTTTTTTACGATTCCAACGATATAAAAAACTCATTCTTCGATATTTTGCAGTTAACGGTATTTTTTCAAATCACGGCAGTACTCTGCTTTATGATAGAACCGCGATATTACATCAAGAGAGCATTTAATCATTCGTAATATGGTGATGCAAGGCATCGGGTCATTTGACGAGATATTTCAGCGCTTCGAATACATAGTATTATAATATTAATGCTAGAATGACCCCTATGATCCGTTTTAGCAGCCAACTAAAATTCGAGGCATTAATCGCAATAATGATAATCTTGGCATCAACTATCTCAATGGAGATGGGCAATAGGAATGCCAACTGTTTTGTATCGAAAACAGGTGTAAATGAACCTCTTGATCTTTTTCTTATTCATCATCATCATCTTCTTCAAAAATTTAACTGCTGGTAACTGGATAAGTACCAAAAAATAAATTACACAGCATGGACAAAATTTTTTTTTGTCATGCATTTATAAATATCAAATTTGGATAAAATTATAAAATCATGTGTTCCCTAAGATCTTTACATTGAAGATGTGAAAACTTAGGAAAAACATCTTTTCCGTGTGGACTTTTTTGGGAATGTGAAATATATACAATATATGTATTCTTTGATATGCCAAAATTTCGAAAAATATTTGCACTGAAATTTAAGAATTCTATAAAAATATGAGAATGTAAAAAAAAAAAAAAAAAGAATTCTGTGTTTGAGGGCGAAAAAGCCACATGATCATTATCCAGTTGTCTTTCCCATAATTTTAAAATTCATTTCTTCGAGTGAAAGGAGAAATTATTTTCAAATAATTCGAGTAAATAGTGTCCTAATTTATTTGAAATGATTCAAAACAGAATTTCGATACTATGAACGCCAGAGTATTACTCTACCAAGGATGCGCCTTATACGCAATTTATTAACCGTTAAGTGTCACTTCTTCTGGACAGATATAAAACTCGCGAAAAAACTGGTTCTGTTGAATGACAGAATTTGCATAAATGTTAATGTCGCATCTTGAGGATATTTTTTAAAAGACTGCTTCAATCTCAAGGGACTGCAAGTATTATTAATCATTTGGATTTAACAATAATTTGTAATTCAAATTTCTTACGTCACATAGAATTATGAAAGGGTACTTGAAACATGAATGCATCAAATCAGCATGTTTTTTTTGTATCAAGTTAATCAATCATTCACTCAATCATTGAAGAAAGATTTCTTCCTTACATGTAGATATAGGTTATTTGAAAAAGCTGTAGTACATTCTACAATTTTAATTTCCAAACATTTTTCAAGTTTTAGATGTATTCATTTTTCTAGTTGGAAATTTTTTCTTGCATCCCCTAGTTCCCCTAATTCCGCTCCCTTCCCCAACTTCTTCCTCCCGTACTTCCCGCTCTCCTCTTTCTATGAGCTAACACTTTATTTTTCATGCATTCCTTCCTTAGCCCTCACTTCCCCATCCCTACTCACCAGCACTCTCCTACTCTCTTACTCGCCCTCACGTCAATTCTCCTCACTACCCTCACTCACTTCCAATCATTCCTCCTGCTTTTCCTCACTTCCACTCATTCCCCCTACTCCTTGTTTCTAATTTCCCCTTACTTGCCCTTACTTTACCTTCCCCTATTTCCTCTGACTTTCCTATCCCTTCCTATCCCTATTTCCCTTACTTGCCTTACTTCTCCACCCCTTATCCTCTCACGCTTCCAATCATTTCTCCCACTTCCCCTATTCCAAATCTCTCATTTCTTCTCACTTCCCCTACTTCTCCACCCCTTAATTTTCCTCACTACTCTCTTTCACCCTCACATCACCTGCATCCCATACTCACTTGGCTGGGCCGAAAAAAAGTGAAGTTCGTGCGATCAAATTTCTAATAGCAGGAAAATATTAGTTCTTGATGAGCTGACTGTACTGTTAATTTTTTTAAACGAATAATATCTCTACCTCCTCAATCGTGTTGAAAATTGAAAAAATTTAATTTATGCGTAAAATATATGAAAAAAAGAATTTCGACACTCATCAATTTTTTAAATACAACTATAAACTTGAAAATTTATTTAAAAATACCGATTTGATATTAAAAATTTATCAAGCATTAAAAATGAATCAAGTTTTTTTTTAAATTTGAATTTTATCTTTTTTAGATTCCGCGAATAAAATTACCTTTAAAAAATTGGTATTGAATGTCTGAAAAAAGAGACGGTTACATAAGGTACATACACTAGAGTCCCTCTATAGCAGCTGTCTCGGGGGTTCCCTTAATCAACAAACATGCTATAGAGGGACTCTCTGAACCGTTCTTCTTCTCATTCTTGCGTGTGGCTTCTTATAGCGCTGAACCGTAAACATCGCAACTCCACTGACCTTACAAACGCCTCCCTCTCGTCCCCTTGGACCGCCTTGTCTGTTATAGAGGAAACTGCTATAGAGGGACTCTAGTGTATTTTAATTAAGAGCTAAAATGCCTCATTTGCGAAACAAAGCGGATTTTACTCTAAACTTGTAATGGTTAATAATTAATGAATCAATTATTGACTTTTCATGATTTATTTTTCAAGTAATTTTCTACGTGGAATCCAATAAAAATAAAGTTAAAATTAAAAATTCAGAGTTATTCCGGAATCTGTATCCGAACCAAACCGAATCAATCTGAACCAATCTGAAAAAAGTTCTACATTTCGCTCGATCCAAATCGGTTCAAAATTAATACCACTCAATCCGTTTCAATCCGAATATCCAATCCGAACCAAATTTTCAATCCAAATGAACCTGAATCAATCGAAACCTCAATTAAAATTTTTTTTGTTTTGTTTTAGAAATACCTGGTAAAAGGTACTAGTACTACATATCTCTAGAGGTTCATTTTTGGTAAATCACTTCGGCGCACTTTCCAACTCAGAATTCATTAATTAAAAAACTCCCTTCTCCATTCTTTACGTGCGTTTCGGTACAATTCCGCTCCCTTTACAAAAGGTTTTTAAAATATAAATACAATAATATTTTAAATTAGCAATATTAAACAGAAAAATTAAGGATAAAAAGAATATTTTCATAAATTAATCTAAATTTGTAATTGAGATAAGAATAATTTGGAAGAGTAAGACAAACATCGAAAAGGAACATAGAAAATGAATGTCAATTTTTAAGAATTCAAGTCAAAATTTGAGTAAAAAATTTAGAAAACATTAAAATTGTTGTAGAAGTCTCAGAAAAATTGAAGAGACTTCACTCACTTGAAAAACTACATCTTAAAATACAGAAAAGAGATCTTTATAAAGGTTAAAGTTTAGGAAAGTCAAACAGAAACTGCCAATATGGTGATATAATAAGACAATATACGTAATGAGCGTTGACATAGATGAGTTTTCATTGAAAACACTGATGAGGAAACGCGCGAAACAAAATGTGACATTATTTTTAAATAATTTTATAAATTTTATTAATGTTTAGAATTTCGGTATGTAAGTTAACAGAAATATTGTGAAATTTTTTTATAAAAATGGACTCAATAATACGTCGTTGATAAGTATTTTTTTCAGTAGCTAATATTTTAATATTTTTAAAACCAAAATCAAACTCATGACTAAATGTCCATGAATGTTGTGACAAACCTGTGTTAATAATCCCAACTTTACAATCTCTTTTGTGTTCAGCAATTCTACTTTTTAATCTCCGGCCAGTTTCACCTATATAGACTTCATTGCAACATTTACATTTAATCAGATAAATAACGCCAGATAAATTTTCAATGAAGTCACTGTCTTTTTTCTCTAATGAATAATTATCTAGAGTATTTGTGTTTTTAAAATGAACATTAATATTAATTTTTTAAGTAAACTTCTTAACCGTTCAGATGAACCCTGAATGTAGGGCAAATTGAATGTTACTTAATGTAGTTTTCAAAGTGAGTGAAGTCTGTTACATTTTTCTGAGACTTCTATAACAATTTTGATGTTTTCTGTATGTTTACTCAAATTTTGACTTGAATTCTTCGAAATTGACATTAATTTCTATGTTCCTTTTCGATGTTTGTTTTACTCTTCGAAATTATTCTTATCTCAGGTACAAATTTAGATTAATTTATGAAATTATTCTCAATTTTTCTGTTCAATATTGCTAATTTGAAATATTATTGTATTTAGGTTTTAGGACCCTTATGAAAAGGATACGCAATTGTACCGAAACGTACGTAAAGGATGGAGAAAGGAGTTTTTTAATGATTAAATTCTGAGTTGGAAGAATATTTTTGGCTCAATTTTTAATTAATTTCATGTGGACCGTGAGACATAAAAAATGTACAATTCGAAATTCTGAAACATCATCGGTCGAAGAAAAGGATTGACTTGTGACTTATCAAATCATTTTACAATTTTGCGTTTTTATCGAAAACAACGAAAGATACAAAAAAATGTTCACATAAACGTTTATACATCTAGAAAAGTTCTACAAAAAATACCTCTTGCTCTTTTGTAATATTCTGCACTACTCATAATAATATTTTCAACAAATTTCCTCGTCCTTAAAAATGTTTCAGTCCGCATTTTTGGATGCCTTTTCTATATTAGCAGAAACACAACAGTAATTTGTTGATTGTGAATTCTCTTTAGTTAAAGCTTCTTCGGCTCCAACGAACACATTCTTATCACGTATCACGCGCTTCGTGCTCGGCCTTTGTACTTCCTCCACATGTGTGTACAGACCTTTTAAAATGAAAGGTCAAATCACCGACAACGGTAATTTGGTGATTGTGAATTCTCTTTCGTTAAAGTTTATTCGGCTTTAGAAAACCCATTCTTATCACGTATCTCGTAACAGTCAGATATTGCAAAATAATGTACAAATTAAATGGTCCTCACTAAAACTCACTAGTCGAGTTGTTCTAGTGAGATTCTGACCACTGCCCTACTTAAAATGGGGAGCAATGGGGTGACTTTTTCATGGGTCCTTTTTATAGGACAAATTTTTTTTTTGTGTTGTCCCTGACACACCTATGAAAGGGAAATGTGACCATAACTTGTGCTTGCGTAACAATACAGCGAATGAACGCACTTACGCTCATATGTATATCATCGTATGCTACTATGCTCGTAACCGCGTGATTCGCGTGCTCATTGCATCCAGTTGACTATGCAGGGAAATAGAATAGAATCCACGAGACGGCGGGCCATGTATTTAAAAATAGCAATGACGAGCACCTGCCTCAGCCATTCACGTTCGCACACGATCGCTTCCTTCTTCACAGATCAGTACTTCGCGAATTCACCTGTTCACTTTTATTACCACATTCACTTCCGATTTTCATTCCTCAATTTTCGAAAATGTTCATTCAATTCACGTCAAACGGGGTAATTTCGGACATGTGGGGTAAATTTGGACACTTATAAATTGATAGTTTAAATTACTTTAAGGGTTTTTTTACCAGAATCTAGAATCAGTTGAGGCTTTATGAAGGCTTTAACTGGTTCTAGATTCTGTTTAAGACCCCTTTAAGTAATTTAAACTATCAATTTAGGAATGCCCAAATTTACCCCACATGTCCAAAATCACCCCGTTTGATGGTATCTTCAAATTCATAGAATTACAATTGCATAAAACGTGGGTAACCATCCGTCCGGATTTGCCCACATCCATGCAGAAATCTTGATGTGGGCCTATAGTAAAGTTCTGGCCAGTTTGACCGGTTTGATTGGATGAACTGACATGGGCCACACAGGGATTGTACAGATGGGCTGGTCCAAATTTTTGTTCTCCAATTTGCATGCATATGGCCCGGAAATTTGTTCAAATCCACACAACAAATAAATGCATTTTTTTGAATTATTAGAGGTGGTGCAAGTCCCACCAATACGTATTTCTCATATGAGTAAAATATGTTTTTGTACATTTTATTCAGAATCGTCACTATTAGGTGAATCTAGTGGAAATTCAGAATTTCTCTTCACAATTAGCCATAGAACACGAATAAAAATTACTTTAAAAATATCACCCCCATAAGTCTCTTTTATAGGGTCCCAAAAAAACCCCATAAGTGAAAAAATGGGTTTTCCGAGTTGATGAGCTAGGCTAATTATGACTTTTTGGCGGTTTTGAATACAAATTGCTTCTAATACATAAAATACAACTTTTTGGAGATAATTGCATGTTTATATAAATTTCCTAAACAATTAATTATTGTTTTTAGCATGTTTTTCTTGGAATAGAGTTAGAAAGCCGCGGTTTTTCTGAATTTATCGACTTATTTTCCACTTTACAATTAATCTAAGGTAATAACTCCATTAATGCTAGATAGTTGCGTTTTTTTCTGAAAGTTTAAACTTTTTGTCCACTTTTTGATTAGTGAGCTACTGAGTAATACAATTTAACAAAAATTATTGTTCAAACAAATTGTGATTATTTATAACTATCTTCTCTCAGATAATTGCTAGAGAGTTGCGGCTTTTTTTGAAATATTTGTAGCTTTGGCATTTAATTTATGAACAAATAATAAATGAACATTAGAAAGAATCATTTTTTGAACAATATCTTTCTTTCTTGTGAATATATTTTCCTGAAATAAAACAAATATTTGTAAAATCGATATCTAACTAATTCGCTTCTTACTAGGAACGAAAGTCAGAAACCATTTTTTTCTACAATTGGTAAACAAGTACCGAACGCAATTTCCTGACTGTAGTAAGTCAATATTTTCAAAACATAGGCAAAAGAGTAAAATAGTTCACTTTAAAAAAAATACAATATAATTAAAAAATTATTCTTTTTTTTAATTTTAGAAGAAACCGCAACTATCTAGCAGTAATATAGAAGAAAGTTATAAACAATAATGATTTGTTTGAATAATTAATTTCGCTAAATTGAATTAATTATTAACTCATTCCAAGTGGAAAGTAGACAAATAGTAGAAAATTTAAGAAAAACACACAATTTTCTAGCATTATTTAAAGAGAATATTATCAAAAATAATAATAGATTGTTTTAAACGATTGTGTTTGTTAACTTAAATTAATTATTTCCTCACTCTGATTGAAAATTGGACAAGAAGTTGAAAAATTCTGAAAAAAAACTGTAATCTACTAGCAATATTAAAAAACAATATTAATAAAAATAATGACGAATTGTTTAAACAATCACGTTTGTTAACTTGAATTGATTATTACCTCACTATAATTGAAAATTTGAAAATAATCTGAAAATAAGTTGAAAAATTCGGGAAAAACCGCGACTTTCTACCTCTATTCCAAGAGGAAATGTCTAAAAATAATAATAAATTGTTCAAAAAATTTACTCAAACATCTTATTATCAGTAGAAAATAGTATTTCATGTATTGGGAGCACTTCGTATGAAAAAAAAAAACAGAAAAAAATTATAATTAGCTCCAAAAACTCGCAAAACCCATTTTGCACTTATGGGTTATCTTTAGGACCCTATAAAATAAACTTATTAGGGTGATATTTAAGTAGTAATTTGTTATTCGTATTATATGGCTAATTTCAAAGATAAATTTCGAGTTTTAACTTGATTTATCCAGCATTTACGATTTTGTATAAAATTTACGAAAACTTATTTTTTCCTTATGGGAAATACGTGTTAAATTTCATGGGGTGTGCCATCTCTGAATATATTTTTTTTTTTCAAGTGCATTCATTTTTGTATAGAATCGAACAAATCTTCGGGCGATAATCATTAAATTTTGAAAAAAATGTTCTAATGCATTTTTGGACCACCCTATTGTAGAGTAGGGCGGTCAAAAAATGCATTGAAAGAAAAAAATGATACTTAGAGGTCCTGCAAGCTCGATGAAGTTCAACACGGATTTCCCATAAGAAAAATGTTTTTGGAAATCTTATTCAGAATCGCCAATATTAGCATTATCGAGTTGGTCCTTATAATTTCTCTTCAGGATTAGCCATAGAATATGAATCAAAAATTAATTTTTAAATATGACCTCCATAAGTCTGTTTTATAGCAGGGTCCCCAAAAAACCCCATAAGGGAAAAATTGGGTTTTGCGAGTTTTTAGCGCTAATTAGGTTTTTTTGCCATTTTTTTGAATATAAATTGTTTCTGATACATGAAGTATTGCTCTCTATTCATAACTAGATGTTTAAGTAAATTGTTTAAACAACTTATTATTGTTTATAGTCATTTTCTCTTAGAATAGAGTAAGAAAGTCGCGGTTTTTTCTGAATTTTTCAACTTGATATACAATTTTTAGTTAGAGTTAGGAAATACGCAATTCAAGTTGAAAAATTTTTAATAATATTCTTTTCCAATAATGCTAGAAAGATGCTTTTTTTATTGAATTTTCAACTTATTTTCTGTTTTCTACTTATAGTAAAGTAACAATTAAGGAAGGTTAACAAAAATAATTGCGTAAGCAATTTATTATTGTATATAAGTATCTTCTCTTAGAGCAATGCTAGAAAGTTGCGGTTTTCTGTGAAATTTCCAGATTTTTGTCAACTTTGTAGTTTTGAGTGAGTTCATTAATGTGAGTTGATAAACTATTTGTTTAAATAATTTATTATCCATCATGACCATCTTATTTTAGAATCCTGCTAAAAAATGCCGTTTTCTTCCAAAATGTTTGAATTTAATTTGGCTCTTCAGTTATGAATAAATAATAAATAAACATTGAAGACAATCATTTTGTTAAGCAATCTCTTCATTTTGTGGATATTTCTTTCTGAAATAAAAATTTAAAAAAATATTTATTCACCTCTTATTTCACACTAGAGTTTATAACAAATTAGCATTTGGTGGGCAGTTCTAAAATTTTGTTCTATGCTCTGCAAAACGTGTTTTATTTCAAAACAAAAATTTTTTCATCTCTACTGTAAGGTAGCCTTTTTTGAATTAATATTTTTAAAACATTAGCAAAAGAGTTAATAAGTGTTTCATTCCGAAAAAAATGGGATACTGTTTAAGAAGTAATTCTTGTTGATGTTAATTTATTATCCATTTTTTAATTAAATATTTAAAATAAAAAATTTTGAACTCTCAAAAATGGATTCAGTAGGATCAACGAAATTCATACCGCTACTTTGAATTATAAGTTTTTCACTTCAAATTCACAATGAGTGCACTGATTCCAAATTCTGAGTAAAAAATGTACAGTTTTAAAATTTATTATTTTGGGAGTTGTACAAGATGAGCCCAGAGTGAAGCCGATTTGACCACTTTTCAAAAAGATATGATAAAAATAGTGGACATTTCAATGTTTTCTGAAATTTTTAATAACGTCCAAAATAATCAACTTTTTTCACATTCTTTCTACATAATTTTTACATAATCACAAAAACTTATCAGCACAAATGTACATTTTTTTCTACCATTTGCAGGAAGGTAGATCAGAAATAAAAAAATTGAAAAATTTCCATAAATTCTTTTGTTACAACTTAAAGTTCTTGCACTGCGGATAAATTTTTTTTACATAAATAGCCATAATCTGTTGCGATAATGTGGAAACATAGCTTTAAATTAAGCCAAATATTGGATTCACCATTTTTAATTTTCTGATATTGGATTAATAATCAGCACTTTAAAAAAAATGTGGATACTAAATTAACGGTATCTTGTGGTCCTGAAGAGTTCCCATTAACTAAAAAATTGGTTATACCTCCATTTTTTATTCAAATTCAATTATCGGGTTCAGAAATATTCATAATTTTATTAAAGATCATCATGTTTATATTTTGAAGATGTTGGAGAATTGTAATAAGTCATTAAAAAAAAAATTATTGCAAAAACTTCACAAGAATACCGCCATTTTTTAAATAAACGGGAAACGTTTACGTGAATTTGCAGTATTGTGTACATTTGCGTAATGTGCACGTGTTTCGTGGAACGGTTCGTTAACTTTTGCTTCAAAGTCACGTTTTGCTTACGGTATATTGCACCGGGTCATTGTACACTTTTTCTTTTTTTAAAAGAAACCTGCCATTAGATGATAATTATAATGTAAATAAACAATTAGTATCGTGTGTTATTTTTAAAAACTCTAAAACTTCATTAGGATTTTCAATAAACTAGTTGAATTTTCAACCAAAAAAGATTCATTTTTACTCAACGGTTGCATTTTTAACCAAAAAGATAACATTTCTACTAAGAAGGATGAATTTAAAAAATGATAATTTTCAACAAAATAATTTAATTCTAAACCGACGAGATAAATCTCTGAAAAAATAATTTTTCAAACAAACAGATGGATTTTCAATCAACCAGTCAAATGTTTAAACAAAAGAGATTAAACCTCAACCAAAGACCAAATTGTTGAGTTTTGAACCAGAAAAGTTGAATTTTTAACAAAAAAGTGAATTTTCAACCAAAAAATGGACTTTTCTACTAAAAAATATGAATTTTCAATCCAAGAAAGATGAATTTCCAACGGAAAATATAATAGTTAATATTTCAAACAAAATTTTTTTATTTTAAATCAAAAGCCGTGAAATTAAGAAGAAATTTATTTTTAACAAAGTAGTTCTACTTTCAACCGAATACTTAAATTTTCCACCAAATTAAATATCGTATTAGAACATTAATTTTTATTCAAAAAGAAAAATGAATATTTAACTCACTAGATAAATTTTCAACAGATAAGATGAATCTTTCAACTAAAAGAGGTTTTCTAGCAAAATAGATTAATTTTCAACAAAAAAGTTCATTTTTAACCAAAAAAGATGACTTTTTTACTGAAAATAATTAAATTTCAAACCAAAGAAATAAATACTTCAAACCTGATTTTTTAACCAGTTAAAGTTTTAACAACAAAATGATTGTTTAACAAAATAGTGGACTTTTTAAGCAAAAGAGACGAATTTTTAACAAAATAGTTGAATTTCAACACTACAAATATAAATTTTTAACCAAATGGTCAAATTTTCAAACAAATAAGATTAAACCTTAACCAACAACCAAATAGTTGAATTTTCGATTAGAAAAGTTAAATATTAAAGATAAAAGTTAATTTTCGATCAAAAAATATGACTTCTATACTGAAAAAGATAAATTTTCAATAAAAGAAAGATAAATTCCCAACGTAAAATGTAATACAGGTTATTTCAACCGAAAAATCATTTTTTTTAAACAAAAAACAGTCGAAATCAACCAAAAAATAATAAATTTCCACAAAATACATGAATTTTTCACTAAATAGATGAATTTTCAGATTAAAAAAATAATTTTCAAGAAAAAAAGCAATCATTTTGAACAAAATACTTCCACTTTCAACCAAATACTTGAACTTCCCACCATTCAATTCAATTTTCATCTAAAAAAAAATGCAATTTCCCAATCAGGGAAAATGTAATAATTGAAACATCGAATTTAAAATTTTATTTTCAACGAAAAACATGAATTTTCAACAAGATAGTAAAATTTTTAACCAAAAGGTGAATTTGCAACTAAAATTATGAATATTCAAAAGAGTTGAGGTTTCAAGCTAAAAAGTACAACTTTTTAGAAAACCAGTGACCTTGAAATCCAAAAAGATAAATTCTCACCAAAAAATGTCATTTTTGACCAAGAAAGGTTAATTTCCAGGAACAAGATGAATTTACAATTTAAAAGGAAAAATTATCTACCCGAAAGAGACGAATATTCTTGAAAACAGTTGAATTTTGCATTTTCAACTAAAATGATGAATCTTCACAAACAAATTAATTTCAAATAAAGTAGTCTATATTTTAACCAAAAAGTGGAATTTTAAACCAAAAAAAAAAAATGAATTTTCAACGAAAAGTATAATAGTTAATATTTAGACTGGTGATAATAATTTTATATCAACAAAAGTTTAATTCGCCAAAAACGACTAATTTTCCACAAATAGTTGAATTTTTCAAATAAAAAAAATGTCCAGCACAATTGATGAATTTTCAACAAAATAGCTGAGTCTTCAAGTTATGCAAAAATTCAAATTTTTTAGAAAACCGTTTGTTTTGAAACCTGAAAAAATAAATTTTCAACAAAAAAGTTTAATTTTAACGAGGAGAGATGAGTTTTCAAACAAATACTTAAACTTTTAATAAAATAGTTAAATTTGCAAGCCGAACAAAGTGAAATTTCCAACATAAAAATTTCGTTTTGGACCAAAAAATATTAATTTCCAATAAAAGTTGAATTTTCAATTCAAAACGACAAATTTTCTATGAAAAAATACAAATATTCAACAAAACAGTTGAATTTTGAACAATAACAAAAAATTAGGAACATTTTTTTCAACTTTTTAACTAACTAGTTAAATTCCTAACAAAACAATCAAATTTCCAACCAAATAGTGGACTTTCCAACTGAAACAGATAAATTCTAAAACAAAATTATAACAGACTTTTCAATCAAAAAAATTAACTTTCAACCAAAACTAGTTGGACTTTCTCATTGGGTTCGAGAAATTCAGTTTGCATTTAAGCGAAAAAATGAGAAAAGGGAGAAGTACCTTCCAAATAGGGGAAAAATAGGAATTCTTCGAAACAGGGGAAAAGAGTGTGGAGTTCGTCTATATTATCAAAATTAGGAGATTTTATGCATCCAACTTGAAAACGAGTAGTCCCATAATTTTGTCAGTAGTGTGCGTGTATAAAATTGAAAAAGAAAAATTGCAAGTGACATTCCCTTAATTTCATTTCGAACATAATTTTTTTATGTGACAAAAATAGCAAGTAGGTTCTGAAGACAGCTGTTTGTTTTCTTGAAGACTTCCTTTCTTTCAGCCTGTCAATTCGAAAGGGCATGGTGTATTCTTAGTGATGACAGTTGAAGCTGAAAGAGCATCTAGCACTAAAACTACTGACAGCCGGACGCCACGCGCCAATCAATTATAACAGCCACAAAATGCATTTGAACGATCAATTTATCCATCGGAAAAATCTTTACATTTGCATTCTATAAAATATTCGAATGTACAATAGGGTGGTGCAAAAAAAGCCTTTTTTTACAGAGGGCAAGGTTGTCTTCTATTTTTTGTGAAGCCGGAAAAAGAAATGCCATTATTTTTTTTTAATTCTTCAATTTCAAGACGTACCCCGGGCTATTGAGAGTAACACGGAATTTCAAATAAAAAAAGCTCAATTTTCAGAAAAATGAAGAAAAAAACTACTTTTTATTACCTTTTTGCAAATTGAATTTCAATCACTTCTTAAGAAATATTGAAGGAATCGTTCCGACCCCATAACTTTTGAATTTGACGCCCCTACAATTTTGTGTTGTACTCGAAAAATGACTGGAAAATATATATTGTTGAAACAATTATTTTTTAAGTAAACCATGATAAGTTAGTATTTTCTGGGATTAATAACACAGTAAGCGAATGTTTAGAATAATATTTTCCGTTTAAGGAATTTTTCAATTATTCAAATAATGGCTTCCTCATAGAGGGAAGTTTGCAATAAATTAACTGAATTATCAATTTTTCTTTTTTGAAATATTCCGATATAATTTGGCCCCAGGAATTCGAAAATGCAATTTTTTTCAATAGTCCGTATTCTGTTTACCATAGCTTGAAAATTAAAAGAGCAATGGTCATGTTGGTCAAACTGTAGCCCCGATCGATTTAGAGGTCTTATAGGCTTTAAAAAAATGTATTATGTTGATATGAGAAAAACTTTTTTCATGTTCGAAATACAACGATACTAGATGTGATGTATTTGTTCGCGTTTTCGAGACGCATCGATCGACTGATTGTGGAATCTTTTATGACCTGCTACAGCCGATTGATGAAGTTTTAAAAAAATTGTTCATTCTGTTTATATGGGAAAACTTTCTTGATATTAGAAATACTACAGTACTATATCTGATATATTTGTTCGCATCTTCGAGATGCGTGGAATAGTCTTTTGAAGAATCTTTTATGTCCTGTTATGATCTAGCAATACCGGTTTATAATTTCTTAAATATATTATTTTTTTAATCATATGAGGAAAACTTTTTTGATATTGGAAATACAGCTGGACTGTATTTAATAGATTTATTCGAGTTTTTAAGACGCATTGATTGACCTATTTTACAAGTTTTCATGACCTCTTGTGATCTAGCAATGCCTGTTAATAATTTTTGAAAATATATTGTTTATCTTGTTCATATAAGGAGAACTTCTTTAATATTGGGAATATAATAATACTGTATTTCATGTAATTTTATTGTTGGCGTCTTCGAGACGCATCGATTGATCTATTGACGAAACTCCGATGACATTTTGTGATTAATCAATAGCGGCTTAAAAATATAAAACGAATTGAATAAAATTCTACGCCTGATCAGCCTACGTTAAAGACTAAATGTCAATTTTATAAAAATGTATTTCAAGGAAACATTAAGTTTGAGATGGCTTGAAAAAACTGGAATAACTTTGAAAATAATTAACATTTTTCGAGCTTCTTGGGCTCATTTTAAAGGCAAGTCTTTGCAATATTCCAATAAATAGGTAAAATATTTTTACAATTTTATCCCTAGATTCTGCTCTGGGGTAAATATTGATCCAAAAAAGTCGCAAAATTTCAAAAATGTTTCATTACTTACCAAAGCATTTTATTTTAATCATTATTCGTCATATTTTAGTAACTTTTAATAATATATCTTCTAATTGAATTAATATTCTGCTCAAATTTGGGCTTCTTGTTTAAAATATAAATAATAGGACACTTTAGCGACAGCTCAAAAAATATCTTATTATGCGTTTCTGAGAAGAAAAGATTCTTTTAAATTTAAATGATAAAGAAATCTCATTTTTCTCGAAAACGACGCAAATTATAAAGAACAGCTCATAGTTCAAAATTGTTCCCCTTCTGAAATCTATAAAAATATACTCCTTCTACATTGTCATTTTGTGTATTCCAGCAAATTAAAAAAAAAATAGAAAAAATCGACTAACATAGTATTTAGTTTAATAAACTTCAACATTTTATTTTTTTCAACTTTTTCTAACTCAGTGACAATGTGAAAAACATGTTTCATGAGATTATTGATGTTCCTTGAACTTCATATATAGTTAAAAGTTGTTCCACTTTTTGAAAGTTTCAATCAGAATCGATTATAATAGCATTTAGTTTAACGAACTTCTACATTTTATTTTCGAAAACTTCTGTTTTGAGTTCAGTAACATGTTAAAATGAATGCTATTTTAGTTTATTTTATTAAATTTTTCTCATTTTTTTTATTTATTGAAACACACTAGATAAACATCTGAAAAGCGTATACTTTTCTAGATTTTAGAATTTTCAATCGTTGAAAATTATATTTCTTCAATTTTAAAAACAAAAACCAATTTTAATTTACTTTGAAGTTTAGGAACCTTAATATTCTTACACGAGGAAAAAATAATTTAAGCTATATCTGGATAACAACCGATTACTTCATTCATCAACAAAACATATCTAAAATAAATAATTGTATTTTTATTTGAGACAGCTACACACTCTATGACTTGTATATTCCGTTTTCTCAAAATGAAAATTTTTATTCCATGAATTGAGGAACCATTACTTTCAAACTTCAGACAATCCTGAAAAATCAATTTTCAAAAATAGCTCACTAGTGCAGCAACTCAGATTACTCACACAAAGAAACAGCTTTTTGAAAAATCAATTTCGCACACCTTCAGAATGTAAATTTTCCAAATTCGTTGTCCAGAAAATTGTGTTTGTTCCAGGATGCCCTCACATTGAAGCGGTTTTTATAATTTGAACCAAAAATTCTGTAATATATATTGCAATTTTTTTCCGCGCATGAAACATGTTCTGTACTGTATTATTAAACTGAAACCATACATTTGAAAAAAATGTTGATGTTCTTCGAAATACATGTTATTTTAGTCCATTTTTATGGATTTATTCTATCATTTGTTGCTATAAAATTAGTTTAAATACATAAAATAAATAACTACTAATGGTATAATTTCATAGATTTCAGGAAGAGGAACAATATTTCAAGTCATGAACTGCTACTAATATTTTGCGTCTTTTTGAGAAAAATGAGATTTTTAATCGCTCAAAGTAAAAAAATAGTTTTTCTCACAAAACGCGCAGCACGTTTTTCTTTCTTAGCAAATGGTACGAAACTACTAATTGGTAGCAGTTTTCTACTAATTCAAGTGTCGCCGATTAGTTTACTAATAATTAGTTTTTTTAGAAATTGGTAATGCTACTCAATCAATTGGTAGATGTACTGCTGGTAACGATTTTAAACGGTAGTTTCAAAGAAATTAAAAAATAATTTTACAATCAAGAGAATTTTATTGAAATCAAATGATAAATTATTAAATACATGGAAACATACAAGAAATGCGAACATTGTACGTTGGTGATTCTGCTGTACATTTTCCCATTTCTGCACACCATAAGCCTCGAAGATGTTTAATTTTTCTGAAAATACATTTTAATTAACCTAATTTTTTCAAGGACACTTTCCCAGGTCCCTTTAAACTATTTACTCATTCTTCAATATTAAACTTATCCACTTCAAAGAAATTAAACAGACGTCAAAAATAATAATAATAGTGACCAAAATCAGAAATGAAAAATCGCGAGAGGAGCGAGAGTCACGGCGTCATGGCCATTGATGCTAACGGACCGCGACTTTTTCAACTGCGCATGTACCGAAAAGCGCGGGTTTTTTTGAAATGAATGAATAGTATCAATAATAATATAGATCAATATTTTAACAATTTTTTTACTCTGAAAAATAAATTATATTCAATCTGAGAAATACCTATAATGTCTTAAAATAATTCATTATTAATGTAATATCACAAGTAATTACAGCCGTGAATTCAAAATAAATTTAAGCTTATTTTTGAAGGCGCAAAAATGCGAGATGTGTGAAGACCATTCGATACAACAATTCGAACATTACTTTTTTTTCGAAAAATCATCTATTAATTTTTTCCTAGTTTTGCAATGATTTTATAAGAAAGCAATGTTTTCTACTTCTCAAAAATTATTTAAATTGTAATGAGAAAAATCCAATTTTATTTTATGATAACGATCTTATAAATTTATATTAATTTTAATATTTTGATTTTTAAGAACGCTGTTTTTCTTTCGGTTTTGCCTTACTCATTCATTTAGTAACATAAATCTAACCGTTTCATTTAGTAGAAGCTGATAAAATTACTAATTTGACAGTCAGACCCAATACTACTAATTACATTACAAAATTCCGAACACTTCGGATTTAGATAGATATTATTGGTAGAAACAGTGTCCGCAGTTGGTGAATTTATAAGAAAAGTGAAGTATACCTTAGATTTTAGCACCGAATTAATTGGATGTTTTCGACTGAAGTGCAAATATCAGTCACGCGCTAATTCCTCGCGGATTTAGCGGCATGTGATTGGCATAAAGAAGAACCGTAGCTGAAAATTTCGTATGGCTTATTTACTCAAGATTTTATACGCATGTTCGAGAAGGTTCACCGGGAAGCCCGGAGGTGCTTTTTTTGTAAGAAGCTCGATTCTGCTAAAAATAGGAACCCAGTCGCAATGATTCATCAAGTGTCCAGAGAGAAATTAGATGTTGCTACTCTGCGGGATATTCGGTAATAAAGTTTGCAATTTTCAGGCATTGCGATTTTTTTCTGTCGTAGAATGTTAGCATTTTTAATGAAACGCGAGAAACTCAATTTGTTGAATCAAATGTAGGTCTTAGGGTTTCTACTGTATGTTCTTGCTTCCCCATAGAAGATGCTTTATCCTGGTAGCAATTTCAAACATTTTACGATTTGTTTAATTAAATTTTTTTACAGCAAGGTTTTTTATAGCAAAACTTTTTTCATTAAGCTGAAACAAAGTTGATGCAAGAATATTAAAGATTCCTTGGCTTGATATGAATCGATTGGCCTATAATATTAATACATTTTTTTTAATAGTAAAGAAGCTATGGTCATTTTTAACATTTGACAATTTTTTGCTCTCAGTGAAATTTTTCTTATAAATATAATTCAATAGTGATGTGACAATGAAAAAGAATAATTGATTTGAGACGAATCGACTTATAATATTAGTAGACTTAACTGGAGAGTAAAAAACCTATGGTCATGTATAATGTTTAAGAAATTTGGTTTTTGCAGTAAAAATTTTTTTCTTCAACATAATTCTAAATGGATGCCAAAATAGAAAAGACTTTTCTTGGTCAAGGCGAATTGATTGACCTATAATCTCAAACAATTATACATATTATATAACAAACAAATTATATGATAATTTTGAAAAATGTATTGATAAATTCTTTAATTCAGAAAAAAATCAAATCAAATAATTCTGATGAAGATTGATAGAGATTCCGATAGTTAAAAATTTGTTTATACCTGAAAATAATGATCCAATTATTATCTATTGACTATATTCTTAACATTATTTTTGGAAATATAATTGAACATATATTTCAATGAAATCTTTTCCAAGATTCAGCACATGGAGATAACCAATTTTTTAAACAGAGCATTTAATAAATAAAGTGTTTACTATTTTTGTGAATATTTATTTTTAAATTTATAAAAATAAAAATTTTATTTTTGAGAAATTTAAAAATAACAACAATTGAACATTTATTTCAAAATGTTTTTTTCAGCTATAGTGTTTCTATTATTTGGAAAATTCATTGATGCTTCTTCTGCGAGGAAACAATATGCTCATTAAGGTGGTCCAAATTTATACCTGTAAAAATTCGACTCTCAATATTTGGTAATCGATCCCACTAATTTGTCCATTTCCCGAAAAAAGAAATTCCCTATTTTTTCAATTCGGTCAACATTGTCTAATATGGGTTTTAAATGGGAAAAACTTGTTTTTTGAATGACTATAGTTTAATTTACTATGAAAAGTTAATAAGAATTACTTTTTTTGTATTTTTTTTTTCAAAAACGAGCTTTTCCCATTTAAAACCCTATGTTGATTTCAAATAAAATAAAAGAAATTAAATGAAAATTGAGCAACTATGAGAGCTTTCAATGTGATATTCTACCTATTTTGATTATTTACATTTGAAGCCATTCAATTTTGGACGTTTCATTTAAAATAATTGTTTAAAAATCTGTACAAAATTTTTTTAATTCTAAGTTGTTCAATTCTTTAGAATAGTAAATATAATATGTACAAGTCGAAAGGTTTCACATTTTTTTTAATTCCAATATTTTTCTTATAAAAACAGTAAATATTTTTCACTCGTTTTAGGATCATTTTTCACAAATTAGATATAATGGCTTATAGAAATTATTATTTAAAAAAGAGTATTTTTGATACATTTCCGTGTTTGGAAAGTATACTTAAAACCATACTAAAACAACCGTTAAATTTTCGCTAAAATGCAAGAGACTTGTTTAGCAACAAATGCTGACTAATACCACTAATCTATTTTGAAAATCAAAACGGAAATTTCTAATGGACTGAATACAGCCTAAAGTATTTTCCAGAATTTTTTTAAATTTTGCGCCATGTTGTTTTTATTATTATTTCTATTTTTTTTCGTAAAAATATATGGAATGCAATATTTTCTAAACTAAATCATAAATAACAATTGTATTTTTATAAAACTTGCTATCCGATGATTTTTTGGGTCACTGAATCTGAATCGGAAATGAACAAATTTTAATTTAGAAACTCTAAGATGGCGGATCCAATATGGCGGGCGATAAATTTCGATAATTCGCATAAGGTTTTTTTTTGTATTGAAATTCATCTCCTGAGGGTTTTTGCGCCACTGAATCCGATTCTTAGGTCATAAATTTATATTTTTTAAATCAATAGATGGGTGTGCCAATATGGCGGATAGGAATTTTCAAAATATTCTAATCTTATTAAAACTTCCCTTCTAGGGATTTTTTTTGGGCCACTGAATCCAAATTTGAGGTAAGAAATGTATAACTTCAGAAGGGCGGACCCAATATCGTGGGCTAAAAATATATAAATTAATAGAATTTGCTTGAGATTTACTACTCTAAGGTTTTTGGGGCACTGAAATTAAATTTTGAGTCAGAATTACAATATTCAAAATGGCGGATCCAATATGGTGGCTAAAAGTATATTGATTTTTTGGATTTTATAGAAACTTGCTGCTCAATGATTTATCGGGTCACTGAAAATGAATCGAAGGTCAAAATTACAAAATTCAATATAACGAATCCAACATGGCGGCTAAAAATATTTTATTACTTTGCGTTACTTTGACTGCAACTTCGTAATACGTAATTTTAAAAATTGCCGAGTATGTGTTTTCAAAACTATCAAATAACTTTTTGAGTTTTCAGTCCATCATTCTAAATTACTGATTTCATATTTGTTTTAAGTGACTCCAAGAACCTCCGAGTTGCAAGTTTCAAGCAAATCCGATAAATTTTTACGTTTTCAATCCGCCATATTGCATCCACCATTTTAAATTTTGTTTTTTGTAATCTGACCTCATTTATTGTAAGGAAAAATGTATGCCTGAAAGGGGTAATAAAGTTCAAGTGATTATGTAAAATCTGATCAATTACAAAGTAAATGCAATGCTAATTATCATTATCTTAAAGTTAAAAATAATAACTCGGAACCCATGATTTTTTCATAATCTGTCGGCTTCATGTAAAGAAAAGTCTTCACAACAAATTAAACAAAAAAATGCACGTGCTAAGACCTCCGATATGACCTACAAACGTCAGGCCAATAAATTTATTCCGATAAGTGATAAGCCTTGCGATAGACTGCATCACAAACGGAAATAAATGTTACTTAAAATATCACGTACAGATTAATGACGAGAATTCGTAGCACTTTGATTTTTAATTTCAAATGTGGGCTATAATTGAACTTGAAATTCTTTCATTTGAAATTCTGACCAATACTATATATATAATATATATAATATATATAATATATATATAATATATATAATATATATATATATAATATACTATAATATACTAATATATGTTCTTTATATTTTATACTCTTATTATATATAATAAAGATTACAATAAAATAATAATAATAACAAACTGCGTAAGGACATTTTATAAATTTGTCGATCTTTCCTCAGAGATATATTTTCAAGTACGACTCAACAGGAGATGAGCTCACTGCCAGAGATAAAATTTCCTATGCAACGTTTTTTTACATGCAAATGCGCTTGTTAACGGAATCATTATTCGTTCTGAGCCATATGTCCGAAGAAAAATAAAATTCAACTTCAGTTTTGTTGCATCTTGCGAAAATCTCTATTTTTATAAACAATTAAATCGTATTAATTCTATATAAGTATATTTTCGGCATTAATTCAATCAATTTGATTTTTGGGTTTTCAAATAATTTAATTTTTAACACTGCATGATCATTTAATTCGAACTTCTTCTATTTCCATGAAACTGTAGCTTTTCACTATGGGACTCTCATGGTATCCAAATTTTTCGAAATTCAAAAAAATATCTTCCAGTACTAAAAACGACGAAATTCGAATAATCAGACACGTATTTAAAATTTTCTATTAATTTTTAAGAATTTGTATACCAGCGTGGAATCTGAATTTAGATTTAAGTTTAATTTCTTCGTTTGACTATCATGAAAAACTCTGAAATGAAAAATGACATTTTTTATAAATGTTTTTAGAATCTTTGCGAAAAATTGTTGAAATAAATTTAGCGTAGCTTATATGTGCCGGGGTATCTTTTTCATGCATTCCCCTAGGGTCCTAGGCCCTTTATGAAGTTTCTATCTGATATTATTATATTTTTTATGTTTTCAATTTAAAATTGATATATCATTGAGATTTCAAATTTTAACTAATTATGCAATTTCTAGCCCTCTATGATTTAAAATATGTCATTTTTAATTTTTTAATAAAAAATTGTTCAACTCCAAGCACTTTCAATTGCAATATTGTACAAGTTCTTATTAAATTATTTAACTAAAAAAATTTGATTCAATTTTGATACACAAGTTTTTTCTGGGATTTGAGTGATGATGAGTTCATCATTGTATTTGGATGAAAATCAAAAAACTAAAATTATTCAATTTTAAATTGTATGGAAAAAAAGTATTTCCGATCAACATATAACATTTGTTCTATTCATATTAATTACAAAATGTGTAAGGATAATGATGAGAAAGATAAAAAAATAAGCTCGTTTTTTATAATTATAATTTTTTATCTTCGATTGCAATTTTTTGATACAGAACATTTACGTTTTTTTTTTATAATTCAAAATAACAATTAGATCTCCTTCTCTGTCAAATGTTAGGTCTTTGGAAAAAATTTCTCTATAATTTCAAGAATAGAAATTATATTATCAGTCATGTCTTATCAATGAAATATATGATTTTTTGTGAAAAAAGTTTGAAACTTGCGGAAAAAAATGATTTTAACAATAGTTTTTGTTAATGAAAGTTTTCTTACTGTCGCTTTTGACCAATTTTTTAAAAATGGTTGAATTTCAATTCAGCCTCATTTTTGTAGGGAAAACATTCCCTACAATTTTACTTCTTCCAGTTTTAAAAATAATTAAATAATCTTCCAATATAGTTATTGAAAAAAAATTTCTTTAGAAAAAATGGTTTCAACAATTGCACCCATGAAAAAATTTACTTTCAAAATTGGAAACAGTAGAGTTGTAGGGGATTTTTTTCAAAATGACATTATCAGTAATATTATTTTCATTTTTAAAATCATTGAAAACTTATGTTTTTCAGAGGTCTGATTTTGGCACGACAACTATCTTAAAGTATGAAAATGATAATTTCCTTAATATTGTTATTTATAATTATTTATTTTTTCTATTAATTGATCATTATTCAAATGAGTACAAGATTGAAAATCATATTTTATTGATTCTTTCGCGCCCTTAGTTTGTATATTTATTTATTATTTTAAATAAGCACGGTATTTTAATTGTCCTAATAATACTTATCTTTCTCATATTTTTATATTGGAATTTAATTATATTCTTCGATTTCAATGGAACATTAATTATGTTTTTTTTTTATTTCCATGTTTCATTATTAAGATGATACGTTTAGAAATGATTCGCATGTTGCAAAACATCATAGTAAAAATAAAATATTACTTTAAATTTATTCAAAATCATTGCTGTGATACCGAAATGTACGATCTTGTTTGTTCTTCTAATCGGTTATTTTGGTCAAATGAAGAAACTTTAAATATCATTAAATTTTCACGCCTTAAAATGTATTTAATTTAAATTTGAAAATTAGATTTTCAAGTCCTCAAATTAATAGAAAGACTGTTTAGTTTTGTTACCGGTTGACATAAAAACTCGGGGATATTTAAAAAATGATTATTACTCTGAAGCTATAAGTGGAAACGAGAAAAATGCCTTATTTCGTCATTCTGCAATTATTTCTGAAAAACATGTGTATTTAATAACTAGAAATTAGGCTTCCTTAAACAATACAAATGAAATAAATTGGAAAAAAAATATACATTTTAGACGCCGCGCGCTTACAATAAAGGGTTTTGTAGCCTATTAAGGCGTGATTAATTCCTTTGAACCTCCCCCTCCCATATTTTCCTCTCCTACTCTCCCTAAATTCCCCTACTCTTCCTCCCCCACCCCCTTATTTCTCTTTCCTAGCCCTCATTTCTCTTCTACTCACTCTCATTACTAGTAATTTTCGCTACTTCCCCTACTTCCCGTAACTTACACTCACTTCTCCTACTTACTTTCGCTCCCTAATTTTTCGTACTTTTCCTTCCCCATTACCCTCATCTCTCCTCACTTCTCCTGCTTCCCTTTCCTCATTTTCCCTCATTTCCCCTACTGGACCTACTTCCCCTTCTCCTATTTCCCCAGGTGCACCTATTTCCCTCCTCTTATTTCTCCAGGTGCACCTACTTCCCTTCCCTTATTTCCATTCACTTCACCTGCCTTCCCTTCACTATTTCCCCTTCTTTTTACTCATTTTTCCTACATCTCCCCTCATTCCCTATCACTTTTTCTCATTTCCCCTCACTTCTTTTACTTCCCCTCTTTTCATTACCCCTTATCTCCTCTAATTCCCGTTTCCCATTTTCCTTCAGTTTCCGTACCCCGCCGCCCCTCATATCCCCTACTTTTCCTCCCCTCATTTCTTTTAACTTTTCCTAAACTGATTTTCCCCACTTACCCTACACCCTCACCCTCATTTCCCCATCACTTCCCCATCCCTAATTTCCCCTCACATCCGCTTCTTCCCCTCCATTCATTTCCCCTCATCCTCACTTCCCCTGCTTGGAGATAGTACGATGGGCGAACAGACACATGACCGGAACTGTAATCTCATAACTACAATTTACTCATATTTAATTCAAGTAATTTTAATATTAGTATTAAATAATATTCATATTTTTAATATTTTTTATTAAAACAGTGATAAAAGTTTATTATAAATTTTAATTTTTCTAGCATTTTGAAAACCTTGAAATCATGAGGTGTCTTTATTATTTAACTTAACAGTGGGCACACGAGCATGTCGCATCGTATTTCCCATGTTATTCTCGTCATTCTCAATGCCCTTCCGTGATTATGCAAACGAACAGGTACATATTAAGTACCCGCGCCCTCCATACGCACGTCATCAAAGTCTGATCGTATTAAGGTTACATTGTGAGAACTTTTATTGTATGACTTCAAATTATTAGTCGATTTAGTTCTATTTATCTTGTATTTCTGAAATTTTCAAAATAAACAAAAATAAACCTAATTCACGCGAATTTGAAAAAAGGGCAATTCAAAATTTTAACTAATGTTCAATAATAATGTAAATGGCGGTGTGAATCGTCGCCATATACATTTATCTGTCACTTTCTTCCCTAGGGTTGCAAATTCTATTTTCGATTGAGGTATGATGAAAAATATTTTGCTTGGTAAAGCTTCTTGAGAGCTAGTTAATATCAATATTTGATGTACATTGTACGTGTTACATTGAAGTTATTAAAAATTATTTAATAATATTATGAATTATGAAATTTTGTATCGAAATTTGGTTTCAAGTATAATGAATGCTTTATGTACTTGCACCGAAAAATGAATTTATAAAACTTTAATACACACCCTAAATACAATTATTTCTTATGATGATTCGTCTAAAAATGGTAATTGTGATAATATTAATATTAGTTTGCATTTTTTACCACGTAAAGTCTTGCTCAAAAATCAATATTAACAAGCTTTCAAGAGATCATACAAGAAGATTTAATAGGAAAAATTATTTTTTCCATTCAGAGATGTTTATTTCATTTATTTAGTTTCAAATATTTTAATCCTAAGTTTAACTTGAACTATTTCGAGATCTATCTATATTGTTTGTAAAAATAATGATTGTTCACAAAATAAAAAAACTTTGAAACTCAACTTCAATTATTGAAATGTTATTTAAGTTAGTTGTGGTTTATATTTTACTACGAATTATTACTTGATACTATTACTTGATACTATTATGAATTATTATTATTATCAAAAATCTTTGAAAATCTAATTTTCTTGCAGCCTCATTATGTACCAAGAATCTTATTTTATTTCTGAAAAATTAACCAGTATTGATCAGAATTTTGAATTACAATATTATACAGTGTCTTCCCCTGGCTATACATGTAGATTTGAAATTTGAGAAATTTATTTGAAGAAAACTAATAGTCCTATCAAAAAACCAAAAACACAGTTAGATGTCTCAGCAATATCTCTAGGAGTCTTTTAATCACTAAAAAAAAAATGTTTTTTCGAACAATTCGATTGTGACAAACTATTGGGACATTATTATGAATAAATATATCAATTAAGGGTATCGTAGGATTCATCTCCGCCATATCTCTAGGAATTTCTTTAATCACGCGAAAAAATTGTAAACATTTTTAATGTTTATGATATTTATAGTTTTTTTCAAACAAAAATGCATCAGCAATAAAAATTAAATGAAAACTAACAAACGTTCTTCAAAGATCATGAAATACAAGGAGATTTATTTAAAAGAAACTAATAGTGTCCTATTAAAAACTGATCTTATCGTTGGACTCATCTTAGCCATATCTCTGTAGAAGTCTTTTTGACGTAAAAAAAATGCAAACAATTATAATATTAATGGTATATACAATTTCTTCAAATAATAATGCAACAACACTCAAACATAAATGACAACTAAATAACGTTCTTTTAAGTTCATGGAATACAAATAAATTTTTGAATAGTGTCCTATAAGAAACTGATGTTATCGTTGGACTCATCTCAGCCATATCTCTGAAAAAAAGCATTTTTTGCGTGATGATGAAAACTCATAGAATTATTGTTGAGCCGAATCCAACTGTGTTGTTGGTTTTGATAGGATTAGTTTTCTTTGAATAAATTTCCCAAATTTCAAATATATGGGTAGTATGGTTAAATTCAGGTTCGTTGCTAATTGTATAATAATGCGTAATCATGCGTAATAATGCGTGATAGTGCGTCATAATGCGGAATAATGCTTGATAAAGATTATTGCGTACAGGCAAGAGTAAAAGATATTCAGCTTTAGGGAAATAGTGAATAGTTTTGTATTCTCTCTTAAACTGCACCAGTGAAATCGTCTTGGAATCAGTATTTTGAGTTATTATTAGTAAACCAGTGATTTCCCGACTTTGACTGAGTGAACCAGTAATTGATTCAACTAAAAAAGCGTTACCAAATATACCAGTGACGCCAAATGACAGATTCAACCAGTGATACAACATTCAGCGTGGCCAAAATATTAATCTGCAGTCTGGTAAGCACGTGTCGCCACCAATCGGGTCTTAGCATTTCTAGCGTAATAGCAAACTTTATTGTGTTCTAATTTTTGTGTCAGAAATATTTGGGGCCTGGCTGTGATAAGCAGGGGACATAATATCTATCGCTTGAAAGTTGGGAGGCTCCTGGTCACTTGGGGTTGACTTTGGTCATCGCGACACGTTGGCGTTTATTATTATTATTATTTTTATTATTATACCATTAAGCCTTTTCCCTTCCGGGGTAGGCGTGACTTGTTCGGTTGGAAAGTAGTGAAATAGGTATATAGGTATGAGGTTGATCGGTA
Organism: Andricus quercusramuli; assembly: GCA_932178445.1. NCBI lineage: Eukaryota > Metazoa > Arthropoda > Insecta > Hymenoptera > Cynipidae > Andricus > Andricus quercusramuli. Next base: position 94,179 of record CAKNXH010001844.1, on the reverse strand, counting down.
TATGGGTATAGGGTGGATGGGTATGTAGGTGTTATGTATAGATGTTTTAGATTGATCTGGAGTTCTCGTGTTATTTATATAAATTACACGTTCACTCCGCAACACTGCTCCGACCCAGGTTGCTGATCAATCTCTCTAGCGATCACCCCAAGTGAGGAGCCTCACAAAATTATTATGTATGTTTCCCCACCTGGGCCCATTAGTATCCAAGGTCTTTGTTTCAGGCATCATTCACTCTATTGTCACTCTGTTTATAAACTATTTGTCGCCACATATTTCTGTCCTGGCATACTACTCTAGCTTCATTCACGTCCATGCATTTTTTCATGCAGGCTCTTGTATTTCTATGGCTTCTTATGTCTCTTCGTATTAGTGTCTCATTCACAGATTCTAACCATTCTTTCGGCGGTCTACCTCTGGGCATTTTGCCATTTACTTTACCTTTATACACTTGCTTGGTCAGTCGTTCATCTTTCATTCTTTCAAGATGTCCGAACCACCTAAGCTGATTTCTTTCCCATATGTCAACTAGTGTCTCCCCTGTACCACATTCTTCGAGGATTGTCTCGTTTCGTACTTTGTCCATCAGTGTTTTCCCGCATATTATGCGCAGAGGTTTCATGCCGATCGCGTTGATTTTACTCCTGTCTTTTTCTTGACAGGTCCATGTCTCACTACCGTATAGTACAGTCGGTACGAAAATAGAGTTATGTATGGCCATTTTAGCTTTTTTTGATATGCTTTTATTTGTGAGGATGGACCTTGCTCTACCGATAACCTGCTTACCCTTATTTATGCGCCTATCTAATTCCCCATCTATTTTTCCGTCGTTAGTGAATAGACTACCTAGATATACGTACTTGTCAACTTGTTCTAATTTCTCATCATTTAGAACTATGTTGCATATTGTTTTCTCACTTTTTCCCTCAAACACCATGACTTTCGTTTTATTCACATTAATTTTGAGGTCCATGTTCTTCATGCTTGTATTAAGTTTATTCAACATTCTTTGCAAGTCTTCGACTGATTCTGCCATAACAATCTTGTCATCCGCGAAAGCCAACCCACGTACCTTGACGGTTTCGAGATCTACACCTTTTTCGTCGAAGAGGGCAGTTCTAAGACACTTATCCATGAATATGATAAAAAGCCACGAGGACATAACGCATCCTTGTTTCACGCCTTGCATAATATCGAACCATTCACTCTTTTTCCCATTTACCCTTACACTCGCTTTACTACCTGTATATATTGTTTTTATTGCTTGTAGGAGCTCTCCATTCACTCCATGCTCTTTAAGGACTTCCCAAAGTTTACTTCTATTTACCGTGTCGAATGCTTTTTCTAGATCGATAAATGCACAGAAGACTTTCTTTCCTACTCTCAAACTTTTTTCTGCGACCTGTCTTAGGCTAAATATCTGATCCGTACATGATCTTCCTAGCATAAATCCACTTTGGACTTCCCATATTTTCTCTTCTGTAATTTTCATTACCCTACGGATAAGTATTTTTGAGTATATTTTACTTACGGTACTTAGTAGGCTGATACCTCTGTAATTACTGCAGTTGCTTTTATCTCCTTTTCTTTTGTATATTGGTACGATAATCGACGGGTTATCCCACAGGCGCAATTTATTGTATCCTATTATATTGCATCTCGGCCCTCATTTATTGTTGTGAGAGTAAAGTTTTGTTTTAAAAGATAATTCTTCAAAGGTTAGCATAAAACTGTTAATTTCAGAATGGGAATGAACAGAAGAGGTTTTGAATGAACCGGATGAGATTGACGAGTACGATTTCGAAGACAACTAAACGTAAAACACCTCGGTAGGACCGACCTATTATTTTCCAGGATCAATGCTGCTAATGATGTAGCGTTCGTGCATACATGTAAGGCCGGTCAGTGTATTAGGCAAAGGAAGCAGGTCAAGCAGGTGTTCGGAAGTACATTTCGTACATGTCCGCACGCACGCCAAATACGACCGCGATGAGCCCCAATGTTTGCATTGCATTAACAAAATTTTCAACAGAATTACATACTTCATATTGAAAAACAAATTCTGACATCACAGGGTTAAGTCACATTCAAAAATATGAATTTTCAACTAAAATGATGAATCTTCGACCGAAAAAAATGAATTTTTAACGAAATAGTTCAACCTTCAACCAAGTGCTTGAATTTTCAACAAAAAAAGATAGACTTTTCAACATAATACATAAATTTTCAACGAAATTGTTGAATTTTGAATCCGAGGAGACGAATTGTCTTCAAGTGAGTTGAATTTTTAACCAGAAAATATCAATCTTCAACAAAAAAGTTAATTCGAAACCCAAACGTTGAATTTTCAACTGAAATTATGAATTTTCAACCAAAAATTGCATTTTTCACAAAAGAATTCGACTTCCAACAAAGTAGTTAATTTTTCAATTAAAAAAGATCAATTTTCAACTTATGATTGGTCAATTTTCAACTAAAATCATCAATCTTCAGCATCAAAATTAATTTCGATTTGATTAAATAATTCTCTACCAAAAAAGACGAATTTTCAACAAAATACACAAATTTCCAGTAAAATACAAAGATGTTCACGAAAGTTGTGGAATTTTAAAGCCAAGGAGACGAATTAATTCCAAGCCAGTTAAATTTTCAACCAGAAAATATGAATTTTCAACAAAAAATTTAAATTAAAACCAAATATCTAGTCGAATTTTCAATTGAAATGACGAATCTTCAACCAAAACATTGAAATTTAACCAAAGATTTCAACTTTCAACCAAGTTGTTAAATTTTAAACTAAAAAAGATCAATTTTAAACTTATCATGTCAATTTTTGACTAAAATCATAATTTTTCAGGAAAAAAATTTATGTCAATTCAATTAATTATTGTTCTACCCAAAAATAAGAATTTTAGCAACATATAAAAAAAATTTTCAGCAAAATTGTTGAATTTTAAAGCCAAGGAGACGAATTATATCTCCATGTCATTTGAGTTTCTAAGCGAAAAATATGAATTTTCATCAAAAAATTTAATTGAAAACCAAATATTTGAATTCTCAACTGAAATCATGAATCTCCAACCAAAAAAACATAATTTTTTACAAATAATTTCAACCTTAAACGAAGAAATTGATATTTCAACCACAAAAGATGAATTTTTAACGAAAAATATAATAGTTGATATTTCAACAAAAATGGATTTTAATTTTAAATCGAAAGCAGTTGAATTGAAAAAAATGAAAAACTTTAACGAATTAGTTGAGTTTTCAACAAAAAAGAATAATTTTCTAACAAAATTGTTGAATTTTCAACCAAATAATAAAAGCTTTAATAAAAAAAGATTTAATAGAAAAAGATCCTCAACTAAAAGAAATTACAGTATAGATATCTGCTATCAATTTCAAATAAAAAGTACAAAAATGATTTATTCATAGTGATTTTATACCTGAAAAAGTGAATTTTCAACCACAAAAGATTATTTTCCAACCAAACAGTTGAATTTTCAACGAACGAAAAAATTAATTTTTGAACAAACAGTTGCGTTTACAACCAAATGAATGAACTTCCGAGCAAAAGAGATGAATTTTTAACAAAATAGTTTAATTTTGAACCAAATAGTGTGAATTATCAACAACAACAACATATTTTTGAACCACGAACTCTTTAATCAAAAACTGAATTTTTAATCCAAAAGGACAAATTTTCTATGAAAAAAGACAAATTTTCAAAAAGTAGTTGAATTTTCTAACAAAAATGATGCATTTTTCACAAAATAGTTGAATGTTCAATGAAATAATTAAACTTTGAAAAAATTGTTGAATTTTCAAGCGAAAATTACGATTTGTTAAGAAGACAATTGAATTTTCTACAAAAAAGTTCATTTATGACCAAAAAAGATGAATTTTCAATCCAAAGGTAAGATTTTTCCATCCAAAAACACGAATGTTCAATAAAACATTTGAATGTTTGACCAAAAATATGACTTTCTAACAACAATTTTTTAACTTAACAAAATATTTAAATTTTCGATCAAATAGTACAGTTTTTAACCAGAAGAGATGAATTATAAATCATGAATATAATAGTAGATTTTCAATTTAAAGAAAATTAACTTTCAATGAAAAATTATGAATCTTTTACCAACAGAGATGAATTTTCAACACAATGGTTGAATTTGTAAACAAACTGTCAAATTTTGAACAAAAATATGAATTTTCGAAGAAAGAACATTAAATAAAAAAGATGAATTTTCAATCCAAAAAACGATTTTTTTATCCAAAAAAGAAGAATGATTAACAAAAAAATGGAATTATTGAACACAAAATATGACTTTTTAAGAAAGTAGTTGAATTTTCAACGAAATTATTAAAATTAAAAAAAAAGTTGAATTCTTAATCAAATAATTGAATTTTCAACCTACAATGATCAATTTTCAACCAAATAGTTAGATTTTCAACCAAATAGTAGAATTTTCAACAACAAAATTCCTTATAGACCAAACAGGTGCTGTTACAGTAAAATAATTGAACTTTAAAGCGAAAAAGACAAATTTTAATTGAATTTTCAAGCAAATTGTTGAATTTTCAAGCGAGAAAGATGAATTCTCAAATAAAGGAAGTTTCCAGCAACAAAGATAAATTTTCAATCCAAAATAACGATTTTCTTATCCGAAAAAGAAAACTTTTTAACAAAACATTTGAATTTTCGAACACAAAATACGACTTTTCAACAAAATAGTCCAATTTTGAACAAAATTATCAAATTAAAAAAAGTTGAATTCCTAATTACATAGTTAAACTTTCAAGGGAAAAGGACGAATTTTCAAGAAAAGCACCAAAACAATTAAATTTTTTAAAAATAGGTATTTTTTGACCTAGAAAGCTGAATTTTTAACCGAACGGTCAAATTCTTAGACAAAAGAGATTAAATTTTAACCAAAAACAGTTGAAAAGTTAAATTTTCAAGCCAAGAAGACAAATTTTTCAGAAGACTTTTGAATTTTCAACCCAAAGGGACGCATGTTCAAAATACAGTTAAATTTTTGACAAGAAAAGATTACTTTTTAAACAAATAGTTGAATTTTGAACCGAAATGATGTATCTTCAAAAAAAAAAAAAAAATGAATTACTAACAAAGAAGTACAACTCAAGTACAACTTTTAACCAAGTAGTTTGAATTTTTAATCGAAGAGAGAGAGAGAGAGAGAGAGAGAAAAAGCAAGCTAAGAATGATATTGAAAGTCGCTGAGCTTTCGAAACCTACCCTTGAATTTCAGAACCTCCTCATCCATTAAAAAAATCTTGTACTGAACTTTTCATTCAAAGAATAATTATTTATTGAAACCGAGAAACGAATAAAAAATTGCACTTTGCTGAATGAATCTATATGTATTTTAGAAGCTTGTAACTATCTAGTGACCCTAATTGCCTTCAATGCTTCTTGTCACTTGAATCCAAAACTCTTGCCAAGACATCTATTTATTCAGATATTTAGATCTGATTTATGCTCATTGCTTGAGAAGATTATTCCTTTGTATTACAATGTCACAAAATGCAATAATAAGATAATTAATGCCTCTATTGTTTCATGAAATTGTGTATATTATCAATCATTATTTCATTTTTCTACCATTTGAATCTCATTTTTTAACAAGCTGTTATTTATTCAGATCAAAATTATAATATAACCTCAGTCCTCTCAAATCATCTCGAAATAATTTTTTCTTTCTGAAAGTGTTTCTTCAGATGTAACCAGCTTCGACTTCCACTTCTGAAAGATTTGCAACTTCCTTGGCCTAATAGTAAATGTTTTAGAAAACGTTGAATCTTCATCACAAAATACATGAATTTCCAACAAATAGTTGAATTTTCAACTAAAAAAGATCAATTCTCAAACAAAAAAGATACATGTAAGCCAAAAATGGAGACGTTAATTTTTAAGTCGCAATGATAATAAAATTAATTCTCAACTGTAAAAAAAACAACAAATTTCCAACAAGAAATAGAGTTTTGAACCAAAAAAGAGTAAACCTCGACCAAAAATGTAATGGTTGATATTTCAATGGATAATTTTCAATTTTCAATTAAAAACAGTTTAATTTATACTAAAAAAGACGAATTTTTAATAAATTGTTGAATGCTCCACCAAAACAGATTAATAATAATCAACCAAAAACTTGCGTTTTGAACAAATAGACGATCTTTCTATAAAAATTTTAAGTTTTAACAGCAGATATAAAATTTCGATAGTAAAGAATATTGTCAAAAAAATAGTTGAATTTTCTAACAAAACAGTTGAATTTGAAATATGAAAAACAAATTTTGAACAAAACAGTTAAATGTTTAACCAAAAAGAATTACTTTCTAAAAAAAATGTTAAATTAATAATAAAATCATAACATTTTCAAGTAAAAAATATTCCTCGTTCAACCAAAAATGGGATAGTCAAAGTTTTAGTTTAAAAAAATTGACATTTGAAAAAAAACTAATTTTTAAGAAGAGTTGCATGTTCAACCAAGAAGATGAATTTTCAAAGTGAAATGATAAGTATTCAACCAAAAAATGCATTTCCAACAAAGTATTTCAAGCAAGTATTTAAATTTTCAACCAAAAAAGATGAATTTTCAATCAAGTGGAATTTTCAACCAAAATGGAATATTTTATATTTTCGTTACAAAAATTAATTTTTAGTAACAAAGGAAAAATAGAATTTTCATAAAAAAGTTGAATTTTCAACCAAGGACATGAATTTACAAATAAAATCATCAATCCTCAAAAAATGAATTTTTAACGAAGGAGTTCAATCAAGCAGTTGATATTTGAAAAAAAAATATTTTACACACAAAATTTAATAATTAATATTTCAATAAAAAAAAAAGATTTTAATTTTGAATCAAAAACAGTTGAATTCGCCAGAAAAGACGAATTTTCAACAAAATAGTTGAATTTTTAAGTCTAAGAGACGAATTTTCAACTGAAAAATTGAATTTTCAACTAAAAAGAATTACTTTCCAATAAAATTGTTAAATATTCATTTAAAAATATATAATATTCAAATAAAAGCGATTTTTTGACCAAAATGATGAATTTTCAAAATTGCAGTAATTAAATTTTCAGTTAAAAACCGATGTTTACCAAAAATGAATTTTCAAAAGAGGAGTTCAACCAAGTAGTTGAATTTTCAACTAAAGACAGGAATTTTAGTATACTAATAGTTGAATTTTCTACTAAAAACGATACACTTTCATCTAAGAGATCAATTATCAACAAAAATGATGAATCGGTAAAAACAACAAAAATTAATTTTCAACAAAAGAGTTCAACTTTCAACCAAGCAGTTCAATTTTGAACTGAAAAAGATAAATTTTCAACCAAGAGAGAAATAGTTAAATTGTCAGTTACAAAAATTAATGTGCAATAAAAAAATTCAAAGAAACAGTTAAATTTTCAACTACAGAGATGAATTTTGAAATAAAATCATTTATTTATGTATTATTTCTTCAATCATATATTTGAATTTTCAACTGCAAAGGATAAGTTCTCAACCAAAAATGGAATTGTTACATTTTGAGTTTAAAAAATTTATTTTCAACAAAAGTAAAATGAATTTCTGTTGGCTTAATTGAACCAAAAATAACAACTTTCTGACAAAATAGTTGAATCCACAACCAAGAAGATGAATTTTCAAAAAAGGAAGATTAATTTTGTACCTAGAAGAACGAATTTTGAACAAAATACATTAATTTTCCACAAAAAATTCAAATTTTCCACCGAAAACAATGAATTTTCAACAACAAAATTAATTTTCCACCAAGTAATTAATTTTTGAAATTACTAGTTTAATTTTTGATTCAGTAGTTGAATTTTCTACCTAAAGAGTTGACTATTCAAAAAAAGAGATAAGTTTTCAAACAAAAAAGACGTATTTTTACAAAAACAAGTAGTGGATATTTCAAGCAAAAAAGATTTTTATTTCATATCAAAAACAGTTGTATTCAAGCAGAAAAGATTTTTCTACAAAAAAGAATAATTTCCTAACAAAATTGTCGAATTTCTAACCAAATGATAAAACTTCTAATCAAGAAATATGAATGATCAACCAAAAATATTATAGTAGACTTGTGTCTTTTTGTCCAAAAATTTAATTTGTTTGTTTTTAATGTCATTTTCCACGATTAAAATAAAAACTACGTGTTTTATCAAAAAATAATTAGTAACAAATTTGTAGCTCTTTTTGGGTAAACAACTTCTGTCTATTTATTCTTTTCGTAGCTTGTGTCGTTTGTCTAAGATTTTTTTATTTTTCATGTTTTTTTTACGAATAAAACAAAAACTACGTGTTGAATCAAAATGTGATTGAAAACGAATTTTTTGTGAACAGTTTTTTTGTGCGATCAAAATTTGAATTTTCAATTCTTCAAGAAAATTCGAAAAGTTGTTATGATAGTTTTTTTGGATTTTAAAAATGCCATACACTTGATATTTTTTTTTTTCATCAAAAAAAGTCGCGAGGATGAATCGTTCAAATTTTTGAGTACTATCAATATCCGTACATAGAATGGATAAATATTTTTGAAAAATGTTCTCAAAAATTTTGAAAATGCTCTTTTTGAGTTTTTATCCAAAATAGCTGGCTAACGAACTTGTTCTTTTCTTTTAGGCCCTAAAAGGTGTGCCAAAGCTCAATCCAATCAGAACATGTAAAAAAAAATAATATCATTGAATTGATTAATTTTTTTTTAAATATTTTTTTTTGAAGATATTTCAATGTAAAATGATAATACTTTGTTGTTGCTTGTATGAATGAAGATTACAAAGAATGAGTCTTATCTAATCAGTTTCGATTTGCCGCGAAATACAGTGCGTGTTATTTTAAGGTATTTGCGAATCAAAAGAGTTATCTCGACAGATAAGTAGTTTATAATAATAAAATTGAACGTAATAATAAAAAATATTGATTCAATTACTTTCTGTAGCAAGAAAAGAAAAATTCAGTTTTGGAAAAATGCGGAAATAAATATTTCACTTTTTACAGAAAATAATTATTATTTTATTTTGATGTCCAATGGAAATTCAAAATTATTGTAGAATCTTAACAAAAAATTCATTATTTGTCAAGCAATAAATAAGCAAATGGATGCGAAGGGTTCGTTATTTTATTTTTCATTTGTTTTTTATTTTATTTATAATAAGACTTTATATTTGATTTATTTTTTAATTATTTTGCCATATGGGTACTAACATAACTCATTCAGGATAGAAGACACGCTGTCTTCGAATTAAAATTTGTTTTATATAATTATTTATTTACTTTCACAAAGAAGTTGAGATTTCGGTAAATTCTCAAGCGTGGAGAATTTAACTCTCTTCTGGAAAACCCGTATTTTTCGCTTAAAAATTCAACTACTCTTTTGGTTTAAATTTATTCTTCTTTGTTTTAAAACTCGAAAATTTGGTTGAAAATTTGAATATTTATTTAAAATTTGCACTATTTTCCATAATTTGTGTCCCTATGTATGGAAAATTCATTTATTATGGAAGAAAAGTAATTTTTCTTGGTTGAAAATGAACTTTTCATTGTCAATTTCACCATTTGTCTAAAAATGCACCTTTGTAGGTTAAAAATTTAACTATTTGACTAAAAATGCAACTATTTTATTAAAGTCTTTTTTTGGACGATAATTCAACTATTGTGTAAAAAATTCATTCTTTTTCACATAAAATTCATCTTTCATGGTAGAAAAGTCTTGAAAATGTAACTTTTTCAAAGAATTACAACTGTTTTGTATTTAAAACCAATTTTTTAATTGAAATGTTAACTTTTACGTGTTTTGTTGAAGATCCATATTTTTCGTTGAAAAATCAACTCAAAAGTTTTAAAGTTTAATTGCATTGTAAAAATTCAGTTTTTCTGATTAAAGATTTAGCTGAAAATTGAATTATTTTGATTGTGAATTAACATTCTTATTTAAAGTTCAGCCGTTTTGTAGAAAATTCGTCTTTTTAGCTTGAAAATTCAACAATTTACACTCGTCTTTTTTGCTAGAACATTAATCATTTTGGTGGAAAACTCATATTTTTGGTTGCAGATTTAACTACTTTCTTGAAAATTCGTCCTTCTTGGTTGAAAATTCATGTATTTCGTTGAAAATTTGTCTTTTGTTAGGAAATTAGTCTTCATGGTCAAAAATTCATATTTGAAGCTTAAAAATGCAGAAAGTTGGATGAAAATTCACCTATTTCATTGAAAGTCTAATTATTTTTGAAAATGTAACTATTATGTTGAAAATTCGTATTTTTGGATTGAAAATTCATCTTTTCTGGTGCGAAAGTAATCTTACTTGGTTTGAAATTCAGATTTCTTGGTTGAAAATGAATTTTTGTGTTGGAAATTCTACTGTCTTCGAAAACAATTTTGTTTTTGGCTTGAAAATTTAAATATTTGATGAAAATTTTCGAAAATTTTGTTGAAAAGTCCTCTTTTAGTTGAAAATGCAATATGTCTCTAATTGAAATCTCTTAAGCATTTTCAAGCATTCCATATTAAATTCAATATGGTATCAACATAATTATCTTTGAACGAATTGTTTTCCTATTATTCCCCTATTTTCGAGAAAAATTACTTCATTCCCCTATATTTTTGAGAGCATTCGGATTGTGAAGTCTGATATTTTAATATTTTTAATTATTCTTGATTCATTACCGAAGCTTATAGTTCACCACATGGTCACGCAGGCATATTGTGAAATGAACTTAAAAACTCAAACTACATTTGGTGCAGGATCCTTTCAATTCCTGAAGTCAAATAATATGAAAATTTGACGCCACTTATAAGTTATAACGAAACTAGACATAACAGGTGTCCGTCATCAACAGAATATCCAACATCCTCTAAAAAGTTTTTCCGCATTGTTGTCGATGAGGTACCTGGAGTTTGAATCTGGAACAAGATTGATCGAGTGGGTATTCGGACTAGCAAAGCAACTATAATATAAAAATTTGACACCACTCATAAGTTATAATGGAACTAGACATAGCAGGTCTCCTCCATCTGCAGGATATCTTTCATCATCTAAAAAGCTCTTCCGCAACAAAATCGATGAGGATTTCAATCCGGAACAAGATTGATCGAGTGGGTATTCAAACTTGCAAAGCAACTATGAGGCAAAAATTTAAAGCCACTTATAAGTTATAACGAAACTAGACATAACATGTGTCCGTCATCAACAGAATATCCAACATCCTCTAAAAAGTTTTTCCGCATTGTTGTCGATGAGGTACCTGGAGTTTGAATCTGGAACAAAACAGGATGAAGGGATTAATCGAACGGGTGTTCGAACTGACAAAGCAACTATAAGATAAAAATTTGACGCTACTTATAAGTTATAACGAAACTAGACATAAGAGGTCTCCATCATCTGCAGAATATCTAACATCTTCTAGAAAACTCTTCCGCAATGGAGTCAGTGAGACACCTGAAGTTTGAATCCGGAACAAGATTGATCGAGTGGGTATTCGGACTAGCAAAGCAACTATAATATAAAAATTTGACAACACTTATAAGTTATAACGGAACTAGACATAACAGGTCTCCTCCATCTGCAGGATATCTTTCATCATCTAAAAAGCTCTTACGCAACAAAGTCGATGAGGATTTCAATCCGGAACAAGATTGATCGAGTGGGTATTCAAACTTGCAAAGCAACTATGAGACAAAAATTTAACGCCACTTGTAAGTTATGACGAAACTAGACTTAACAGTTCTCCTCCATCTGCAGAATATGCAACTTCTTCTAAAAAGCTCTTCTGCATTGAAGTCGATGACATACCTGAAGTTTGAATGCGGAACAAGACAGGCTAAAGGAATTGATCGAGTGGGTATTCGGACTGGCAAAGCAACTGAGTCGGGGTGGTAACGATTGTAGGATTGGGGTTGAAAAGGCGGTTGGAAAGAGGGTTGGTTCGTGGTAGCGGAGAACGGCAGAGCCGTAGATTGTACAACCTGCATCCACACTATAGCCTTACAATCGGCCGCGATGGAAAGGCAAGGAAGGAGGAAACTTCTATCCGCTCTCCACCAACATACAAACCAGAACCAGTATCGAACCGGCGCTAGAACGCGCACCACGTATCGCATGCGTAGTCCATATACGGAATTTAGCCTTTCCAATGCGACGTAAACCTCCCTCTAAAAACCACGTGCGTTCAATTTTTCTCTTTGTAACTAGTGCAATCTGTGGGGTAGTGAGGGGTTGAAAATTGGTTGAAATATTCAACAAAGGATATCTGTGAGTGAGTGTTGTTCTGGTTGGAGATCAATGTTGTATCAGCTGGACACACAGACAATGAGGAGCGAAAGAGTCGATGCGAATCGAAGGGGGTTGAAGTGGATCTTGAAGTAGCAAGTGTCCGTTGGGGGTGAAAATATCGCAAAATATGTCACGACCAACCCCGCCCAGTGGAGGAGAGGCTGGTGCCGGGAATTCTAGCAATACCGGCAGCCCGAGAACACCACGTGGTGGTCCTTTGAGAGACCGGGTTAGCTTCTTCGAACAATTATGGTCTGGAGGAAACCGGTCTGCTAGTATGGAAGATCTTCCAAGGGATCAGGTGGATTCGGAGATGAGAAGGAGCACCTCTAATTTGACTGTTGCGAATGTTCCAAGGTCTTCCTCGAGAACTAGTAATTCTTCTTTCGAAGAGAGCTATGAACGCCTTGTTGAAGAAGGCGAATTGAATGGCGCGAAGGTAGAGGAAAATGTTCATTTGGGGGTGTCATTCATAAGTCAATTCCTTTATTAGTACCGGAAACTGGGGTAATTATGGATCAAGCCGGGTAAGCTGGAGTTGAAAAAGGGGATGTTTTATGAAAAATATTTATCTACTCATCCCGAATTTCGGGACTATGAGATGAGATGTTGTTGAATTGAGACCAAAAAATGTTGATCAAAAAAAGTTAGCAAGGTTTGGGGAAATGGATGTGGAAGTTGACAATATCAAAGTGACATTAACCTAAAATTGGACCAGTTTTGACTGCTTATTTTTATCCATAATTACCCTTGTTGACAGTAGTTTCATATCTTCATAATCATTCAGCATCATAAATTCAATCATGTAGTTGTCATGCTTTGCAAAGACTGAATCCACTTTTGGATCGAACAAGGTGGCAGCAGATCAGTAAAAATCTGAAAATCAGGGATAGTCAAGGAAAGTAAGGGAAAAGTCAGAAATTAAAAAAAAATACAAATGTTAGGAAATTTCTTTAAGAAGCTTCCAAAGAAGCACTATAGAAATTTTTAATATAGAACGATCACCTGAGTCACTTTTCTTTCAATAAATAGCCCTTAGGTTAACTACTATTGAATTGAGCTCTGTACGTATTTCTGAATTTTCTTGAATTCTTTTGAAATCCTTCAGAGTATTTTAAAAGATTCCATGAAATTTGTGATGGATTTCAATAATTTGGAGGGATTTAAAAAGATTTTACAGTAGTTTTAAAAATCTAAGGAATTTTTAAGAGCTTCAAAAGTTCTCGATTAAAAATATTTTAGAGTATTTAAAAATAATATGAAGAATTTTTAATTTATTTCAATATTTGCAAGGGATTACAACGGTTTTGAGATACTATAGAGTATTTTAATATATTCCAAGGTATTTTTAAGGGATTTACAATTTTTCAAGGAATTCATAAGGATTTGAATGTTTATAAGTAATTGAAAACAATTTTTATAGGGTTTCAGGTAATTTACTAGGATTTTGAAATATATAGAATGCTTCTATAAGATCTATAAGGTTTTAGGATATTTTTAAAAATTCCATAAACGATTTTATAATATTTTTGTGGATTTTAACGATTTGAAGGCATTTTAAAAGCTCTCAAGGTATTTTAATAAATTTTCCAGGATTTGAGAAATTATCGTAAGATTTTATGTAATTTCACGGGATTTTATAATATTTCAATAGATTTCAAATCATTTTTGCAAAATAATTGAGGGATTTCGAAGTATTTCAAAGATTTTGAAATATTTCAAGATATTTCCGAAAATTTTAAAGAATTTGAGAGATTTTACGATATTTTTAAACAATCCAAGGAATTTTCAATTGATTTTTAATAATTTGAAGGGATTTCAATTTTTTTAAATATATTAGTGTATTTTTAAAAATTCTGAGGAATTTTCAAGAGTTTTAAAAAATGTCCAGGGATTTTAAAAGATTTTAGAGGATTTGAAATATCTTAGGATCTCAAAAAGTTTTAAAGTTTTGAGGGTGTTTTTTAAAATTCTAATTTATTTTCAAAAGTTTCACAAAATAACAAGGAATTTTGAAAGATTTTTAATGACGTCTAAGGATTTGAAATATTATAGGGCATTTTAATAGATACCAAGGCATTTTTAAGAAATTTTAAAATCTTCCAGAAATTTATAATAATTTTAATAATTTCAAGGAATTGAAAAGAATTTTCGCAGGGTTTTAAAGAAATATATGTTGATAAATTTTTTATGATTTCAAAAAATATCATTAGATTTCATTAAAATTAACGGAATCTTATCATATTTTAATGCATTCCAAAAAATGTATTTACAAGAAGTGAAGGACTTGGTATGATTTCAATGATTTGAGGAGATTTTCTAGTATTTGTTACAATTAATTTAAATTTTAAATAATAATGAGCAGGGAAAATGAAAAATTAGTCAGGGAAAAAATAAGCAATTTTGAAAATTAAGTTTTGCGACCACCCAATCTAAAATTATACTTTTAATCATTATAGGTTTATGAATAGTGGATCAAAATCTTGATGATATTGCAAACGATATGCTTCAATGAAACTAGTATTTAGGATATCTGAAAATGATGAAAGTATCTATAGTCAATTTTTGCATTCTCTGTGATCTATCAATTTATCTAATGATTGATGATGAGAAATAGGTAAAAGATATACAAGATGAATTATTATGATCTTGTCTAAAATTATTATGATCGTTGCTTAAAAGACCTCTGATAGATATTTTGTAAAAATTTATCTTTTGTGTTGCATGATTTTAAAGATAAACAATATGTTGAAAAGATATCTCAATTGCTATAGCAATTTCAGAATACTTAAATGAAAAAGAGAATATAGGATTTTTGTAAATAATGGTTGGAAGGTTTAGTCAATTTTTTAATTGATTAAATATATAAGCTTCTTTGAACAATATTCCTATTATTGCTAACTGATGATTATAAGAAATCTTAAAAACATGTTTGTGATCATGCTATTATTTAAAGATAGAGGATCTATTAAAAAAATCAATGATTGTATCTCTTCGAGTTATCAGTCCTATAACACATTTGATAAGGATTCTCTAAATTTAGCTTAATAAAAGAGGCATATTTTGTAATTATATAAAGATGATATATTTTTGTCGATTGTTATTCTAAAATGCTATGGGATCAGAACTGTGTCTTCCTAATCAGCTTTCAGTTTTGATTCTGAACGTATTCATGATGCAAACGAAGTTTTTATTTATAGACAGACCATTACATGCGAAATGATAAGGATATGCATTGTGCATTAATTTTAAAAGAGCTGTTAGGTTTGCTTCTCAGAATCGCGACGAAGATAATAAGAATATAGCAAGTTTTTTGTTATTTATGAATAGCATTTTATAATTTCAAAATAGACAGAATACGGAGGTTGATAAGGATACAAGATATAGAAGAATCGTAAAAAATGCATGTATCATAAATAGATTTTTATCAATGGAAAATAAACTATGAAAAATGTTTTTACAGGTATTGAAGTTTGTTGTTTTTCTTTGTAGAAATAGTGCGAATTAATGTGAACATAGATACAAATCTTGAAGGCTAGATGCTGCACTTCTTAGTTTTATTTATCTCTTCCTCTTTTATGTTGAAGGACATAAGTGAATTACAAATCCCCTATCACTTCACTTAATCTCCACTTAATAGCATAAGATGAAATAGGTTATAAAACTGGAATAGATTACAAACAGCTTAGATAAATTCCATCATCACCACATTGAACAAGTCATTACAATATACAAAGTTAAACATCTTCATCATCACCTCTTCTGTCACAATTTCTCAAATTATCTAAAAATTTGAAAGCTACCTTAAGGTGGTCAAATTTGAAAAGCAATTAGAAAAAGTCTCCGAGAATTTACGTAATCATTCCTAACGACCAGTACCAATAGAAATGCACACACTTTTAAGATTCATTATCCCATCACTTATACACTTGAAAGCATAAGATGAAATGGGTCATGAGACTATAGAATAGGTTTCAAACACCTTGGATGAATTCTATCATTATCACATTAAACAGATCATCACAACGTGCAAATTTGAAAATCTTCATCATCATCTCTTCTGTCTCATTCACTTCATCATCTCTTCTTAATTTATCTAAATATTCGAAATCTACCTGAAGGTGGTCAAATTCGAGAAGATCACAATGAGAAAAAGCCTCCGAGAATTTACATCATCATCCCTAATGACCAGTGCCAATGGAAATACACTTACCTCTGGACAATTGCTCACGGAAGCTAGTAGAACGCCAAGTGAAGAACATGCCTTAGAAGATTCGGCATATCAAAGTCACAGTCATGGAATGCAAAGTCATGGTAGCAAATCCAGTTCAGTAGCCTCTTTTACGAAATTTCCATCAGAGGAAAGTCTCTCCCAGAGGAGAGGAACAATTTCACGACCTTCTAGTGCCTTAGAGGAAAAAGCTCCTTCTGAGTGGTATGCTGAATATCGCAACCAGAGCTTCCAAAATGTTGGAGCCAGAATGGAATATGTACGCAGTCGGAGTGAATATGACGCTCACATTGCGGAAATTAAAGGTACCAATAAAAGATTCAGATAAGAAAAAATAAACTTTATTTTTAAGATTATTATAAGAGTAGCAAAAGTAGCGGTTTTAATAACCTGTAACTTTCATTTCAATATAAGATTTAATCCCAACAGGAATTAGAAGAAAAGAAAAAAATTAATAAATTAATGTAGGATTTTATATCGTAATAAGATGTTTTTGAAAGACATGCAGGAATTCCGAGTCTTCGTGATTTCTTCCATTTTAGATACTGATCCGTTTTGAAGATTTTTACAAATAAAAAATTTTCAACTTGTTTAGTTTTGATTGTTTATAGTTAAAAATCATAAAATTTCCACATATTTTTGAAATACGAGTAGGTCTATCTTGAAGATTTGCAATTGAAGATCCTTCAATTTTCAATGTGTATATTTTGAAATGATGTAGTATTTTTTTTTCTTGAATACTTCAATTCTGAAGATTTAAAATTGAAAGCTCTTCATTCTAAAAATTGTATAAATAAAAATTCTTGAATCAGGATGATTTTGGGAATAAAAAGTCAAATTTCACAATTCAAAGTTCTAGAATTTTGGAGAGTTACAATTGAGAATTTTTTTTCTGAAAATATAAAATTACAAAATATTTAGTTTTCAAGATTTATATTTTCAAGGTATGTAATCTAGAACATTTTTTGAAATAGTTCAATTTTGAAGATTTTTAATGGAAAATTCTTTGATTTTCACGATTTGGAATTAAGAATGCTTCAAATGTGAAGATTTAGAATTGAAAAATTTTTGATTTAGAGCATTTTTTTTGAATTGTTCAATTTTGAAGATTGGCAATTGAAAATTCTTCAATATTTATGATTTGCAGTTTGAAATTCTTCAACTTTGAAGATATAAAATTCAAAACTTTTTGATTTTAAAGATGCATAAATAAAGATTCTGGGATCATTTTCGAATGCAAAACTTAAATTTTCAATTCTCAATCTTTCAACTTAAGGAAATGTCGAATGTAAAGCATCAAAATTATAGAATTTCCCATTGTAAATTGTAAAAATGTTTGATTCTTCATTTTTAAAGATTTACATTTTAAAGTTCTGCAATTTTTAATGATTGCAATTGAAAACTTTGAACTCGAAAGATATATAAATAGAAATTTTTAAATTTGGATGATTTTGGAAATCAAAAATTAAAATTTCTATTTGATTTTCCAAATTGAAAAAATTTCGACTATCGTCAAAATTACAGAGGTTCTTAATTGTAAATTATCTAAATTGAAAACTCTCCAATTTTAGATATTTATAATTTAAAGTTCTGCAATTTTTGAGAGTTACAATCGAAAATTCTTTCTTTCTGAAAATATAGAATGACAAATGATTTAGTTTTTCAAGATTCATATTTTGAAGGTATGTAATTTAGAAGATTTTTTGGAATAATTCAATTTCGAAGATTTCTAATTGAAAATTCTTTGGTTTTCATCATTTGCAATCAAGAATTCTTCAACTTTGAAGATTTACAATTGAAAAATCTTCAATTTAGAACATTTTTTTAAGAGTTCAATTTTTAAGATTGACGATTGAAAGTTCTTCTATTTTCATGATTTGCAGTTTGAAATTCTTTAACTTTGAAGATTGACAATTGAAAAATCATTAATTTTAAAGATGCGCAAATAAATATTCTTAAATTTGGATGATTTTGGAATTGAAAACCTTAAGTTTTCAATTCTGAATCTTCCAAACAGAGGAAATTTCGAATGTAAAGCATCAAAATCACAGAATTTTTAATTGTGAATTTCAAATAATAAAAATTCTTTATTTTTAAATATTTATAATTCAAAGTTCTGCAATTTTTAAGAATTGCAATTGAAGATTTTTTAAATTGAAAGATTTATGAGTAAAGTTGTAATTAAATTTGAATGATTTTGGAAATCAAAAATCAAGTTTTCAATCCTTAATTTTTCGAATTGAAGAAATGTCGAATACAAAGCAAAGCTTGCATAATTTCCAATTGTAATTCTCAAAATCAAAAACTCTTAAGTTTCGAAGATTTGGAATTGAATTTTGAGGAGTTACAATTGAAAACTGTTGATTTTTAAAGATATAAAAATTCTTAGATTTTGATGACTTTTCTGATAAAAAGCCAAATTTTTAATTTTAAATCTTCCAAATTGAAGAAATTTTAATTGCAAATCCTCAAAATCATGGAATTTTTAATTGTAAAACTTAAAACTTGTCTGAAATTGTCAACTTTTTGGCAATCACCCTGCACATGCTTTAATTTTCAAGGATTATATTTTAAATGTATGTTATTTTGATCTTTTTTGAAATAGTTTAATTTTGAAGATTTACAATTGAAAACTTTTCAATTTTGGACAGTCAAAATGAAAGCCTTGATTTATTATTTGAAAATTCTCGCAATATGTTCACAAATTACTACAAGTTTACAAGTTAATATTTCCACGAAGTAACTGCATCTGTAGTTAGTTCCTTTTTTGAAAAAATGCACCTAATTTCAAATTACCCTAAAGTCAGATAACAATGTTTGTTAGCCAGAAATATTTGGTTAAATGAACAAAATTTTGGTTGAATCAATCCTAGAATCTGGTTATTATATGGACAAAAAATTGTTTGTTGATCCAAGACAATTTTTTGATTAGTAAAATTTGGATGCTTCTACCATATCTTTTGGTTGTTCCAAGCAAATATTTTGGTTGATCCAAGTAAAATATTTGGTTAATCTGAGCAAATATTTTGCTCGAGCTGAGAGAATATTTTAATTAATTCAAATAAATGTTTTTGCTGGTCTCAGAAAAGATTTTGGTTGTCTTAACTAAACATTGCAGTTTATCTAACCACAAAGGACCCATCACAATTTACCATGTGAATGGCTTACCATGAAATTCTGTCATCTGGTGTGAATTATTTAGTAGCATATTTAACTAATAAATCTCACAATATGAGACAATTCCGCGGCAAACCATTTGCAATATACGTTGTTTGTTCGAAAATTTAATTACGCGATCTTACTTCAACAAAATGTTTTGGTTGAATCAAGCAAATCTTCTGCTTGATTCTATTAAAATACTCTCTTAAATTATTTGGTATATCCAACCAAAAAATTGTGTTGAACCAATAAAATATTCTCTAAAATCAAAAAAACGATTCAACTTAAAACTTTGATTGAAGCAATCGAATTAACCAAATGCTTTTAACAAATATTGATTTTGTTGAATGAAGGAATTTTTTTCTGGGTGTAGATTTTCGTCTCCTGGTCTCCTATGTTCCTTGTCTCCTATGTTCCTTGTCTTTCCGTATTTACGAATGACATAATTTTAGAATCTTTTTTTGACATACACTTTTTTGTGTTCAATTTAATTTTTATTGCTCTGATTCATCTTGAAAAATGCGAAACAGACATTGTAGAGATGCGCAGTATGTCATTTAATTCAATTCCCCTTCAGCAGACCAGTGAGACGTCCACATGACGTCACCGAGTATTCAGTTGTTAGCCTAGTCCTTACTACGCAATAGGAAGAATGGGGTCATGGGGTGAAATAAAATACACCAGGTGAACCTTTTTACACAAAGGAAGACGGAAAAATGAAAGAAAACTATCCTCTATCATGGTCTACATCTAGAGCTTCTGCAATCTGCAATTTAATCTTCGAGAAAATATTTGTCTTTTGTGGGGTTCAGAATCTGCCAAAGGATTTTATTTACATGGGGAGTCACTTAATTCAGACATTTTTTTATGTACCGAAAGTTAGAACCGTATACTTAATATCTTAACATTTAAAAAAAAAATTATGTTGTGCTAAAATGTGCTATGGGGGAATTGTGTCTGAAGCGGTCACTCCGTTAAAACGGTCAATCTTCAATAATTAACTGGTTAAAATAAATGAACGACAGTTTTTTGTACGAATATATTGTGAAATGTCGAAAAATGTCGAAAAATGATTTTGAATTATAAATACATAAATTGATATAATGAAATGTGGTTATAGGTGTCACCTAGTTTATGATAAAATGTTACTTCAAAATTGCATTTCATTATTCAATGCTTTACCATATGTTAATTTTGCCATTGTTATTGGTTTATTATAATTTTTTATCTAAACTTTCGTTTAAACTTTGTAACGATTTAAACAAAATATTATAATGTGAGATTTAACAACCATTGTGCTGAAATTAACATAAAAATAAGCATGTTCAAGCTTGTTTTTTGAAACTGACCATTTTATCCGAGCATTTTGCTAAAATGGTCAAAATACAAATCTTTTCTTTTCGCATTTTTTCTTTATTCAAATGTATCGTACCCCACTTTTAATCTTTGGACACTACAGAAAAAATGTCAAAGTATTATTTATCAGGCTTGTTTTATAGAAATTATTTAATTCCTGAACATGTCAAGCTGATTAATGTCAAGGTGTCCATTTGAGACATAATTCTCCCAATGGCGCTCACTTGTGCAGTGAACGTTTTTTTTTTAATTGAAAATTACGGGCACGATTTTTCAAAAATGTTTTTTCTTTCCAGAACCGCAACTTCTTATTAGCGCTAAATTAAAGACTGTGCTATGCGGCTCGAATTATACACAATTTTTGACAATAAAATAAAATTCCAAAAACCTAATCGTTTAGAAAGAATTTTTTCAATTTTTTTATAAAATCCAAACTTGTGCTCGGCAAAAATAATCTGTTTCCCTGCAACCAAATTTTGTAAGCCCAACAGTTGTCATATTAAAACCCAAAATGTCAAACTCAAAAATATAAAAGACCGAAACATAATCAAATTCCGGAAAACCAAAACTTGTGCTGAATTTTGCTGGAAAAATACAGTCGTTTCTCCTCTGACAAAATCGTATAAGACCAACAGATTTCACTTAAAACTCAAAATGACAAACAAAAAATATACAAGACCCAAAAATAATCAAATTTTGAAAAATGAAACATGTTCTGAATTGTGATCGACAAATGCAATCTTTTTCTCTTCAACAAAATTCTGTAAGACCAATGGGAATCTGTTTTTTCAAATTATTATTTTTTTCTTCAAATTATTCAACTTTATACAAATATATTTATTTTTTCTTAGAGCTAATGAGAATACCTACTTTGCTCAATTTATTAAATAACGAGGAAGTGAGAAGCATTTATCAATACAATGTTGTTTTTGTTTCTATTTGAAAACTGTCGGTCTTACAGAATTTATTTAGTGGGGAAAATACTGTTTTTGTCGAAAAAAATTCGGGTTTTTCAAAATTTTATTATTGTTGGTTCTTGTATGTTTTTTGAGATTGAAATTTTGGGGTATTAATATGACAACTGTTGGGTTTTTAGAGTTTTACTCTAGTAAAAGTTGCGGTTCTTGCAAAAAAATAAACATTTTTTAAAAAATGTTCCTGTAATTTTCTTTTTTTCTAAAAACCGTTTGCTGTTCTAACCTTCAGAAAATGAATGTTTCTGTATTTCAAAAATCTGAGGCTTAAAGATAATTTTGGTATAATATTTCCTATTATTGGCTATTGATTCCATTGTTCAACTTCTTAAAAAATTTGTTATGATTTTAAAGTAGAGACTTCGTAAATGTCATTAAAATTTGCATTTCAATTTGACTGACAATGCAGATATGAAAAACAATCATAGTGTATAAACATTTCTACATTTATAATTCATAATAATTAAAGCTTTAAGAAATTATATTATTTTCCTCTATCATTATTTAAATTTATGTAAACTAAAATTTGTGAAATTTCTTTGGACAGTGATGTTATAAATCTTGTGTAATTAAACAAAAATTAACTGATGTTGTTGAAATTATTGAAAAACACTTCGTCCCTATTGTTTATGGGAATAAAAATTTATTTATGTTATTTTTATGTCAACTCGATTTACTCTAAACGACATAAATGATGATTTGTGATCTGAAACGTCTGAGGACAATTTAGTCTGCGAATAATTTGAGGAAACATTGCCCAAAAATATGCAATTGAATGATTGATGAAATGAGCAATAATAAGGTTCACAAAATCTGAATTAATTTATTTTTTCATTCAATAAATCTACTAAGTCTATATACATTTTTATGTAAATGATCTCTGAATATGGCAATGCTAAAAGAGTCGTAAATCAAATTGAATACATGTTTAACGATTCAAGATGTTTTTACTAATTTTTTATTTCAAATCCTACAGTTAATTAGGATAGTAGAATTGAACGATTAGAAATACTGGTAATTATGATTAATATTCATTAATAGTTATTTCTGTATGGAAAATGTAAAATGTGCATAAAAGCTCTCATTTATAGGCCTCTGCAAAGGGGAATTAATGTAATGATTTTGCAAAAAGTGTTTTAAATCAAGCTTTGAAAGATGATCATATATTTATAAATTATAATTTTTAACCTTTAAACCTCATAAAATAATTTAAAAAACATAATTAAAAATATAATTTATATGAAGAGGATTGTGTACAAAATTCTGTAATCATCAATGTTAGATTTTATGAGTGTCGTTTTGTCTTTCAATTTGAAGAGTATCTAAATATTCATGAAGTCTTCGAACACCTATTGATTTTTTTATGAAATTCAGTCAGGTATACAAGAAATACTAAACACACTTATATCTTATATAAGTTTCGAATCCCACACGAAAATCAGTTAAATCACGGGTTGGACCAATTTGAATTTATTTAATTTTAAAAAGGCCTGATCATCATATTGAATGTGAAACATTCACCTCAATCATTTTTTAATACCTAGATGGAAAGAAACTCAGGTTTTTGCGGCGGACATAATTAGCAATTAATTAAAAAAGATACCTGCAATATTCTAGAGTCAAGCAAAAAAGTGTCTTTCATTATCTGATAATTTTAACAATTAATTGACCGTGAAATTGACATAAAGGGAAGGTGTGTCTTCTCACAATCTAACCAAAAATGCTGGCTTCCTTCCGTTCAATTATCATTATTCAAATTTAAAAGTAATAATTATTATTAGTGTGCTCCACAAAGAGGCTTTTTTCTCAGATGGTATCTGTACAAAGTGTTTCTTTTGGTGTCAAAATGACCACTGATTTTTTGCAGGAAAAAAAATATTTAGGACTCCCCCAATACGGTTTTTTAAAACAAAATTCTCATTTTATTTAAATAATTGCTGTTAATGGATTTTTTACTCCGACAGGCATGCAATTTAGTGTTTCCACTTGAATAAATCAGATTTGTCGAGAGATTTTTCAAAAAAATATAACATCTTATTCTCAAAAACCGACTTGAGGGACCTCAAATACTTTTTTTTTAATTCTGTCATAACTGTGAGTGATGTGCCAATTAAGAGAAATAAATGAGGGACCGTCCATAAATTACGTTAACAATGATAAAACTCTAAATTTGAAACGAATTATTAGAACCTAATAACAAAATTCAAATATTTTTAGTTGTCAAGTCTATTAATATATTTCTACTATATATTTCTCGTTTGGTTAAAAATTTTACTATTTGGTTGAAAATTTAATTATTTTGTTGAAAATCCAACTATTTTGTTAATGTCATCTTTTTTGGTCAAAAATTTAAGAACTAGGTTCAAAGTTGATCTATTTTGTTAAAAATTAATTCTTTGTGTGAAAAATTCTTCTCTGCTTGAAAAATGAATTATTCAATTTTTATAACATTTATCTTCTTGGTTAAAAAATCATATTTTGGGTTGAATGCTGAACTCTTTTGATGAAAATTCATTTTTTTCTAAATGTTCATTATTTTAGTTAAAAATTCACCTTTTTGGTTTAAAAATTTAATATTTTGGTAAAGATACCCTTTTTTGTTGAGAATTGATTTTTTTAAATTAAAAATATAACTATTACATTTTTGGTTGAGCAATTGAGCATTGACATTTTTAATTGAAAATTGATCTTTTGTAGATAAAAATTCACCTTTTTGGTTGAAAATTCGTCTTTGACGGTTTCAAATTCATCTTGCTTGGTTAAAAATGTAACTATTTGGTTGTAAATTAATCTGTTTTATTTAATCACTCCAATTTTTTTTTTAATTCGCCTTTTCTAGTTGAATTCCACTTTTTGGTTGAAATCTTTTATTTGGAAAAATCATATTTTTGGTAGAACACTAATCTTCTTCTTGAGAAATTCATGTTTTTGGTTAACAATTTAACTATTTGATTAAATATTCATCTTCTTTGGTTGAAAATTCAACTGCTTCATTGAAATTTATTCTACTTTGTTAATTTTTTTAAAAATTCAACTCTTTTGTTGTAAATTTAACACTGTGTTAAAAATTAGTTTTTTGTTGTTGTTAAGAATTGAATTTTTATCTGCAAATTTAACTATTCCGCGCTTCAACTATTCCACAATTTTTAAATTATTGAAAAAATCGTCTTTTCTTGGTTAAATTCAACCGGTTTAGAATACGTTTTTTCTGTTAAAAAAGTCTTTTTTTAAAGACATTTTGGTTAAAAGTTTAATAATTTGGTAGAAAATTCATATTTTTTGGTTGAAATATCAACTGCTTCATTTAAAGTTAAACTACTACGTTCAAAAATCTTTTCTTTTTTTAATTCATAGGTAAAGACTTTTTTTAAATATTGTTTGTTTGTTGAAAGTTAATTTTTTCATCTCAAAATTCAACTATCCATTTTTGGTTGAGAATTTATTCTTAATAGGTTTAAAATGTAACTGTTTGGTAGACAATTAATTTATTTTCTTGAAAATTTCTTCCTTTTGGTTGAGGATTCAACTATTTGGTTAAAAAACAGTCTTCTTTTAGTTGAATTCAACTAGTTAAAAACACTATTTTTCTGTTAAAAATTAATTTTTCAAATAGAAAATTTGATGATTTCATTTTGGTTCCACAAAATATTTTTTTTAGTAGAAAATTCAACTATTCCGTTTAAATTCATCTTTCTTGATTCGTTTTTTTTTCTTATTTAATTCGACTACATGAAAAGTCGTCTTTTGATAGAAAATTTATCGCTTATGGTGAAAAAATCATTTTTCTTGGTTAAAAATGAAATTTTTTGTTGAAAATTCATGTTTTCTGGTTGGAAATTAAACCGTGTTCTGAAAAATTCTCCTTTTTGGCTTAAAACTCCAACTGTTTTCGATTGAATTTCATTACTTCTTGTTTAAAAATACGATTATTTGGTTGAAAATTAAACTATTATGATAGTTATCTTTTTTGGTCGAAAATTCGATTTTTCAAATTGAAAATTCGTCTTTAATGGTAGAAACGTCATCTTTCTGGGTTGAAAATGCATCCGCAGATGAATTTTTTACCCAAGCTTGAAAATTTGACTATTTAGTTGAAAGTGGAACTATTTTGTTGAAAATTTATCTCATTTCATCATATTTTTTTTGTAGAAAATCTTTTTTGGTTGAAGATTCAACCATTGTGTTGAAAATTAAATGTATATCTTTCGACTTGAAATCTTATGAGCGTAAAGTATTTCATATTGAATTAAATATGGTATTTTTTTAGACCACCCTGATAAACATATTTCAATTTAAAGTTATAAAAAATTCCATCTTTGTTCGATTTAAATTTGTTAATCTAAACATAATTTCATACTGGCCATAAATTGTCGCTTATAGGATTGGATTTTACTTTCACATTAAAACTGGAGGGAAATATTGATTACTGAGGTACCCTACGTGCCACATGATTACAATTTTATTCTTTCCACATTATACATACTTAGGAGTGAGTCGTAATCTCTCATCTGTTTAGGGTGGACACTGGACACATATATACCCACACATACAATAAATTTTTACACTCCCATAAAAGCACGATTCGACCCTATAGTTCGAATTATACTGTGAATGACTCAGAGGCAAAACCTTCCCTTTTCAATATTCCTTGTCCATTCCCCATCTTCGACTTCTTTTATTGAGAACTATGCACTTTACATGAAAATTTTTTAAAAATATTTTTAATTCGTTGTGAAAATTTGTAATTTGTTGTAAATTTTTTAACTGTGCTAATTATAGAAACAAATTGTGGTTTCTGGTCGAATTTTTATTTGCAGTTTTTTACGATTTGTTAAAAATAAATAGAAAAAAATACGCTATACATTTTTTTGTAATGTTAAGACACTGTTACAATATTTTTAGTATTCTCTAAATATAAATTCTATGGCATATTTTTTGAGTGAATACACGGGTTCTGTAGACTAACTTATTCTATACAAAGCAGATTCACACAAATAAATTAATCAGTAGGCCCAGTCTAATAAATATATTATTATTATTTTTTTTATTATACCATCAAGCAATTTCCTTTCCAGGATAATCAGAAAAATTTTAATTTTAATTTTGCTCAATAGCATTTTCGCAATATTTTTAAATATTATATTTGCTAATAATATCTTGAATTCTTGAATAAAAGAATTTCATCTAGATCTAGTGAATATTTCAATATTTTCTATAATAATTATTATTTATATAAAACCACTAAAAATTAAAAAATATGATCAACATAAGCCGTGAAAATTACGTTAATTTTTTTCAGGGGGGAGGGGGAGATAAGATATTTCGTTTTAAATTTAACAATTTTGTTAGAAAGTCATCCTTTTTGGTTAAAAAGTAAACCGTTTTGTGGAAAATTTTTCTTCTTGGCTTCAAAGTTCAACAATTTGATTGACTTTTTTTCCTTCTTGACGAACAAATTTTCTGTCATTGAAAATTGCACTATTTTGTAAAATATTCGGCTTTTTAGTTTTTACTTCATTTCTTTTTGTAAAAATTTAATCTTTTTTGGCTAGAAATGCAATTGTCTGATTAAAAATTAATCTGTTTCGATTGAAAATGAACTTCTTTGTTGAAAATTCAACTGTTTTGTGGAAAATTTGTATATTTGACTCGGAAATTCAACAATACGGTAGAAAAATCAACTATTTAGTCGAAAGTTGAACTACTTTGTTGAAAATTCATCATTTCTTTGGTTGAAAATTCGTTTCGTTTTCGGTCGAAAATTTATCATTTTGGTTAAAATCAACTATATTTGATTTTAAATAAAAATATTTTTTTGGGTGGAATATGAACTATCACATTTTTTGTTGAAAATTCACCTTTTCAGGTTAAAATTCAATTTTTCAACTAAAATTCAACTATTTAGTTAAAAGTTAACTTTATTCTTAAAAAATAACATTCTTGATTAAAAATTCATCAGTTTTGCAGAAAAATCGTTTTTTAATTGAAAATATTTTTTGAGAATGAAAATTAAACTATTTCACTTTTGGTTAAAAGTTGATTTTTTCAAGTTTAAAAAAAACAACCATTCGTTTAACATTTTTTCTTTTTTTTATTGTTGAAAATTCATCTCTTTTTGCAAAAATTTAATTTTTGTTTGTTAAAAATGGAACTTTTTGGTTAACCATAAATTTATTTTAGTTGAGAAATCATCTATTTTGTTACAAATTTTTCCCTTTTGGTTCAATTCAATTATTTTTTACTTAAAATTGAGATCTTTTCTTGATCAAAATATCAAGTATTAAATTTGTTATTGAGAATGCGTCTTTTTTGTCTCAAAATTCAACAACTTAGCTGAAACGTAAAGTACTTTGTTAAAGTCCATTTTTTTGGTGTGAAGTTCTATGATTTTAGTTGAAAATACATTTTTCATGTTAAAAATTAATTTTTCAACTGAAAATTTAACTATTTGTTCGAAAACTAAACTGTTTGGTTGAGAATTAACTTTCTTGGTGAAAATTCATATTTCCCGGTTGAAAATTCAACTATTTTGTATAAGAATGAGTTTTTTTATCGAAAATTATTATTTTTTCAATGAATATTTAACTATTTCAGTTTAGTCGATATTTTGCTGAAAAAATAAACTCTTCTGGCACAAATATTACCTTTTTTGTTCAAAATTCACCTTTTTTATTAAAAATTCACCTTTTTTATTAAAAATTCAACTTTTTCGTTAAAAATTAACCAGCTTTGGTTGAGCATTCAACAGTTTTGTTAAAAATTCGCCCTTTTCAGTTCAATTAAAATTGTTGTTATTTAAAATCAAAATATTTTCTTGGGTAAAATACCAATTATTGCATTATTTATTGAGAATTCGTCTTTTTTGTTTGAAAATTAAAATACTTAGCTAAAAGGTGAAGTACTCATTTTTGAAAATTCATTCTTTTTGGTAAAGATTCATCATTTTAGTTAAAAATTCAGTTTCTTAGGTGAAAAAATTAATTTTTCCAACTAAAAATTTCACTGTTTGGTTGAAAATCAACTTTCTTCTTGGAAATTCATATTTTACGATACAAAATTTAATTGTTTTTTAGAAAATTCATTTTTTGTCATAAATAATTATTATTGTACAAAATGCAAATTTAACTACTCCATTTTTGGTTAAGCGTTGATTTTTTGAAGTTGAAAACTTCTAATACTTTGTTGTTATTAAATTTGTTTTAAATCTGTTCTATTAATAATTTTTTCATTTCATTAACTGAAAAATCTTTCTTGGTTAGTATCTTTAGAAAATTTATCTCTTTCGATACAAATTCAATTTTTTTCTGTTGAAAATGAAACTTTTTGGTTGAGTATTCAACTATTTTGTTAGGAATTCATGCTTTTTGGTTTATTTTAACTGTTTTTTATTTAAAATAAAAATTCTTTTTATGGTCGAAACATCAACTATTACATTTTTTATTGAGAATTCATCTTTTCTGTTTGAAAGATGAAACTACATACTTAGCTAGAAGGTGAAGCACTTTTTTAAATCTATTTTTTTTTAGGTTGAGGGTTCATCATTTTAGTTGAAAATTTATTTTTCCGGTTGAAAATTAATTTTTTTTTTTTTTTAGGAAACTTTTAACTATTTCGTTGAAAATACAACTCTTTGGTTGTCAATTTAACTGTATTGTAGAAAATTCGTTTTTTTTTTCAGTGAAAATTATTATTTTTTAAAATTAAACTTCATTATTCCATTGTTGGTTGAATATTGATCTTCGCATGTTTAAAAATTCATCTATTTGGTCATTTTTTTTCTTCATCAATTGTTGAACCTTTCTTGGTTAAAATTTCAACTCTGGTTAAAAATTCCTCCTTTTTGGTTCAATTGAACTGTTTTTTAATTAAAATGAAAATCTTTTTGAAGTTAAAGTATAAACAATTCCATTTTTTATTAAGAATTCATCTTTCTCGGTAGAAAATTTAACTACTTAGTTAAAAGATGAAAGACTTTCTTGAAAATTAATTCCTTTCTTTGATTAAAGATTCATCATGTTAGTTGAAAATTAATCTTTTCAATTAAGAATCTACCTGGTTTATTAAACATTCCATTATCAAAAACCTCTCCTCCACCCAAATCGTCTTACGTTATTTATAACTTTACGTAATTTGTGCACGGCGATTACGTTTTTTTTCAATTAGGAAAATAAGATTATCACTCAGAATTATTTATCCGTAGAACTAATTAGATATACAATGTAGGTCAAGTTCTAATCTAATGTCAATAATCGCCTCAGTGACGCAATAAGGCACCGCACATTCGAGTGTATTTCGTTAAAAAAGAAACGAAAAAAGTAAGGCCGTGATGAAGGACAGATGTTATAAAGCGTGAAATGCTGCCCGCTACCGAAACGACACGCCGTCTGTTTCGAGTGGGTTCTTCTTTAGCATAATGTTAATAGTCAATGGTTACATACTCTATGCCAGTTCAAGGTTCTCTTCATTTTCGAACTCTAATTGCTCTAACTGCACAATTTGTATATTTTATTTTTAAATTTGGTTTTTTTAGAGAAGAAAATTCCTGAGTAGGTGAAAGTGAGGTATGGTGCCCCAGGAATATATGCCCAAAAGAATATTCGGGAATATACAGAATATATCGGAATATTTGGGAATACAAAGAATATGAAGAATATGTACGAATATGAGGGAACATTTCGGAATATGAGACAATATTTCGGAATATGTTTAAATTATGTATATTTAATTACATATATTCTCACACTTTCCCTCAAAACACAATAATTTTTGTTTTATTCACCTTAATTTTGAGGCCCGTGTTCTTCATGCTAATATCCAGTTTGCTCAACATTCTTTGCAAATCTTCGATTGATTCTGCTATAACAACCTTATCATTTGCAAACGCTAACCCACGTACCCTCAATGTCCCGAAATCCACAAATAATCATAAATTCACGAAATAATAATAAATGAATGAACAAATAAATATGGGTTCATCCACAATTCATGTGAGGTGTTTTTCTGAAATTTTCAACCCCCTCTCCCCCTATGTAAGATATCTTGAGATTTGCTGTCCCCTCCCTGCCTCTTCAAATCTTGCTAAGATTTTATAAGCTTAGGGAACGAAATTACATATACAAAATAAATTCTGTTAATTAAATAGACGTAGAAGCTTCGTGAAATTTGTTCGAGAAAATTAAATGGGTTAATGATAATAAGTATTTAGTTACAAATTTAGTACAATTTTATAATATCTTCAGTGCCTAAAATTTTGAATAGTCCAACACACTTTGTGCATTCTATCACTATTATCCTTCAGTCTATAAATTTTCGAAATTCCTATTTATTCATCGCAGACTTCAGAGACGTTCCTCTTTTTTCGGTTTTTATTTTACTGCGAACTGAATTATTAGAACCCAATAAGAAAATCCAACTATTTTTGGCTGAGAGTTCATTCAGTCTTTTTGGGTTGAAAATTCTACAATTTGATTGAAATTTTTTTCCTTCTTGACTGAAAAAATTTCTCTCTGATTGAAAATTCAACTATTTTGTGAAACATTCGCCTTTTTAGTTTTAAAATTCTTCTCTTCTTGTAGAAATTTGATCTATTATGGTTAAAAATGTAACTGTTTGGTTAAAAATGAATCTGTTTAGGTTAAAGATTAATGTTGTTGAAAATTCACATTTTCGGGTTACAAATTCAACTGTTGTGTAGGAAATTCTTCTGTTGGTCTCGAAGATTCGAACTATATGGTTTGAAATTTGTTTTTCTGGCCAACATTTTTTTGTAATGAAAATTTTACTATTACATTTCTTGCGAAAAATTTATTAGTTGGAAATTCAACTATTTGGTTAAAAATCCATATTTTTGGTTAGAAAAATAATCCTCTTGTTTGAAAATTCAACTATTTTCTTGAAAATTCTTTCTTTTAGTCAGAAAATCCATTTGTTTTATAAATGCAACTATTTGGTTGCAAATTAATCTGTTTTAGTTGAGAATTCACGTATTTTGTCGAAAATTCGTATTTTCTGGTTAAATTTAACTGTTTTTGATCTGAAATTACAATATTTTTTTGTTAAAATATCTACTATTACATTTTTTGTTGAAAATTAATCTTCTTAGGTTGAAAAATCAACTACTTCGTAAAAAGTCGAAGTACTTTCTCAAAAATTCATTTTTGTGTATAAAGATGCATAATTTTAGTTGAAAAATGTATCTATTTAGTTGAAAATTCATTAAAAATTAAAAATCTTTCTGGCTTGATAATTCAACATTTTGGATGAAGTTTTTTTTCTTTATTGTCTGGCAAATCTTTCTTAATTTGAAAGCTTATCTCTTTTGATAGAAATTTCATCTTTTTTTTTCAATTCAACTGTTTTTGATTTGAAATAAAACCATTTGGTAGAAAATTTATCTTTTTTGGTTGAATTGAACTATATTTTTGGTATAAAATTAAAATCCTTTTTGTGGTTGAAATATAATATATCACGTTTTTCGTTGAGAATTCATCTTTTTTTGGTAGGTTTAACTACTTAGTTCAAAGTATAACTATTTTGTTAAAAATTCGTTTATTTGGTCGATGATTCATCATTTTAATTAAAAACCATTTTTTTCAAAATTTAATTATTTTGTTGATAATTATGTTTTTTAGTTAAAAAATTGATTGTTTTAACTGAAAACTTAACTCGTACATGCGTCGTTCATAATTTATCTTCATACGTTGAAAATTCGAATATTTCGTTTGAAATTCCTGTATTTTTATTGAAAATTCCAGTTTTCTAGGAGAATATTTAATCTTTTTGGTGACTAATTCATCTTTTTGGCTGGAAATTCATTTAAAAATTCAAATATTTAGTTGAAAATTCACGTATTTCGATTTGAAAATTCATCTTTTTTGGTAGGAAAATTCATCTTATTGGTTGAAAATTTAAAAATTGATCTTTATGGTTGAAAATTAGTTTTTTTTATTATTTAGAATTGATTTTTTTAACTAGAAATGTAACTGTTCCATTTTTTGTCGAAAGTTTGTCATTTTTGATGAAAATTTAATCTTCTTAGTTTAAAATTGTACTATTTCGTTGAAAATTCACTTTAGATTTATTGAACATTAATTTTTTCACTGAAAAATTAACTATTCTATCTTTTGTTGAAAATTGATCTGTTTTCGGTGAAAATTTAACTATTTGTTGAAAATCCGTCTTTTTTGGTCAAACTGAAAATTATCCTACTTTATTTTTGGTGACAAATTTATCTTTTCAGTTCAAAATAATTGTTTTTGATTTAAAAATACATTTTTTTAGTTGAAGATACAGTTTAGTTCAAAATTCGCTTAAACTATTCCAATTTTTGTGAAAAATATACCTTTTTGGAGAGACATGTAATCTTTCACGTTAAAAAATTATCTGTTTAGTAGAAAATTGAACTCTTCTATTTTTTGTTAAGAATTTATTTCTTTCATTGAGAAAAAAACTATATGGTTGCAAGTTTCCTTTTTTTTTTGTTGATAGAAAATGCATTTTTCAGATCGAAAAGTCCACTGATCAAAATTTAACATTTTTGGCTAAAAATTCATCATTGTGATTAAGAATTAATTTCCTTGGTTGAAAATTCGTGTCTTTTTAGTTGAAAATTATTTTTTGTTTTCAACTGAAGATATAAATATTCCATTTTCGTTTGAAAATTTATATTTTCAGTTGAAAATTAATTAATTTGGCAGAAAACTGTTTTTTGTATTTACTTTTCTAACTGCGAATTGAAACACTATATTTTTGGTTTGTAAATTTATCTTTTTTAGTCTAAATTGATTAATTTTGTTGAGAATTCATTTTTTGGTTCAAAATTTATTGCCTTAACTGAAAATTTATTTCTTTTATTTTTGGTTAAAAATCTTTTTTTTTCATGAAAAAAATGTATATTGTTGAAAATTCGTGTTTGTTTGTTGAACATTCATTTTTCTGACACTTAACTATTCTAATTTTGGTTGAAAATTTATTATTTTTTTTTTTTAGATGAAGATTCACGTACTTTGTTGAAAATGAGTCTTTTTGGGTAGAAAATTAATGTTTTGGGTTAAAAATTCAACTAACTTTTTGGTTAAAAATTCGTATTTTTCAATTATAATTCGGAATGGAAATAACTCATTAAATTGCGCGGTGTTGTGAAAAGAATAGTTTCAAGCATATTATAATAGAAATTCATAATTAGGAATGAAAATACATTTATAACATTTATAACGACAATGATAGAGAAAAAAAATTTTAACGTTTCGAGACCAGTCTCTTCTCATCATCAAACCTTAGTTAAAATGTTAATTCAGAGGGGAAAACATTATTTGGAGTGTAGAAGATATTAGAAAACATAAAAAAGGGCACATATTTAGGATTTATTGGAGAAAACATTCTTGGTTAATTAATAAATGTGTAATGGAACGAGGATTGTCAATATTAGTATGAAAAATAAAAATTTGTGGTAAACTTCCCATACATGTATTGGAAGTAATTAACCCATACAAGGATGGAAATATTCCCACACCTCAGTACCATACTTTCCATACTTGTATGGAAGTTTTACCACAAAGTATGGAAAATCTTTCCAACAACCACCGGAAAATTTCTATACTGGTATGGGATATTCAAAAGTATGGAAAAAATTCCATATTTTTGTATGGGAAATCTACGATTAATTCTTACAGTGATAGAAATAAAATTTGGACTGGAAAGTTTGTATAATAATCTTAAAAATGGTTTTCAGCATAACTATAAAACCTTTCCAGTCCAGATTTCATTTTGCACACTTACATTTACATTAGTCGTTCTATTTCACATTCATTAAATAATTTAACAAGTTTTCTTGAAGAAAACGTTAGAATATTTTTTTTTTTAAATCCTGAAATTGATTGACTGAATTTGACTCACAAGATATTTTATCATTTATGAAATTGCTTCTGCATGATATAAATTTATAAATAATTCATGTAATCAACGAGCTTTAGAATTGTACGACAATGATAATTTTTCAGAGAATTACCATAAGAAATACACAAACAAAAGTAAAAAACAATTAAAGGTACCAAGCACGTAGAATCTTTTTTGTAATTTGTAATTTTTATAATTGTATTTATTTTTCCAACAACTTTTTTACCTTTATAAAATCAATTGCATAGTGATTGTGTCATCAAGGCACAACAAAGATCACCGGCCGTAAAGAAGAAGTGAAAGTGAATCATAAAATGTCTACTATTATACTCAAGGTCAAATATTTCAATGAAACGATCGGTTGATCGATTAAGCTTGACTGGGACCGTTATTGGCGGCAGGAGGTGGCATTTATCGTTATCTGTAAATCATAATTGATCTATCGATTAAAAATCTACCGTAGTTTCGGAATACAAAATATGTAAATTAAGGTGGAAAAAATGCGTTGGAAATGTTTTTTTTTCGAATCCTAATTCATATCGCCCCCAAATCTGTTCAAATCAAAAAAAAATAAATGCAGTATTTCATTGAAAAAAAAAAAAATTATATTTAGAGGTTCCGCGCAAGCCCCATGAAGTTTAAGACCTATTTCCCATAAAAAAGACGTTTTTGTACATTTTATTTTGTATCGTCAATATTAGGTAAATCGAGTTAAAACTAAACATTTCTCTCAACACTCAACTAAAGAATACAAATGAATAATCACTTTTCAAATATTGCCCCCATAAGTCTATTTCAGAGGGTGCCAAAAAACCCCATAAGTAAAAAATAGGTTTTTTACGAGTTTCTGACGCTAATTATGATTTTTTTGCGATTTTTTTCAATACAAATTGTTTTTCATACATAAAATGATACTTTCCGCTAATAATTAGATATTTACATGCATTGTTTAAACAATTTATTATTGTTTTTAGCCATTTTGTCTTAGAATAGTGTCAGAAACTCGCAGTTTTTTCCGAATTTTTCAAATTACTATAAACTTTTTAGTTTGATCCAGGCGATTATGGATTCAATTGAACAAATGTGATTGTTTAAGAAATTTATTATCATTAACAATAATATTCTCTCAGAATAATGTTAGAGAGCTTGCAGTCTTTTCTAAAAATGTCCACTTTTGTTCTACTTTTCAATTAAAGTGAGGTGATGATTAATCCATATTTAGGAATATAATTCTTTATATATTGTATTATTATTTATAATAATATTTTCTCAGAATAATGCTAGAAAGTTACAGTTTTTTCTAAAATTATATACTTTTTATCAACTTTTCAATTTAGAGCGAGGTAATAATTGAGCAATTGAAAAAAAAAATTGTTTGAACAAATTATTATTGTTTATAACTATCTTCTAAAGCTAGATAATTGCGGATTTTTCTGAAATTTTCTATTTTTTACCAATTTTTCACTAAGGGTAAGGTTTTAATTAATTCAAGTTGACAAACATAATTGTTCAAAGAACTTGTTATTATATTAAATAACATTATCTTAGAATAATACAAAAAAAGTTGCGGTTTTTTTTTGAAATATTCAACTTTTTGTCCACTTTTTACATAGTGCGAGGTGAAAATTAATGCAATTTAACAAAAATAAGTGTTTAAAATAATATTATAAGTGTTTATAACTATTTTCTTCCACAGTAATGCTAGATATTTGCGGTTTTTTCTGAAATATTTCACTTTTTATCAACTTTTCACTAAGTAAGATAATAATTATTACAAGTTAACAAAAATAACTGTTCAGTCAATTTATTGTTGTTTATAACTATTGTCTCTTAGGTAATTGCTATAAACTTGCGGCTTTTTCTAAAATTATTCATTTTTCTCTGGCTTTTTATTTATGTACAAATAATAAATATAAAATAGAGGGAATCATTTTTTTAAACAATTTTTTTTCTTTTTTGTGAACACATTTTTAAGAAATAAAACAGATATTTAAAATAATCTTCAAATTTTCAACATGGATCATATTGAATGAAAATTTTAAGAACCTTTATGTTCAAATAATTATTAATATTTATGATTTGTTTGTAACTGAATGTAAAAAACTGAAAATTTCAGAAAACCACGCAATTTTCTAGCATTACTCTAAGAGAAGATAATTATAAACAATAATAAATTCTTTATATAATTATTTTTGTTAACTCGCATCAATTCTTAACTCACTTAGTAGAAAGTGGACAAAAAATTAAGAAATTTCCGGAAAAATTGCAAATATCTACCATTAATATAGTTACGAGCAACAATAATTTGTTTAAACAATTATGTTAGGTACTCGATTCACCTAATATTGACAATTCTGAATAAAATTTACAAAATTGTTTCGTAAAACATCTAAATATCATTTTTTCAACACATAAAAAACAAACGCATCTATTTTTCTTGTGAATTCGAAAAATTTTGTGGGCGATATCCATGAAGATTCGAAGAAAAAAATTGTGGACCAACCTGATGTAAATTGTACATTCATAATATTGAAGGTTTGCAGTACAGAAATAAATAACCTATACATATCATTTTTTGATACAATAATTTTGTTTTAATGTATTCAAAATTTTTGTTACAATTTAGTTATAATTGAACATAGTAATTAATTTGTTTTAACCTTTTAAAATTTATATTTGTTGAAATTATGATCATTTAATGCAGAGAAATAATATATCTTCTCATATTTTTTTAGGATTTTTAGCAGAAAAATGTTTGTCATACTGCGTTATCGCTATCTTCAATTTGGATTATATCGGAACAAAATGATGTTTTTTATCAAATAGTCTTTATTATTATTCAACAATTCCATATCTCAGAAGAAATCTTTTACTTTGGCAAGAAAATTTAAAATTCGTTTTTTTAATTGCTATTCAAAGCCGATTTGAAAAACTAATGCTATTTTAATCTTAAAATTGTCGGTCAATTTTCTCGGAATTGGCTAACTTTTGTTTACACTAAACAGTATTTAACCGGTTTTAGAATTTTTTTATCGCAATCCGCAGTCAAGCCTGGTATAATTTTAGTTTAGTGCCTCTTCGAGATTGTAAACTTTTATATCCAGTTCTTCGAACCGTAATAATTTTTTTTCTATTTAACTTTTTGTTCTCAATTCAACGACACTTCGTTTCGGGAGTGGACATTTTATTTACCTTCAAATAGTGATTTCGGTTTTACAGAATGTTTTTTCGTTCTTTTGAAAAATTCCCCTCTTGTTGGTTTGTCGAGCACCTGAATTATTTTTAATGGTAGGTTTTATCCAGACTCATATTTACTGAAATATGTCTTCATGTTTGGAACTTGGAAATGTTTTTGAAAAACAAATATTGCACAGTTCAGCACAACTTTTACTTATTTTTCAACTTAAGATGGTAGTGCTAATTTCTTGCAGGTTTTCAGTTTTCAGGTGGGGTTTTTTAAAAACATAACTTTTTTTGCTGATGAACCGATTTATTATTTTAAATAAACAAATTTAATGAAAAAGTATAACTATTATCAAAGCAAGTCTTCTAGCTTGCATTAAATAATGCCTAAACTTTTGCAAATGCTTTTATTCAATTAAGCAATATTAGTTCATTACAAATTGTTACTAGAGAATTAACACAATTTTGTATATAAAAGAATAATTAGTTAAATGTGAAATTTCTTCACTCTGCACTTTTTTATGTTTCTTCTGTACTAACATTTCAGTACATATAGCCACATTCTATAAAAAAAATGCATAATTCGCGCACTAGATATACTTAGCCAATACATTTTATAACTACTGTAACAAACTTCCATAATAATGATAAGAGTAATTATAGGAATAAAACGTTTTTTACTTTTAATATTACTTTAACAGTTTATAATCAACTTATCTTGATTCATCGAATAAAAGAAAGAAGCCTGAATCTCAAATTTGATATTCAATTTTTTTATTCCTTTTGGGCTCACAAGATTTTTTTTTTAATCATGCATACTTGAGGAGATATATTAGCATATTGTTTTTATCGAAAACGAATCGAAAAATAGAAAAAATATTAAGAAATCAAAATTGTTCTTTGCAAAAATTCGTACAAAAAAATTTATTTACATTTTTCATAATTTTGAATTTCACTTTGTTTTCTTGAAATAATTTATTTTTGATTGAAGTATGAATTTCCTTCATTTTTAATTCTTGTTCTCGATATAATTATTTGAAGTGGAAA
Organism: Andricus quercusramuli; assembly: GCA_932178445.1. NCBI lineage: Eukaryota > Metazoa > Arthropoda > Insecta > Hymenoptera > Cynipidae > Andricus > Andricus quercusramuli. The sequence goes on along the minus strand of CAKNXH010001844.1, from coordinate 55,027 downwards.
AAGCTAGGATTGTACGTATACCCACATGTTTCTTAACACTAAAACCTGTTTATTCTAAGCTGATAACATTTTTGAAATAAAAAATTTTCTGATAATTCGAATGATAATATTTATCTGCTATTGTATAATTTTGTACGTGTTATTTAATAGTCAAAACGAATTTTGAGATATCAGAATAAAAAACTGAAGTTTTTTAAGAAAAAAGAGTGAGATTACACATTTTTCATAAAAAAAGTAGTAGAACAAAAAATTCTAAAATAAAATTAAAATTTGGACTTCTTTTTTTTAATACCTCTGATGTAGTCAATTGCAAAGTTTTCGCACTATTTATGACAATATTCAATGCATTATTTAATCATGTTTGGAATAGAATTTTTGAAAAGAAAATCTTTCGTGAGCAGATTACATTGAAGTACATTTCAAGACATTAATCGCTTGACTTATCACTGAAAATGCAATATAAAACAATTTTATGTCGTGATAAAACAACAAAAAGGCCTTAATTTAACAATTTTAACAATTTTTTTTTTAAATAAGTCATAACAAATTGATAGTATCGATTCATTAAAACTTGTTGACTTCAAAGGAAAAACTTGCTTTTAAAAGGCCTCGACTGCACCACTGGCCAAATAATTTGTTTTGTTACACAAACAAATTATTCCATGTCAATGAATTTTTCTTATTTGAGCATACATTTGGTGAATTCCTCTCTTAAAATTAAATTCTTAATATTGTGTGAATGGATCTTTGAATGGTCACTAGAACAATTTTTCGTGCGACAAGAAAGCGGCCTGGCGATGCACAGTGGGGCAAAAAAAAACCTCCGTGGACAAATTGATTTTCAGAAGACAATTATTATCCGATTTTAACTTTTTTTTTTAAATCAAAGCTGAAAAAATGTCGCATCGAACTTTAATGGTCGATTTTTAAATTTTTGTTTATTTTTTTTGTTTATTTAAGGCCATGTGATGAGTGTGTCACGTGACCAGATTCTTACCTAACCGGCACTTTTTTTATTTGTCAACTTATTTTCACACGAATAGCCACATCGAGTTGAGGGATAATAAATAAGAAGCACTAAGAAAGGCGGCTCTGGTGCTAAATTGTAATAATCATGAAAAAAGCAAAACAATTTTTTTTTACAAAAACAACTTTTTTCATGATTATTACAATTTAGGACCAGAGCCGCCTTTCTTAGTGTTTCTTATTTATTATCCCGAATTTTCAAGTCGATGTGGATATTCGTGTGAAAATAAAATAAGTTGACAAATAAAAAAAGTGTCGGTAAGGTAGGAATCCGGTCACGTGACCCACTCGTCACATGACCTTAATAACCAAAATGAAAAAAATGTTGACTTTTAAAGTATACCAGTCCTTAAAAAATGCTTTGATTCAGTCAAAAATACCTGGAAAATTGAAAGCAACTATTCAAAAAATATGTCCAATAGCAATACAAATGTTGAAAAATTTATTGAATTTGTTATAAACAAATAAGTGAATGAAAATGTTTTCGTGGGGAATGGCAGCACTAAATTTGAATAACTTATGAACAAAAGGAGTTTTTTTAGAAGAATGAATAAAAGTTAATAGATAATTTGTTATTTTAAAAGCAATTTTTATAAACAAATATCCATATCAGGTATTTTTGATGGAATAAATGCAGTTTTTTCTTTGGAATCGATCATATATCATTCGGAAATGAAACTGAAGTATCATATTTGGTCACCATATAAAATTTAATAATTGTTTAAACTACCTCAATTCACAAAAGCACTATTTGGCTATTTTTGAAGGTACAAACTTGATTTTTTCGATGCAATTAACTGTGAATAACTAACTTCTGAATTTTCAAAAGCCTTTTGATGACAGTCAAATTTGATTTCATAATAATATCTCCACCTATGAAATATTTGTAAAATTCTTATATTATATATCGTGTCTGGCAACGATAATTAATTTTTTAACCAAAATAAAAATAGTGGATCGTTATCGAACTATCAAAACAAGTTTTTAAAAATGTGTTATTAAAAGTTGATTACACAAAAAAATAAGTTTAAATGCTGAAAAATAGCCAAATAATGCATTTGTTAATTTATTAAGCTTGGCTCAACAATTATCAAATGTTATCGATTCAAAGCAAAAAGCATTACTAAATAAGTAGCTGTCAATTCGGTGAAAAAAGCAGTATTTTATTTATAAATTTTATTTATATTGTACCTCCAAAAATAGCCAAATAGTCCATTTGTTACTTAAGGTAGTATTTATTTATTATTAATAATACTTTTTATTTAATAATTTTTAATTATCATTCATTCAATTTATTATTATTATATAAGGTACAATTATTAACATTTATTTGGTGACCAAGTATGATACTCAGGTTTTATTTTCCTGTAATATATGATCGATTCCATAGAAAAAACTTTATTTCTCCCATCAAAAATACCTGACATGGATATTTGTTGATGGAAATTGCTTTTAAAATAACAAATTATTTAATAACTTTCATTAATTCAATTGAAAAATTCTTTTTGTCCATAAATTGTTCAAGTACGAATCAAGTGAAAAATCGCCGCCAATCCCCATAATACCATTTTCATTTACTTAATAGCTTGTAACAAATTCAATAAATTTTTGCAATATTTGCATTGTCATAAGACATCTTTTCTGGATAGTTGCTTTCAGTTTTCTAGGTATTTTTTATTGAATGAAAGCATTTTTTTTAACCGATATACTTCAAAATGTCAACTTTTTTTCATTTTTGTTATTAAATAAACAGAAAAATGAACGAAAATTAAAAAATTGGCCATGACAGTTCGATGCAAGATTTTATTAGCTTTCATTAAAAAAAAGGTAAAATCGGATAATAATTGTTTTGTGAAAATCAATTTGTCCACGGACATTTTTTTTGCCCCACTGTGCGCTGCCAGACCTTCAAAAAGATTGTCCTGGCGGCGCCAGGGTCCACCAGGTCTCGACTGCACCAATGGCCAAATAATTTGTTTTGTTACACCAACCACTTCTTTCGTATTCACAACCAAATTTTTCTACAGAAACAAAACAAGTTAAACAAAAAATTTGGTTAATTACTCTCTTAAAATCGCAGATCCACATTGGTTTGCGTGAGAGACGTTTTCAGAAAAGTCAGACGTCCACGTGCGTCGGCAGCACATGCGATCTTACCTCATCCTCCGTGCAACACCAATTACGAAGTAATTATGAAACAATTTCGCGTACAAACAGGAGTGAATCTGCTCTAATGGAGAATGATAGACTACTGGTAGGGTGTGAGAGCTGTCTCTATTTGTAAAATGAACAGACAGGCAAAAACATAACTTATGTTAGTACTATACGTTTAATTAGAATCAACGATTCAACGCGTTTCAATTGCATATTTCGAATCTAAAAGTTATTAGAAACTTTCAAAAATACAAGATCAAAATTAAAAAATTGTCAATGGCGGATCCAATATGACCTTGAAAATCTGTGTTTAAGATGGAATTTTTGGCAATAAAATCATTTATTGAATACCAAAAACGCTTAGATTTTACATTTTATGTTCTGTACATGTGTTTATATAGATTTTTGCATGCCCAATCCGAATCTAAAATGTAAATCGTTGTAAAAAAAATCCAAAATGGCGGATCCAATATGGCTGACTAAAATTGTAAAAAAATTGTAACAGGAAACCGACTTGACTAAAATTTGCTCGAGGGGGTTTTTTCGGGTCGCTGATTTCAAATCCGGGGTGAAAATTGAAAAATTAAAAATGGTGAACCAAGATTGCGCAAAAAAAAAACAGATTTTACCGCTTTTTTTATTATGGAATTTTGACTTTGAATTTCAAATCAGCCACATGCTAACACTCTGATAGGCTATTTTAAGTCAAATAAATTTTGTTCTATAATTTTGGTTCCCAATATTGGATCCGCCATTCTGAATTTTTGAATTTTGACCCTGGATTTAAAATCGGCGACCCGAAAAACCCCCGAGTAGCATTTTTTAGTCAAATCGGTTTCCTTTTACAATGTTGGTCCACCATATTGGATCCGCCATTTCGAATTTTTCAATTTTGACCATGCATTTAAAATCAGCGACCCGAAAAACCCCCGAGTAGCATTTTTTAGTCAAATCGGTTTCCTTTTACAATGTTGGTCCGCCATATTGGATCCGCCATTTCGAATTTTCCAATTTTGACCATGCATTTAAAATCAGCGACCCGAAAAACCCCCTTGTAGCAAATTTTAGTAAAATCGGTTTCCTTTTACAATTTTTATCCGCCGTACTGGATCCAACATTTTTAATTTTTTTAATTTTTACCTTGGATTTATAATCAGCGACCTGAAATTTTGTCTTAAAACGATTTACATGTCAGATTCGGATTGGGCATGCAAAAATCTATATAAAAACATGTATAGCATATAAAATGTAAGATCTAAGCGTTTTTGGTATTAAATAAACGATTTTTATTGCCAAAAATTCCATCTTCAACACATATTTTGAAGGTCACTATTTTTTTCTGGCTTTCTCTATAATTTTTCTATATTCGGAAAGGTTTTTTCTTTAATTAAAAAATATATATCCCTCCCGGTGATTCCGATCTTTGAGATTTTTTTGAAAGTTGCGTAAAACGATACCGCATAAGCAAAAAAAATTTTTTTAAATCGAAATTAGAGCAAAAAAGGTATGAAAAACCTTTAAACCAGTTTTATTTTGACAGAGCTCGATGAAATATTTTTATTTTTGTCCGAAACATGCCTATTTATGTTCTACTCAAAGATCCTGCAAAGATCTGAGACGTTAATGAAAATTTTATTTAACTCCCGTTCAGGCACGCCGTGCCTGGTATATCCGATTATATCGTAAGTTTTTCTAATCATGTGTTATTCCATCATTTATGTTCAAAAACGCATTTTCCCAAAAGTCATGTTTCAACAAAATTTTGGTAAGACTTCAACTAGAAACATTTGGGATATCAGGTGATTTTTTTTTATTATTCAGCAGACATGTCAATAGGTCAGAATAAAAGCTTTTTTGAAAAAAGTTTTTCCTTCATATTTTACAGTCTTCATATGCTCAAAAAAATAGGCCGAAAAGAAGTCCATCATTTATGTTTAAACGCGTTTTCCTAAAAGTCGTGTTTGAAAAAAGTTTTAGTAAGACTTCGACTAGAAATATTTGGAATATCGAGTAATTTTTTTAATTGTTCAGCAGACTTGTCGTTAGGTCAGAACACAAGCTTTTTTAAAAATATTTTTTTTTGTGTAATAAAGTTGGCCATTTTGAGAGATTTTTAAAATCCCCTGTGTCCTGACCTAGGTAATGTAATTTTAATTAAATCCTTATTTCACTTTTTTTGTTTTATGCAATCTAAATAGCCGAAAGCCTTGCGGTCAAGGATGCTCTGTGGTCGTGAATGTGGAAACAATTTTTCCTAAACTTCATTGTTTTGGAATCAAAGAATGTATCAATAAATAGCGAAACCCGTGGCCAGTTTTCATGTGTAGTTTCTTTGCAGTAAATTTCCAAAAATAGGCTCGACATTTTGGATCGAAAGTAGAAGATCCCCTTGAGGCCATGTCAGCATAACCTTAAATTTTTTTTTACATATTTCTCAAACCCAACTTACGTTCACACGAAACGTGATATCGAGTTGAAAAATTGGGAAATTGAATAAGAGGCACTAAGAAACGTTTGTTTGGTCCTAACTTTTTACAATTATGAAAAAAATTGTTTTGTAACAATTTTTTTTAGCTTTTTTCATAATCATCAAACTTTAGGATCAGATAAACGTTCCTTAGTGCTTCTTATTCAATTTCCCAATTTCACAAATTGATATCGCGTTTCGTCTAAACGTAAGTTGGATTTGAAAATATGTGAAAAAACTTTTGAGGTTACGCTCACATTGCCTTAAGGCGCTTCTAACGAGTCGGTTTCGCTTGATCCACTACACGTCTAAAAGGATGAATTGTGGAACGTAATATTTTAATTACATTATTTAAAGGCAATTATACTATTTTGGACAGAGAGCTTTTTCGGGAAGATGTTCTTGTGTTTTTATTGTTGTAATTGAAAATGTTTTCGCGCCTGAAACCGGCAGTCCAGCGTACACAGTAGTTAGAGTGTTGCCGCTTTCAGGCGTGAAGAAACATTCTCAATTACAAAAAAAAGCAGGAACATTTTCCGGAAAAAGCTCTTCGTGCAAAATGATCATTTAGATTATGTGGTAAAAATATTACGTACAACAATTCATCCTTTTAGACGTATAGTGGATCAAGCGAAACCTGAAAAATATTGTTCCAGCGTCTCATAATATCAAAATTCGAATATTTTTAAAATTTGAATTTATAGAGAATGCCAAGATGGAACATTTTTCTGTTTGAAGTTTTTTTCCCTGGTGAACATTTTTGATGATGAAATGAAAAAAGGGAAATGACATTTTCCCAAAATTAATTTTTTTTTAAATACATCATCATAACTCAGCTGAATATAATTGAAACTGTTTGAAATTTGGTACATACACGCAGTATACTCTAGAGATGCCTAAAAAAAGTAGAAAAAAAAATTAAAGCTGCATCTTCTTTAATAATAATTAATTTTGAATTGAGACCGGCCGGTACCATTTTTTTTGGTTTCACCGACAAAAAGTATCGAGGGAAGTTCAAAGTTGAGAAAACTTCCAGTGAGGAATTTATTTTCACTTTTCAGGTAAGATTTCTCGAAATTTTCAGATCGATTCATTGAAAATTGTCGTTGGCGGAATCTTATGCTTTTTTATAAAATACCTCATCTCATTAATTTTTAATTAATCGATCGGAAAATTTTCAAAACTCTTCCTTGAATAGCGATGAACAAATGCCTCACTGGATATTTTTTCAACTTTCATCTTCCGTCGATAATTTTGTCGACGAAACTAAAAAAATATGGTTACCATCCGATCTCAATTTGCAATTAATTATCATTGAAAAATAAACAGTTGTAATTTGTTCATTAATTTTGTCGGCATCACTAGAGTATGATGCGTGTGTATACCTAATTTCCAACGCTTTCAAAAATATTTAGCTGAGTTATGACGATTTATATGTTCTAAAAAATAATTTAATTTGAGGACATTTCTTTCACTTTTTTAATTCTATTATTAAAAATATTCATCTGGAAAAAAACTTAAAATAGAGAAAAAGTTCCGCCTTACCGCTCTTCATAACCCCATATTTCAACAATTTAAATTTTTTTACCTTAAAATTTGGATATCAGGAGATGCTTGGTCAACAATTTTTCGTGTTTTTGAGCACTCGTCCCCTTGTTCCATCCGGGCCCTCAATTATGGATCAAAAAATTACAGAAGTGTCCTCTATGTTGTAAAATCGCTTTTTTTTTTAAAACTTAAATTTTTCATCTGAAAATGTAACTATTGTGTTTTTGGTAGAATATTTATCTTTTTGGGTTGAAAATTCAACTATTTGTTTGAAAATTAATCTGTTTGAATTCAAGATTTAATTATTCTTTTGAAAATTTGTCTCTTTTGGTAAAATTCGACAATTTTTTATTTAAAATAAAAATGTTTTTTGTTTGAAATATCAACTGTTGCATTTTTCGTTGAAATTTCATGTTTAAAGTTTGAAAATTCTACTACTCTGTTGAAAATTTGCTTTTTTTGTTCAAAATTGATTTTCTGAACTGATAAGTTAACTAATTGGTTATAAAATCTACTGTTTATTCAAACATTTATGTATTTCGTTGAAAATTCGACTTTTTTGTTGGAAAATTGATCTTCTCATTGGAAAATTCAACCCTTTGCTTGACAATTTATGTATTTCCTCGAAACAAATTTTTTGTTAAAAATTGAACTTTTTAGTTGAAAATGAATTTGCTTGAGTTAAGGATTTAAGTTTGTTTTTTTGAAAATGTGTGTTTCTTGGTTAAATTCACCTGTTCTTTATTTAGAATAAAAATCTTTTTTATTTGGAATATCAACTATAACATTATTCGTTGAAAATTCATTTCTTCAGGTTGAAAATACCACTATTCTGTTGACAATTTGTTCCTTTTTATGTTAAAAATGAATTTTCTAAACTTATAACTTAAAACTTATAATTTAACCAACTCGATGAAAATTCAACTGATTGGTTGAAAATTCGCTTCTTTACACTGAAAATTAAATCTTTTTCGATCAAAATTTAATTATTCCATTTTTGGCTTAAAATTAATATTTTTTAGTTTAAGAATTCAACTATTCGGTTGGAAATGTATGGATTTTGTTGAAAATTCGTCTCTTTCGTAATGAATAAAATTTAATAGTTTAACATTCAACTATTTGGTTAATTTATATATTTGATTGAGAATTCGTCTTTGTTGGTAGAAAACTAATCTTCTTGGTTGACATTTCATCTGTCTATTTGAAAATTCAACTATTGTGTTGGAAAATCGTTTTTTTTTTTGCTTGAAAATTCATATACTTGGTTGAAAGTTGAACCAATGTGTAAATTCATAAGAAACAGTAAGATTTGACAAATCCCCCCTTGCCCAAAGTTGCCTTACATTATTTTTGGATGACCTCTGAATTTTATAATTAAGATTCCTCGTTTGGGAATTTTTATCTATAAAAGTTAAAAAAAAATTCAAAACGAACTGAAAAGAACCACTAAAAATCATACTCACGCAGTAACCAACCTATCAGGTTTTTAACAATGATTTATGCGAGATCTCGTAAACACGATTTTTTAAAAAAGGAAAATAAATTTTCAGAATTAAAATTTTTCATTTGAAAATTTTCATTATTGTGCAAGTCAAATGATTTTCTAAATATATAAAAAATTTTTTAATTTTTTAAAAATTTCATTTAAATTCATTCAACATTTTTTCCACATAATAAAACTATTGATAGAATTATTAATTGAATAATTATTTTAATGACATATCAAATCTAATTATTAAATTATTTAAAGTATTAAAAAAATAGTACATAATTATAATATTAATATTAATATTAATATTAATATTAATATTAATATGTATTTTGCTGGCTGTTTTCAGTTTGTTGTTTTAAATTTTCCGGCTTTTTATACATGAAAATAAAACGTGAGAAAAAATTGCTATAATAACATACAAAGTGTTGCGCTAATGTCAAGGTTCACTGTTCAGTCGGTTAATCTGACGTCTAGTGACTACACAGTTACCTACTCTGCACGATATGTGAGGTCATTGAGGCACTTTACCATCACGAACTAGGTCGCTCTTTTTTTATGAAAATTTACATAAATCAGGACCCCCCGCTGTTTTAAAAATTAATTAATACTTTTCATTATTATCATCATACTATTAAGCCAAGTCCCCTTCGGGGTAAGCGTGACCCTCTCGAATTCAGCCTCGTCGGAGATCAAGAAAGTCAGTTTATAATGAGGGGGGGGGGGGGCAGATTTTCAGAATAATCTGGAATTACCGTGTTTCTTCTCTGAATAACACGTTCGTTTCACAACACTGCTCTGACCCAGGTCGCTGATCAATCTCTCTAGCAATCACCCCAGGCGAAGAGCTTCACGAAGTCACAATGTAAAGCTCTCCGCGCGAGCCCATTATTAACTTTAGAACTTATGTATGTTTCCTTTTATTTTTTCCCGTCAAAGGCTAAGGGTTCATTTAAAAAATAGGGTGATTTTTTACGAAAATAGGGAAATAATAGAGGAATAAACATTTTCAAATAAAAATAATGTACATATCATAACATATTCAATATGAAACATTTCAAATTCCTAAGATTTCAAGTCGAAATATATTGCATTTTCATCAAAATAATTGAATTTTCAACCAAAATATATTTTCTACAAAGAAAAATGAATTTTCAACCCAAAAAGACGAATACCCAACAACATCAAAATTTTGTCAAGATATTTGAACCAAATAGGTGATTTTTGAACCTATAAAGTATAAATTTCCAACCCAAAATGCAATAGATATTTAAAAAAAAAATAACAAACAAAAAAATGAATTTTCAACAAAGTAATTCAATTTTTGAACAAGTAGTTAAATTCTGAACCAAAAAAGATGAAATTTTAATCACATGGTTAAATTTCAATAAAAATATTTCAACTTTCAAACATATATTTCAATTTTCATTCAAAACTATAAATTTTTCAACAAAAAATTTCATTTTCAACCAAATAGTTTAATTTTCTACAAAATTGATGAACTTTGAAGCCAAAAAGACAATTTTTCTACAAAACAGTTCAATTTTCAATCAAAAAATATGATTTTTCAAATAAAATGGTGAATCAGCAAGAACAAAATGAATTTTCCAAAAATTTTTCAACTCTAAACGAAGTAGTTAATTTTTCAGCAAACAATTATCAACGAAATATGTAATAGTTGATATTTAAACAAAAAAATATTAACAGATTTGTCAAATTATCATTATTCTTCACATTTTAAAAAAGGATTTACAATTTGAAACAATTAGTTATGTTGCTTTTTTCGTCTAAAATTGCAATTATTAATAAAAAAAATCGTTAGTTTTTACAGATCATTTACAACACTTGAACAAGAACAAGGCATGTTAGCTTTTTCACCTAAAATCGATTATAAAAGAAAATAATTTGAATTCCAAAATTACAGTTTTAAACAACTTTATGTTATATTTTTGTTCTTGGTCGGAAATTTTTTTGCATTCACAATTTTTCATTTTTATACAAAATAATATATTCCATCAATTATTATCAAAAATAATGTCTTGCTTTTCCTTCTATTATTTTATATAATAGATACTACGAAATACAAAAATGTTGTATTATTTAGTAATAATTTTATATTTTAATTCAAAAATTGCGTGAGAATTGCTAGAGAAATTACTCAAATAAATTCAGGCATCAGGCGCACTAAGTTACATGAATATTAAATTTAAGATTCAACACAATTGTTATAAATAAATTATATAAACAAATACATGTTTGCAGTGTTCTACCGCAGAAAATACTTTTTTCTTTACACAAAATTCTGAAAATTCCTTATAAAAGTAATGTTTATGAAGGAATATTATGAATATAAACCACCACTATAATTATAAACATTTTTATCAATCAAATGATACATTTTTACTTGTTATACTGTCAAACATATTTTCTCATAATACCAATTAAAAACTGGATTCAAAATGATCACAAATTACAAAAAAATATTCAAAAGTTTAAAAGTTGTGCACGTTCCATCGAAAAAAATTATTATTTTCTAAACCATGTGTAGGTACGTAAATATTAATATTTTATATGAAAAGTGTGTTTAAAGCTCTCAATTATCACTGTTGATAACAAATATTATTACAATTATGTTTCATATTTAAAATTATATATTTTGACATAAATATTTTTTGTTGGCATTGTTCTGCTTTCTCTACATAATTTCTGGAACAATCGAATTTTTTTGCTTTGTTTTTTTTTATCAAGAATTTGTTTTTAAGTTAACGCTCAATCTCAATAATCAGATTAATGATTCATATTGAAATCGGATCTTAAATTTGACGTATGATGATTAAAAAATAAAGTAGGGAAAACCTCCCTACAGTGGATAATCATTAATTAAACATACTAATATATATAAAGTAATCAATTTAATTTAATTCATAGTTGAGATTGCATTATCCACTGTAGGGAAGTTTCCCCTAGATTAAAAAGTATCATATGAAACAGTTTACTTTATTTTACATGTTTGGAATGCAGTAATTATAACTTGACTTAAAATTATGCTTTTTGTAGTTTCAATCATTTTTCTTATCAATGACCTCCTAGAAAAAATAATTTATCTCCATACTGACTATTGCAATGTTTTTTACATATTATCTAAGTCCGTTGCAGATAAGAGGTTTCAGTCGTTAAAAAAGTATTTACCATTGTCATTAAAAGAAAAAAAATTTATATTTACATTTTTATTTCCATTTACTAGAACGATTAATTTTTTTTTCATTAAAAATCTCATATTATAATTTATATAAGTCGAGTAATTAATACAAGTAGAAGTACGTTTGCTAGATCGAGGAAATACTAGATTTTTCATGGATATCATCTGTCTGCCGCCAATGAATTCAATACTTTTCATAATTGTAAAAATGAAAAATGTAAGATACCGTCTATATATTTTTAATATTTTCAAAAATAATTGTAAACCACTCTCAATGTATAATATTATATAATGAATAATTACTTTTGAATACATCATTTTTTGATAAAAAATTATCATACGCATACGATGTAATGCGAGGTTTTTTTCAGCCACGGAATATTTTAAGCTGCAAAGAGGATACATTTTTTTATTTTTAAAAGAAAGGATTTTCATTTTTACATAAAAAGAGTTCCACTAAAAAAACATATTTTCAACAAATTGTATATATTTTCAACCGAATAGTTGAATTTCTGAATTAAGAAAGATCCATTTTTAAGGAAAAATCGAATAGTTGGATTTTCATCAGATAATTTTAATTTTTAATTTGAAAAAATAAATTTCCAATTTTTAGAAACAAATTTTCCACGAAACAATTGAATTTCTTACCAAATTCTTGAATTTCTAAGCCAGAAAGATGTATTTTTTATGCATAAATTGAATTTTCAACTGAAAAATATGAATTTCCTACAATAAAAGTGAATTTTCAACCAAACATTTCAATTTTCAACCAAATAGTTGAATTTTCTGTTAAACAAATTATTTTGAACCAAACAAAAAATGTTATATTTGATTTCTTAGCATAGAAAAGATGTTTATTTTTATTAAAATACGACTCAATTTTCAATCATACAGTTGCATTTTTAATCAATAAGATTCATTTTACAACAACAAAAAATTATGATTCTTCAACAGAATCCATAAATTTTTGACCAAATAATTCAATTTTTCAACAAAAAAATTATTTTTCTCAACAAAAGACGAATTTCCAAGAAACCATATACATTCTTAACCAAATAGTTGAATTTGTGAACTAAAAAAGGTCAATTTTCAAACAAAAATGGAATAGTTAAATTTTCCTTAAACAATTTTAATTTTGATTTTGAAAGAAGGAATTTTCAATTTTTATAAATGAATTTGCTACGAAAAAGTTGAATTTTCTACCAAATTGTTCAATTTTCAAGACAAAAAGACGAATGTTCTACAAAACAATCGAATTTTCAACTCAAAAATATATTTTAACTGAGAAAGTTCATTTTCAAACCAAGTAGTTAAACTTGTTGCTAATCAAACTGATTTTTAACAAACAAAAAAAATGAATTTTTAATAAAGTAGTTCAATTTTCAACTAATAAGATGAATTTTCAACTAGAATGATAAAAAGATGAATTTTCTACATAAACCGTTTTTTAACGCAGTTATTTAATTTCCAAACATGAAGATTAATTTTCCACGAAAAAATAAATTAATTGTCAGCAAACCACATACATTTTCAACTAAATAGTTGAATTTTGAACAAAAAAGGATCATTTTTGAACCAAAAATGGAATAATCAAAATTTCACGTAAAAAATTAAATTTTTATTTTAAAAACGAATTTTCTACAAAACAGTTGAATTTTGATTCGAAAAATATGAATTTGTAAGAAAAATGTTCATTTTTAACAGAACAGTACGATTTTAAACCAAATATTCCAATTTCCCGTTAAAGAAATTATTTTTAACCGAAAAAAAGAAATTTTCAACAAAATTTTTGGCCTAAAAAGATTAATTTTCAACAAACAATGTAATAATTTATATTTTCTAAAAAAAGATTTTAATTTTACATTATAAAAATTGAATCCAACAAAAAAAATACGAATTTTCAAGAAATTACATGAATTTTTAACCAAATAGTCGAATTTTCAATTTAAAAAAAAAGAAGATTTTTACCAAAATGGAATAGGTCAATTTTAAGTTAAAAAAATTTATTTTCAACCGATAAAACGAATTTGTAATAAAATAATTCAATTTTTACACAAAGAAATGATTTTTAAATAAAGTTATGAATTTTAAACTGAAATAATTAAATTTTAACAAGTTAGTTCAAATTTTAAATGAATATTTGAATTTCCTGTTAAATTTTTTAATTTTCGAGTCGAAAATACGGATTTTCCACTAAATAGTTGAATTTTCGACCTGAAAATGTGATTTTTCTACCAGAAAGTTAATTTCAAACTGCAAAATATTAATATACAACCAGTCTGTTGCGTTTTCAATCAAAAAAGAAATAGCAACAAAAAGAGATGAATTTTCAAATCAAAAAGAAAAATATTCAACAAAATAGTTGAATATTCGAACAAATTTGTTATTCATGAAAGAAAAAAAATGTCTATCAAACTTGAATTTTCAAGCCAAAAAGAGACGAATATTCAGTAAAACAGTTGACCTTTCAGCCAAAAACGCTGACTTTTTAACAATATTGTTGAATTTTCAACAAAATAATTAAATTTTGACAAAAAAAGAAGAACTTTTAAGCAAAATTTATTAGGAGTCTTTTCAACCAAAAATAATTAATTTTCTACCAAAGAATATAATAACAACTTTTGAATACGTCATTTTTTTATAAGAAATTATTATAGGATAAATGTGTTTCTTGTAAAGTTTTAAAAGAAGGTGGATTCCTAAATTCGGAACCAGTCTCTCCTATTTCTGAGGCTTACCTGCCATAAGTATAAAAATATATCTTCATGATTTTAAAAATAACTTTGCAATATAAATATGGAACTTCATTTGCATAATTATTCAATTTATATCATGCGGATCCTAAAACAGAATAGTTAATTAATGTAGGCGATGAAAGAACTGTTAAATAACAAAAAATAAAAGGAGAGACTAAATGGGCCGATGACGTTTCGTCTCTTCATCAGAATGATGCATGACCTTATTCTCAAGAACTTGTCCCACTTATTTCATTCATTTTCTCTTATTTTCTCATTCAGAAAAAAAGATTTGTCTCAATGAAAAATTAAAAAAAAAATGTATTATTGATTCAAACTTTGCCTAATCTACGAGATATTCCACCTACAACCAGATTTGGCTAAAAGAACCAAAAAATTAGGTTGTGTCAACAAAATATTTGTAGTAGTAGTTGATACAAAAAATGTATTGTTGATTCAATTGTTCATTTTTATTTCAAATTCTGACATCGGGCACAAATGGGTTTCAAAATAATTTGAATGTACAATACAATTTTCATAAATACAATCATGGAAAATAACAGTATGATAAAGCAACTTCACGCAAATAAACACATATACACTCAACTCCCGATATAAGAACGATTTTAGGCATGGCTTGCAGTGGCCTTGATCCTAAATCGGGGGGATCCAAATTTATTCAGGCAGGGTAGCTTTAACTATTTCTGTTGAATTTGGACGCATGACGCAACTTGAGATCTGTTCTAGAAATATCGCAAACCGGGGGGTCTTATATCGGGATTCGAGTGTATTTTATAATGTGTGTTGAAAGAGTTAATGATTATGCACTTATATAAGGAAAGTTACGTAAGATTGATCAAAAATTTTATCATGAGTGAGGTAATCAGATTTTATTGAATTAATTGTCTATATGTTATACTTTGTCAAAAATTTTTCTTTTTGGTTGAAGATTCATCTCTTTGATTGCAAATTGAATTATTTCGTTGAAAATTCGTCTCTTTTTTTGGTGAAAATTAACTTTTTTTAATTTAAGATGTAACTATTACATTTCTAGTAGAAAATTCTTATTTTTCAGTTGAGAATTTATGTATTCCCTTGAAAATTTGAGTTTTCAGGTAGAAACTTAATTTTCCTAAACTTCTTAATGAAAAATTCATTTTTTTTATTTAAAATTCATCTCTTTGGTTAAAAATTGAACTATTTTGTTGAAAATTCGTATTTTTTATTGTACTTAACTATCTTTGATTTAAATTGAAATTTTCATTGTTTGAAATATCAATTACACTCTTCGTTGAGAATTCATCTTTCTTTTTCAAAATTCATCTACCTATAGTTGAAAGATGAACTTTGTTAGGAATCAATTTTTTCTGAAGATTCATCATTCTACTTGAAAATTTATTTTCAGAGTTGGAAAATTTTCCAGTTTTTTTCGACTGAAAATATAACTATTCCATTTTTTGTGGAAAATTTTTATTCTTGATTAAAAATTGATCTTTTCCATTTGAAAATTTAACTATTTAGTTGAAAATTCATGTATTTTGTTGAAGATTCAACTAATATGCCTAAAATTCGTCTTCTTTGGTTCAATTCAATGTTTTTTTTTTTTCAAATTAGAATAATTTTTGGTGAAGATACCAGTGTTACAGGTTTCGTTGACAATTCCTATTTTTGTCTTAAAAATTCAACAATTTAATAGAAGATTAAACTATATTGTTGAAAATGAACTTTTTTTAAATTCTTATTTTCGGGTTCAATATTCAATTTTTCTGTAGAAAATACGGCTTTTTTATTTAAAAATTTGTATCTTCGTCCATCTTTTTTGGTGAAAAATGCAACTGTTTGGTTGAAAATTCATCTGTTAGGTTGAGAATTCAACAATTTTGTTAAACATTCGTCCTTTTTTGTTTGAATTCTACTGGTAAAAAATTCAAAACTTATCTTATGTAGTTGAAAATTCAACTACTCGGTTAAAATTTCAATTACTTTGGTAGAAAATTCAACTATTTGGTTAAAAATCAAACTAAATATTTGAAAAATTAACCACTTGTTAGAAAACTAACTTTTTTGTTGAAAATTCATAATGTCAGGTGGAAAGTTCAACTGTTTTGTGGAAAATTGATGTATTTTATTGAAAATTCGCTTTCGAGTTGAAACTTAATCTTCTTTATTTAAAAGTCGTCATTTTGGTTGAGGATTCAACTATTTCATTAAAAATTTGTGTTTTTTAGTTGAATATAACTGGTTAAAAATTAATTTTTTATTTTTGAAAATTAATTTTTGAAATTGAAAATGTAACTATTCCATTTTTGATTGAAAATTATTTTCTATTTCGCTGAAAATTCATTCTTATGCACTGAAAATTCATCCTTCATGATGAAAAAGTCATCTTCCTTGTTTGAAAGTTCATAATTCTTTTCAGTTAAACATTTTAATCTTGTTTCGTGGAAATACGAAATATTCAATCTTTCGTTGAGAATTGATCTTTTTTCTCTGGTTATTGTACTACACTTGGTTAAAAATTCAACTATTTTATTGAAAAAGTATTTATTTTGTTAAAAATTCAACTCCTAGAGATATCCCTAAATTGGTAACATAGTTTATGGACGACCCCTAATTGAATATTGGAAATCTTAAAATTTTGGAACTTTTTTTAGAGAACCATTAAATAGGGAAATACAGATGGATACTGATGAAAATATTTATTCGTATTCCGGAAACTCAAAATGTCTAGCATTCAGTTAAAAATACAACAATTTTGCAATTTATAACATAGCTATTTACATGATCATAATCTCTATATTTTGTATGTTTCTACTTGTAATATAAACAAGTAGAAAAAAATGTTAACTACTGTAGAATGAAAGTTACTTATTGTTAATCAATTTTTGAATGATTATTATCATCCTTCTTGGACATTTATATACTACCCTATCGTATGGAGCAGATATTGATTATAAGCGTTGTATTTTTCTTGGATATTTGGCCAAAGGAGAAGAAAACTGCAGAAAACTTTTCCCGCGTGTAGTCAGAATATACCAACAGTTATGGATTATAATTTCAGCATAACTTGGACTCTTTCGCAAAAGTATCCATCCGAGTTTTTATATAACTAACACGTTCTGCACAGCATTGTCGCGCTTTCTATATAAACAGATAAAAAAATAATATTTATATTTATGTTAAACGTATGTGTTTTGTATAAACTCACCCTACAAGATTTTTCCTTTTTAATATAATTATTGTATACGGGCTTATGCCGAAAAGTTTACAATTGTGCTGAAATGAATTATTATTTCATATTTTAAAGCTTCCACTTTGTAGCTTGGTGGTCGGAATAACCAACTGGAAATTGAGGGACTCGGGTTCGAATCCCGGCACAGTTAAAATTAGTTGTTTTTCAAGGATGCTTCAATAATACAGTTTTTCAATTTGCTATAAAAAAATTGATATCAATGGTATTCAGTAATATTTTATAGTTACCGTGAGGAAATTGAAATTTGTTTTATTTAAAAGTTGTTTTCGTCAGCTGACCTGAACTTCTTGTCGTTTTGGTACCGCATAGGGCTCTATTTGATCTACAAATTTCGTACTTAAGTCATTGAGTTCACTATTCAGATCTGCATGGACTATCTGCAAAGATAGAAAGCAATGATAAAATAAAACAAATCATTTTAAAAAAACATTTTGTTGATATTAAAAATAAGTACCTAAATTACGTTAGAGTTTTTTAATTCTGCTCATCACTAAGAATCAAAAGTAAAACATACTTTTTTATGGTAAACAGCTGTAGTTTGTAAAAAATCAGGAAAAAACGATTTTTTGTTTCAGCTGTTAGAATGCAGAGAGTGCTATTTTTATTCCAAAATCGACTTTTTATATTGTTAAACAAGTCGTTGCCATTTTGGTAATTTTAAACTTTTGAATAAATTTTCGACGGGTTTTGAAAGAGGACAGTAAAGCTCACAAAAATCAGAAAATAAAATTAAAACATTGAAATACTCGTAACTTGTGGACATTTTTTTCCTCATATCGGAAAAATACTAATCTTAAAAAATCTTCAAAAAATAATAATCTTACGACAGTTAGGGATCGTGCATTAATAACGCAAATTTTTTTTTGGGTTGTGAGGAGGGGGCAGGACAAAAACTTTTCTATGCTGTCCTACATGGGGAGTACGTTAAAAATTCATTCTTTGTTTTGTCAAAAATGTTATAATTTTGTTCAAAATTTAATTAGTTTGTTGCAAATTAAACAATTTTTCTAAAAAGTCATGCTTTTTAGTTGGAAATTTGTCTTGACCAAAAAATTGGTTCCTGTTAAAAATTCAGCTATTTTTTTGAACATTCGTCCTTTCGATATAAAAATTCATCTCTTTTTGTGGAAAATTCATAGTTTTTAGTTAAAAATGCAACTTTGTGGTTAAAAATCACTTTTTACTTGAAAATTCACGTTTTCAGGTTGAAAATTTAACTATTAGGTTGAAAATGTACGTATTTTGTTAAAAAATCAAATTTATTCGTAGAAAACTAATCCTCTTGGTTAAAAATTTAACTATTTTTTAAAAATTGATATATAATTATGTGAAAAATTCTTCTTTTTTGTATAAAATCAGTATTGAAATGTAACTGTTTGTTTGAGATTTAATCGGTTTTAGTTGAGAACTCAAGTATTTTGTAGAAAATTCGCCTTTTTGGATAAATTCAACTGTTTTTAATTTAAAATTGATTTTTTTAGTTTAAGAATAAAATATTACATTTTTTGCTAAAAGTAATTCTTTTTATGCTGAAAAAAATTCAAATGTTCCATTTTACTCAACTATTTGGTTGAAAATTGATGTAATTTGTTGAAAATTCGTCTTTTTGATTGCAAATTATTATTCTTGTTTGAAAATTCATCTTTTCGGTAGAAATGTTTCTTTTTTCGTTTGAAAATTCAACTGTCTTGTAGAAATATAATATTGTTGATCTTGAAATTCAAACATTTTGGATGGAATTGATTGTCTTTCTTGAATGAAAAATATTTCTTCTTTGAAAATGAAAGTTGTTGAAAATTCACTCTTTTGATTTGAAAATTCTCATCTCTTTTAATAGTCATTTCATCTTTTTCGGTTTGATTTAACTTTTTTTAATTCAAAGAAAATTTTTTTTAGTTTAAGAATTAAATATTACATTTTTTGATAAAAATAATTCTTTTTATGCTGAAAAAAATGTTTTGCAGGAAATTCAAGGTTTTTTGCAGAAAATTTAACTGTTTCGTAGAAAACTCAACTGTTTTGTAGAATATTATTTTTTTGTTATTGAAAATTTTTTAAAGTAAAGTTTTAATATTCCATTTTTTGGTAAGAAATTAATCTTTTTCGTTTCGAAGCTCAACTATTTGGTTGAAAATTGATGTAATTTGTTGAAAATTCGTCTTTTTGGTTGCAAATTATTCTCCTTGTTTGAAAATTCATCTTTTCGGTTGAAAATGTATTTGTTTGGAAATTCAACTGTTCTGTAGAAATATCATTTTGTTGGCTTGAAATTAAAAAAAAATTGGATTGAATTTATTGTCTTTCCTAAATGAAAAATCTTTCTCCTTCGAAAATGAAACTCTTCTTGAAAATTCGCTTTCTTTATTTGAAAATTCTCATCTCTTTTCATAGTAATTTCATCTCTTTTGGTTAATTCAAATGTTTTTTCTTTAAAGTGATAACATTTTCTTGGTTGAAATATCAACTACGACATTTTTTATTGAGAATTCATCTTTTTAGTTTGAAAACTTATGGCTTTGGTTGAAAGTTGAACTGTTGTCTTAAAAATTAATTATTTTGTTGGAGATTTATAATTTTAGTGGAAAATTCATCCCTTTTGTTGAAAATTAAACTCCTCTGATACAATTTCCTATTGTTAATGATTTTTATTTAACTAAACATTTAAATACTTAGGTGAAAATTTAACTTTTTTTGTGGAAACTTTGGCAGAACGATTTGGTAGAAGATTCAGCTATATTGTAGAAGATTTTTTTTTAAATGAAAATTTAACTATTCCACTTTCAGTTAATAATTTACCTTTTCAAGTTTCAAATTTTAACGATTTAGTTGAAAATTTATGTAATTTGTGGAGAATTCTTCTTTTTTGTAGAAGTTTAATCTCCTTGGTTATAAGATTAACTAATTGTTTAAATTTTATGTGTTTTCTTGAGAATTCGTCTTTTTTAGTAGAAAATTAATCTTCTTGGTTACAAATTCATCTCCTTGGTTGAAAATTTAATTATTTTGTGGTTCTTGGTTGAAATATCAACTATTACTTTTTTTTAGATTTTATCCTTCTTGGTTGTGAATTCAACTACTTAATCGAAAGCTGGACTACTTTGTAAATACATGAGGAACAGTAATAAACAAATTCACGAAAACATTGACTCAATTAATTATTAATTATTATTATTATTATTTTGGTTTTCTTATTATTTTTTTGTTTTTTGTTTTCTTATTATGTAGAATAGGTTCGTAAACTGAAAAAGAATTCCATATGGAATGCTTAATATTCATTATTGTAGTTGATAGTAATAACTTCTTCAGTTTATAAATGTGTTTCAAATTAATAATTTTTATTTAATTTTGTTTTTGTAGTTAAGTTAACTATTAAATTGGGACTTTTTTACAAACTTGGAAGACAAAAACTTACTTCGAAGGCACAGAGTATCAGAAAGCAGAAGAAGATGGCAAACTTCATGTTTCAAAAATTCGTTCAATTTGGTCTTCCTAGCAAACTAAACTAGTGTATTTTTCATTACATACTTATCTTATCATGTGTACGTACTTTTGTGCTTAGAAAAAATATTTATTTTTTGACAAAACTTCATGACGTAGACTGGATCCAAAAAGCTGTCTCATTGAAAAATGCGAACCAATAATATTTATGGTCTGCTCTATATACATTAGTATTTTTAATTATTAATTATCTATTGTACGTTTAATGAATAATAAAGTTTTATCAATAATATAATATTTTATTTCATGGTTCATTTTTTGCTAATTTCTATATTTTATCGTTTCAGGTAAGGAACTCCAGTTACGTTTTCTAAAAACTGAAATGTTAATCACAATCGTAAGTATATTTAAAGATCAGATTTTTGTCACTAGTTTTAAAAAAGCGTCTTACTTTGAATATTAAATAAAATATTTTTGATTGGAAGGTTTCGAATTCAATTATTTGTACTTTTGCAGTTTTATTTTCTATTATCTATACATATTAGTTGTCAACTTACTATATAACAAAATATAGTTATTAAATAATTATTTAGATAATGATTTTCTGTCGGATTCTAATGTTTGGATTTAACTTTCAATTAAAAATACGCAATAAAAATGATAATATTAGTACAAATAAAGTGTATTTTGAAATGCAAAATCTCAATCCAATTATTGGGTTTCTTAATGCAAAATTTTATTCAATAACCGACTATTTTTTTGAGTATGGTATAAATAATAAGAAATAATGATAATATTCACCATTAATGTATGAAAGCTTTTAATATTTTATTAATAAGATTACAAAATGATTGATCTCATCAGTTAAAATAAAAAATATATATAATGTATATTATTTCACAACATAACAACATTCAATATTACAAAAATCAATATACCAGAATTTTTGTTTTCATTTTTATTAACTTTAAATTTCTATTCTAAGTACTCTCATATTGTATCATTGATCAATTTTTTTTATTCTCAGAGATTTATGCTGATAATAAATGCTGTAACAATAATTTGAACATATAGTTTATGATCATTAGATAATTTATCACAAAAACTAATTACTTCACACTGCTTTTTTATCAAATAAATTTTCAAAGCAGATTTCTTAAACCAAAATTGTCCAGGGGAAACAACTCCTAAAAGTGCATAATTGCATAAAATTATGATGGAGTACAGGCAAATTTCCAACCAAAAATATTCATTTTCTAAAAAAAACAATTTTCACTAATATACGTAATGAATTTTCTACCAGCAATGGAACAGTTAAATTTTTAATTCAAAAATTTAATTTAAACCAAAAACATAAAATTTTCAACAAAATAATTACATTTTTATCCATAGAGATGATTTTGAACTATTATGTTGAATTTTCAACTGGAATTGTTTAATTTCCAAATAAAAAATACATTTACAATAAAAAACAAGGAATTTCAATAAAAAAAATACTTTTTAACCAAAGTATGAATTTTTAACCAAGAAGATTAATTTTCTATCGAAAAATACGAATTTTCAAAAAAAAAAAACACATGGATTTTTAATCAAATAGTTGAATTTTTGAATCTTTTTGAATTTTTTAATTTTTTAATCTCTCTTGAATCTTGTTTTGTTTCGATGCGAAAAAATTAAAATTTATCCACATAAAAATGAACCACAACTAAAATTCACTTATATTTTTTTTCCGTGGGAATAGTTTCAGTTAAAAAAATTATATTTAGCCGAAGGAAAACGAATTTTGACAAAAATAGTTCAGTTTTCAATGGAAAAGTTGCATTTTCATACAGAGAGATTAATTTTTTACCAAAGAATATGAATTTTTAACAAAATACATCAATGCTAAGATTTTCAACCAAGAAGATTAATTTTCTTCACTTTTCAGTCCCTAGGGAGTGAAGAGTCTATTCACTCCCTAGGGACTGAAAAATGACGTAAGAGAAGAATAATATTAATTTTCAACCCAAAAAATATTAAATTTTCACCAAAATGATACACTTTAAAGCAAGAACATTAATTTTCTACCAAAAAGATGAACTTTTAACAAGATACTTGAATTTCCTACAAAGTGGATGAATTTTTCATCAAATAGTTGCATTTTCGAGTAAAAAGGTGAATTTTCAAGGAAGAATCCTAATTATTTACAGCAACAAAGAAATAAATTTCAACAAACTTATCAATTAAAAAAGAGAAATTTCAATCAAATATGAAACAGTGTTAAATTTTTTGGTCAAGAAATCAATTTTTAACAAAAAAAAACTAATTTTCAAAAAAATATTTCAATTTCCAATCAAACGACTTTTTAGTAAAATTAGGAATCTTCAACAAGAAAAAACTAAATTTTTAACGAAGTAATTTAACCTTTATTTAATCAGTTGAATTTTAAACTAAAAACATACATTTCAAACGAAAAAGGGATTAGTTAAATTTTCAGTTTATAAAATTGGTTCTTAACAAATAAGAAAACAAATTTTCAACTATGTAGTTAAATTTTCTACCAAAATAGTTGAATTTACTGACGAAAAGGACAATTTTTCAAACCAAAAATGACGTTTCAAAAAAATTATTGAATTTCCTACAAAGTAGATTAATTTTTCACCAAATAGTTGGATTTTCAACCAAAACCATGGATTTTCAACTGAAGAAGAACAATTTCTAACCAAAAATAGAATAGTTTAATTTTCAGTTAATAAAATTTCTTCTCGACAGGAAAAAATGTCAACAAAATAGTCTTAAAATATTTGAATTATCTATATAAATTACTCAGAATTACCTCAATTAGTATGGATTACAAGGTAATTACTTGGATTACTTTATTTACTTTGAATTAGCGGGGTAGTGATGCATTCGAGACGATTTCAAGAAAACTCGAGATTTTCTTAAATAATTTTCAGGTGAACTCAAAACTTCATGGAGATCGAGAATCTCGAATAAAAAATTTCGAGTCGAGAATCTCGAAACTTTTTATTCGAGATTCTTGATCTCCATGAAGTTTTGAGTTCACCTGACTATGTTTCGAGAAAATCTCGAATTTTCTCGAAATCGTCTCGAATGCATCACTATATCGGGGTAACAAGTGGATTACTCTATATTACCCTGTATTACAAGTGGATTTCGCTGATTAGAACTGGATTACAAGTGGATTGTTTTCTAATTCAATATATTGGAAAAAATTGTGAATTGGGGGGCCAGATTCCACATGTATAGTTACTGCTTTCTTGTTTTAAACGGCAGTACAATGTTTCTAACGATCTACATGATTTACAGGAAAATGATTTTTTAGATCAAATTGACTTTATGCTAAATGAATGTCTACCTAACAATATGCTTAATGTTTATTGAAAAAATCATTTTTTCGAATTCTCTACAGGATTATGCGTAAATAATAGAACCAAATAAAAAATTCAAATAGTTTTAGATTTTAAATCTGCCCTACCCATGTTCGGGTTGATTCTTTAAATTACAGTGAAGATCATTCAGGAATAAAATTGTATAAAATATTTTATTTTCATATTATAATATGTATATGTACATGTAATACCGTGCAATTCGCATTTTATAGGGTCATGATTTTTAAATATAATTTTGAAACAATGCTAAATAATGCTAACTTAGACTTAGACTCAGACTTCTTAATGCTTAGATTCTTAAACTTCAATTTTGAAGTCTAAATTCTCAATTATTAATTCTTTACTCTGCTTGGACTTCTGAATATCAGGCTTCTTCAAGTGGATCACCATATATTTGTATATGCCAGACAAACGTTGTTCTTGAGAGGCGTGTTTTCCTATTCTTTTGTAAAATTGTCCGTGTTTCAAAGATTCTTGCAATAAGTCACGCTTATATTCATCGCGCATACTCTCTGGCATTCGGTCGATAAAAGGATTTAAGGTAACCAGAAATGCTGTAAATATAATAACAACATTAAATCAGGTACAGTGTACTATGAAATTTTCTAATAGTAACATACACAATAATTCTCCTTCATTTTTAAATTCCGGCAATATATCCCTCTTGCTAATGTGCTTAACTTCGAAGCCAACTTTTTGACAAATCTTCTTCAGTGATATGGTCGGATTTTTTTCATAATGGATGGGTGTTATGTATTTCGAATAATCCTAAACAGAAACGTGACAATTAATCTGTTGATTTATTACAATACACACTGAACATAAAGTTTTCTTGTTTGTGTGGTTTATTTTGATGTTTCAACAAAACAATATTTTCGGTGTACTCAATCATTATGTTATATGATACAATATTTTTTCTGATCTAAGAATATATTGTATTGTCAGTTCTTCTAAAAATATTTGCTTCATTTAATACTATTTTTTTCTATGTGACAATAAAATTACCTTCATATATTCCTTATATTGCGGATATTCTGCGAGTTTTGGATAAGAAAAAAACGTACATGATTCAACAACTGTCAAAGCTATGATACTCCCTCCTGGGGTCAATAGTTTGAAAATATTCTCAAACCCGCATCTAGAACCAAAATTGCTTTTCATATAATGTGTATCATATATTGCATCGTACGATAATTGAAATCAAAATTATATACATAGAAATGCCGTAACTTTTCTCAAAATATGTCAATTGTTTCACTTTTTTGGATTTTGTATGGAAAAAATAGAATATTAAATTGATTAACCTTAAGTCTCGAAGCCAATGGAGGCAAAAGAATGAAAGTCCATTGTCATAAGCTTCAATATCCTCTATTTTTAAATCGGTTGTTTCGATATCCATTACCTTGAATGTTATTCGTTTTTCGTCAGCACACAATTTTCGAGCACAATCAATCATATTTTTGGAGATATCAACCCCTGCATTATTAAAATCAATAGTAAAGAAAAGTTGCCTTCATGTGAGAAAATATATTCTGCATAATTATTAGTTAAAATAGCCTACATTTTTCATTTTCAATTGTTTTGAGACTTACCCACTAAACTACACTCTGGAGACAATCTCGGCAAAATTAACTCTCTGCTATAATTTCCGGGTCCACAGCCAATTTCAAGGCATTTTCCTTTCATTTTCCGACATTCATCCTCAAATTCATCTAATACGGATGCAATCACAGGAGTCGTTATAGCAAGAGAGAATTTTATGTAATTTTCAGTGTCATGCATTATATAAACTTCATCAGTCCTGAAGTGAGAACGTATTTTAAAAATTATTTTTCATCAAATATACTTGTTTTTTAAAATTATTTGCTTATTTTGAATCCTGATTCTCTGAGGCCAAAAAATAAAGTATACAAAACACAAGCATAATTTTTGAGGAATCGAGATTATTGATTACAAAAATTAGATCGATTCCAATAAACTTTGTGATAAATCGTTTCTTTTTCTGTCATTTTTCAAATTTTTTAGTCATTTCCGCAACATTTCAGATTTTCTTTAAATTTGAAACTCAACAGCTGAAAATCTATTTTTCTTTTGCTTTTCCTTCTTTTCATTGAAATCTAGAATTTAAATCGCCGAAAGAAGCTTGAGGAAACATGCGCGTTAAGCAAAAAAAAAAAACTTCCCCTTAATCCTCTCGAAACTTAATGATATTTTCAAAAAACACTTTTTTTGTATCAATTCAGCTTTTGGTACAGTTTTTAAATGAAAAAGGCCAAAGCGTTGCATAATGAAGGAACTGTTGGCTAGTACAAATTTACCGTTCTGAAAATTACAACTACACTCAAATGTGGAAAATTTAATTAGAAAAAAATGTTTCGTTTTTGTTAAAAAACTACTTACGGCTCTTGCTTTGTAGAATCCATTGATAAGATTGTCTTAGATTATTAACCACAACTGTTGTCTATTTATCCGGCAATTAGAGTCCAGGAATAAAGACGACGGACATTTATCCAATGAAAATTGTAGCCTAGTAACAGCGGTGCACCTAACAATAAATTAGTTTTAAATTGGTGAGAAAGCATAAAACTTGGTGAATGTGTTCATTGTGACCTAGAAGGTAGTTTAAGGATCGAGTGTCAAAGGTTTTTTTAAATAAAAAAAAACGGGCACAATGTTTTTGAAAATCTTATTCTTTTCAGAATAATGAAGATAATTTGTTTTTTATTTGTTATTCTTGTGAAGCGTTTCTGAAGTTTTCCAAATTCGCAAGGAAAACCATATACGGAAAAACGCCAAAGAAAAAGTTGTTCTCCTTGAAGAATTTTGAGGAATGTGTAATTTTTTGTAACATAAGACCTAAAAATGCATTTTTTCGCTTTTTAGAAAATGTTTATTTTAGAGAAACAGTGTCAATACAAAACAATGTGTTTTTATGAGATCTATAAATTGAGTTCTTGAAACTTTTATCTCAAATCATTATTTTTCGAAGTTTTGAAAAAATCGATTTTTGTACACAAAAATTGTTAATTACTTAATTTCTACTAAAGTTATCTATAAATTCTTTTTGGTTTTTTAACTGGGATGCAAAAGGAATCCTTAGGCCAAGTCTCAAGTCAATATTCTTTGGTGAGCTTTTCAGAAGTATACCAAAGTTTTATAAAAAACTATAGAACAGATACAGGGTTTTAAATTCAACACAAATTAAACTTATAGGAATCTCAATTGTAATTATTTATCGAGAAGCACAATATTATTTTCAACTTTTCACTGATTTTTAGATATTAGTGAGATTGAAAATCACTTATATGATTTCTGTGAAACCTTTTTTTCTCGTCAAATTAAGTGCTAATACTTGATTAGAAACTTTCTTTAAATAATGTTTTTCCTACAAATATATTATCGGGAGTTTAGATTATTAAAATCTGTAATCAAATCTCGAAAGAATTTGTAATTTATAGGCATTAGGAAGTTTGATATATAATTCAGAAACCAAAATTATACAAAGAGAGTATAATGATGCTCTGAGTATTTAAATTTGGCCATTTAATCAGAGTAAAAATATATACAATAATTAATGTCAATTTGGGCTTTCTAAACATATTTAGGTCTCAAATTGAGATTGAATTTTTATTCAAGGAAGAATGTTTCTTTGCAAAATAGGAATAAAACATGTGATAAAGGAATAGGGTAGCGGAAGAATAAAAATAAAATTACGGTTCACATTTAACTTCGTTAACTTCGCTTCCTGTTCACAGACATTAGGTTTCTCCAGCATAGACTTCTTTTTAAATGATATAATTCCATTTTGATCATATTTAGGGGTTGTGCAATCGCCAATCACCTAATCACCAAATTTCGCGTTTTAGGTACAAAAATTTTATATTAGTTTCTGAAAATAGACGTATTTTTTCTATTTATGTTGTAAAATGAGCTTTCTTTTAGAAAAAAGGCATTCAACTATTATATTTTTGTATTTATTAATTATTTATTCTGATTAAAACATACAACTACGCAATTGATAACTGTAGAATTTTCTATATCACGAATTCTCTTCCGTTTGTCTTCCATAACGTGAATTTCCTTTTGCTTCTCATATGCTTTGTTTTCCACTTTGAACAATTATTGGCTTTGTTAGTTTAATATTTCTTTCTTTAATGAATATTTTATTTAATCAGACAGTTGATGAGCAGATCGCATCCTCTAAACCTTATCCGATTGGCTTTCGATTTGAAGAACTGATTTTTTTTTATATGAAAAATGGACAACCCAATTATACATCTATATTTCGAATCAAACAAATTTTAATATTGCCTTGAGTCCTCTCGAGGGAGAAGAAGGGTCAAACTTAACGTTACCTTAACGTTACGGAAAATTCGGCAATAATAGCCCTAGCACTATACTTGATAGCTTAGTTTTACGGAACATTTCGTAATACTAGCCAGTGCGAAAAAGAAAAAAGAAAAACTTACGTATAGTATTTGGCTTTGCAAAACTATTAAATCAGTTACCACCGCGGAGGATCAGGAGTTTCAACCACATCTACGGGACAATATGTGAATAGTCTTGAACTGGTGACACGTTTTAGAGAACTGACACAAAAATCTCGAAAGATAAGCGCTTTTATATTAGACTCATGGTTACAAGGTCCTTGTTTGTAGTTACATAGGGTTTCCACAAATGGATGCTGACCCTAGGTCATGGGATAAGTAAAGCAGGAGTGATTCAAGTTTTTAATCTGTGGAGACAAATGAGTATTTTGATGAAACTTAGTGAGCCATTGATAATCCCATATCTTTCAGTCTCTTGAGTGAGTGCTGTTTATATTTCCAGATGGGCTCATAGCAATTTGTGGAAAGTTGGAGGAGTTGTTCTCCAGGTGAGAATTCAAGAAGATTAGGATAGTCAACGCAATTTGAAACGAGACAAGACCGGAAAATTAGTTTTACCGCGAAAACAGTCAGGGATTTTTAGAGCCGTCAGTTTTCCTTATATCGCTCGTATGATAAGAAACACAAATATATATATATATAACGACTTAGTGGAGTAGGTGATCCAGGAAGCGCATTATGAATTCGAAATTCGCAGCGGGATGTCCAGTTCAACATTAAAAATGTTACTACAATATGCTCTGGCACTATGTGGAAGTGGACTTAATTTTAACGATGAAAATCTACAGAGAATACTATAGGTGTGATTTGAACACCCGATGGTGATTGTTTTCCTTGAAGACGGATGGATTCATTAGATAAAATTTATATTGTGATTCGTGGTAGCTAATCTCTGCCAAGTACAAAAAAGGCTACCAAGAATCCATATCTGGAATAATCATGTATTTCAATGAAACTTCAAAGTTGACTGACCAATCATTAAAAAATAAGTTTAGGCGTGGGATGTATCGACACCATGAAAGAGAGATTAATTGTAGAACTGAATTATTACGTAATTGATATTTTGACTATTGATAGATTATGAAAGGTCATCATAGCTTAAAAGATCATTCGAATCTACTTGATAACGCGAAGATTTATTTTATATGCAATACTGTTACATTCCCAATATCTGAAAAAGTTTTCTTCTATCAACGAACCTTCCATGACCTCTTAAGATCTGGGAAAACTGATTTCATGAATTTAGTAAGTATATTTTTTTATCTTGTTGATATGAAGAAAAATTTTCAATATTAGGAATATAGCAGTACTGTATACGATGTCTTTGATCGGGTCTACGAGATGCACCGATTGACATATTGAAAAACCTTTCATAATCTCCCATTACCTACAAATACCAACTTCTTGATTTTTAAACATTTACTTTTTTTATATAAGAAAATTTTTTTAAATAAGGGAATAGAACAGTACTGTATCTGAAACATAACATTACTGTAACTTAAAGATTGGTTTGTTGCGACAAGCAAATCAAAAAATTCAAAAATAATTCAAATCAAACTTTATGTATATGTCGTACGTAAGTTTAATCTTTTTTGTTTACAAATAAGACAATTTCATTGAAAATTCATATTTGTTAGTAGAATATTCAACAAATTGGCTAGACATTCAACCGTTATGTTGAACATTCGCCTATTTGTGCAGAAAATTCGTCTTTTTTACGGTAGCAAAGTATTGAATTATATTTATTGAGCAGTATGACGTTTACTTCCTAAAAATGCTTTTTTGATTTAAAAAAATACTAATGCTTTCAAACAATCAACACAACAGTTAAGTGATGATCTGAACTTTTTAGTTTTCAATTTCATGGATTCTGCATTGAATAAATGAAATATTAAATTTAAAACCTTATGTTCTGAACCCAATGAAGGCAAAAAAAAAGATAACCTATTATCATAAGCTTCGACGTCGTCTTTTTTTAAATCGGTTGTTTCAATATCCATTACTTTAAATGCCATTCGATTTTCGTCAGCGTGGAATTTTCGAGCATAATCGATCATTTTTTTGGAGATATCAATACCTGCGTTATTATACAGAGTTTAAAATAATTTCTGGGGTGAATCTGTATTCTAAAAATCCGCATGAAAAATTATTCTTGATTAAATATTATTCTTTTTTAATTATTATTTGCTTACACAATGAAGCCTGATTTCCTCAAATACGGATACAAAATATCATTTTCTGTTCCGACATTGGATCAAAGGTCTGTATGATGATATCCGTTATCCAGATGAGATTATTAAAAATCTGAGATTTAATGTCACTCTTATCTTTAAGCTAATTGCAGAAGCTACAATAATTTAAAGCGTGAGGTGGATTAACAACCACATTCAAATCTGCATATGTAGTTAGCAATTGTTTGCAACGTTTTCATCCGACTTCAGATAAAAAAATATCGCTGGTATTTCCTGTGTAGTAACAGATTAGATAACAAAAACCTCATCGAAAAAAGTATTTCATATACAAACTTTGCTTACTGTCGTTGCTTTGGACTTTGGAGAACAACTAGCTTTTTGTAGTTGACGCAACATCGAAATATGAATTTGAATGATAGTTGAATGCAATAACTGGATGATATTTTGATTGTAAACGAAAAAATACGATTCTCTTCAACGCTAGTGAAATTACTTTTTGAAAATGGTTTCATTAGTTTTCAAATCGAAATATGCTCAGTGAGACGAAGAATGTTTCATCTAACGGATTTTCCGGTCGAATGGTTGTTCTCTTATCGTTTTGCGATATTGCGCATGCCCGAGTCAAAATTTAGACCGTACTTTGAACTTTCAAGATGCTTCACATGCATTTAATTTAACCTAAGTAACAAATATAAGTTATTTTATTATTATAAACTATATAAAGCATCTCGACTGGGTGCTGGCCCAGTCGTTAGACCAGACCGTTAGAAAATAGATTCTTTCGAATTTTAAATTAAATTATTTACCTTGTTCATACCAAGAAAGTTTAATTTTCTTATAAAAGGAAAGGTGATTCATTATTTAAAATATAATACTAATATTATTCAAAAACTGGTTTGTTGCAACAAAACAGATTGATTGACCTTTTGATAGTCTCTCTGATTTTCTGCACATAAGATATTCGGAATGAAAGATTTAAAATTATTAAAGATAATTTTTATGTTTTAAGTGCTGTATTGAAGAATTTATGCAAAGGTTATCATGAATACAATACATGTTTCATCCTGAAGAATGATTTTTGTAAGAATTTTCGTTTTTGTGGGGAAATACGGTTTCTAGTATGTTATCGTAAACCAATCAAAAAATTGCTTTTCCTTAATAAATGCTGCGTTGAAAATATCAAAAATGCTTTTCAAATAGTTTAAAAAGTAGAAAATCTATCAAATTATAAAAGGTATTGTAATAAATGTTACTTATGTGTGAATTTATATTATTGAGTAACGTCACTCACACTCCAAGGGATGATGAATAGTTGCTTATGAATGAAATGTATATGTATGTTTTTAATAGCTAATTTAAATTTCTTGCACTTTATTATAAAGAACAATAACGAAAAAACAGGCCATTTGGATCTGTTATAGGGTAATCAGAGCTGTAGAGAATTTTTGTAATTATAGGGACCAATGTTATTTACAGAATAATGATGCTTAAACTATTTTAGTATAAAATGATTATTACGATTAAGTTATGGATTTCTTCAAGTGGATGACCATACATTGATATAAGTCGAAGAAACCTTGTTCTTCTGAGGCATTTTTTCCCATCTTTTTGTAAAAATGCCCTTGTTTCAAGGATTCTTGCAATAAGTCATGCTTATATTCATCTCGCATACTCTTTGGAATTCGGTCAATAAAAGGATTCACGGAAAGCAGAAGTGCTGCAAATGTGATAAAAACATCAGACAAAATACATTTTTCTTATCATTATGATATTGTTTAATAGAAACGTACTCATTAATTCTTCTTCATCTTTAAAGTCTAAGACTATATTTCTCATGCTTATGTGCACAACTTCGAAGCCAACTTCTTGACAAATCTTCTTTAGTGAGGCTCTCGGATTTTCTTCATAATGAATAGGTGTTATGTATTTCAAATAATCCTAAATGAAAAATGCGATTTGTGCAACTAAATTATTGTATTTATTTCAAGTAATATAATCCACTGACGTTTTTTTGCATAAGAAAATATCACTTAAAGAAACATACGGATATAGTTTTTCCAATAAAGTACATATGGATAAAAAAAGTATTGAATCAACAAAATATCTTTGCATCTATAACCGGTATTCGGACTGTTATTTTCTTGATTCAATGGCAATTTCTTTCCCGAGTAAAAATAAAGTCACCTTCATATATTCCTTATATTGCGGATATTCAGCGAGCTTCGGATAAGCAAAAAACATACATCCATTAACAATGACAAGAGCTATAATATTTCCTCCTGGACGCAATAGTTTGAAAATATTCCCAAAACCGCATCTTGAACCAAAATTAATTTGTTTTTTCCTAAATAGTTCGCACCATATATATATATATATATATATATTGCATCATAATTATGAATTAAAACAATAATTGAAATCACAATTTTTAGCATCTATTTTAGACGATATTTTCTTTTCAGCATCTATTTTAGACGATATTTTCAGTGATTTGACCCACCCCTCCCTCGTGTGATAATTTGTAACATTTCAGTGGGCCCCCCCCCCCCCCAACCTTTAAATGTAATTTGACACTGAAATTTACTTCCCTTCTATTTTTGAATACAAAATATACATGTAATTTTATATATCCATCACTCGAACAATGAATGATGTGTCAAAACTATTTGATACAAGTATGAGAATACTTTTAATTGAATTCTTTATACATTTTTTCCATATGAGAAGATTGCTTAGTATTTTTTCTGATGATGCATTTCAGCATATTTCGTGAATTTTTTGAAAGGTGGCTTTGCAAAGATGCAGTTAAATAATAAGTTAGTAGTGTAAAATCACTTTCATATTTCAGACTGAACACTTTTTCCCATATTACCCTCTTTTTCCTTCTTTCAAAAAATTTGTATTTTTTACCCAGTTTTCAAGAAGCTTCCCCTTTTTCCGTATTTTCGTTTCACTCGAACATAATTAACAGAACAGAATAAGAAAATCTCACTGTTCTTGGTTAAAAATTAATTTTTTATTTGTTAAGTGAAAATTTAACTACTCCATTTTTCGTTAGGAATGTACTCTCTTCAGTTAAAAACTCTCCCATTTGTTTGAAAACTCATCTTTTTCAGTTGAATTTGACTGTTTTTGATTTCAACCTCACATGTTTTTGAGTTAAATTAATAACTATTGTATGTTGCATTGAGAATTCATTTTGTTGTTGTTAAAACATCAATTGCTTGGTCGTAAATGAACTTTTCTGTTGAAATTCATATATTCAGGTTAAAAATTCAACTTTTTTGTAGAAAATACGTCTGGTAGGCTTAAAGATTCCACAATTTGGTAGAAATTCATTTTAACAGTTCACCAGTTTGTTGAGAATTCGTTTTTTTGTGAAAATTTGTCATTTTGGTTTAGGATTCCACTACTTCGTTAAAAATTTACCTCGTTGAGTAAAATTTGACTGATTAACAATAACGTTTTTTAAACTGAAAGTTTAACGATTCTATTTTTGGTTAAAAATTATCTTTTTAGTTGAAAATTCAACTATTTTTTTGAAAATTCATCTACTTGGGTAGAAAATTAATCTTCTTTATGGGAAATCGATCTATTTGGTGGAGGATTCAAATTATTTTGTTAAAAATTCGTCTTCTTCATTGGATTCAATTATCGTTGATAATTTGTTTGTTTTTTAAATTAAAAACTAATTTTTCAAACTAGAAATTCAACTAATTAGTTGAAAGTTGAATTGTTTTGGTAAAAATTAAACTATTTCTTTGAAGTCATCTTTTTGTTGAAAATTCAATTACTTGTTTGAACGTGCATTGAGAATTCAACTAGTTGGGTCAAAGTTAAAACGCTCTCTCACTTTTTTAAGCCTCATTTTCTTGGTTTAAATTTGAACAATTTCGTTGAAAAATCGTTTTTTTTATTAATTGCTTAACTGAATATGGAACTTTTCTATTTTTGGTTAAAAATTGATTTTTGTTCGAAATTGTTATTTTTTAGAAGATTCATAATTTTATTAGACTATTCATATTTTTGGTCAGAAATTAAAGTGTTTTGTTGAAATATCGTATTTTTGGTAGGAAATTAATATTTGCAGTTAGAAACTGTTTTGTAGAAAATTCGCCTTTTTTGTTGAAAATTTGTCTTTTCTGGTTAAACCTGAACTATTTCGTTAAAAATTTATTTCTTCGGTTTGCAGATTCATCATTTGAGTCGATAATTCACATGTTTGATTAAAAATTTAATTATTTGTTTCAAAATTCAGATATTTTTATCTGGTCGAAAATGCTTCCTTGTTAGTAGAACATTAATCTTCTTGTTTGAAAATTCGTATTTTTGGTTGAAAAATCATCTTCCTAGCTTGAAAGTTCAACAATCTAGTTAAAAAACTCAATTATTGTGTTGGGAATTGGATTATTTTCTTGAAAATTTGACTATTTTGTTAACAATTCTTCTTTTTTTTTTTTTTGGTTTAAATATCGAGTTTTATATTTTTCATTGAGAATTCATCTTTTTTGTGTGTATATTTGACTATTTAGTTCAAAATTTATCTTTGTAGGTAGGAATTTCCAGTATTTAGTAAAAAATGTAACTGTTTTGTTGCAAATTTTATAATCTTGTTGACAATTAAACAATTTAAAAAAAAGTGATA
This sequence comes from Andricus quercusramuli, assembly GCA_932178445.1. Taxonomy (NCBI): domain Eukaryota; kingdom Metazoa; phylum Arthropoda; class Insecta; order Hymenoptera; family Cynipidae; genus Andricus; species Andricus quercusramuli. The sequence goes on along the minus strand of CAKNXH010001844.1, from coordinate 19,101 downwards.
TCCTTTTTGGTAGAAAATTCAACTATTTTGTTGAAAAGTCATCTTCTTCTCTACATGAAAATCGTTCTATTATTTGGAAAAATAAAAACGTCAAAAGATATTGTTTTCTTAGCTGAACTGAAAAGATCGACAATTTTATTTGACTTATCTCTGAGTGAAAAACATTATTTACACTGAAATATGTGTTATCAAATATTTTGCTTAAATCTTCGTCAACATGTAGTGGACTTTGTTTTTATAATATGAATAAATCAATTGTGAGAGCGTATTTGCTATTTTTCAAATTATATTCATCAAGCTTTATTACATTTTCTTCCTAAAAATACTTTTTTGGTTTTGAACACTATTATTATTTTAAAACAATCAACATCTAGGTTTAAGTGATGATTATCTAAAACTACATTCATGTTTATAAACTATCTAAACATTTAAATTTGTAATAATATTATTATCATTATTTGTAATAATAAGGGAAGTAATAAATTTAGAAACCTTAAGTCCTGAACCCAATGAAGGCAAAAAAAAGATAACCTATTATCATAAGCTTCGACGTCCTCTTTTTTTAAATCTGTTGTTTCAATATCCATTACATGAAATGCAATTCGTTTTTCGTCAGAGTAGAATTTTCGAGCATGATCGATCATTTTTTTGGAGATATCAACACCTGTGTTATTAAATCAGCAGTGAAAAAAAAATTATTTTTAGGTAATAAAATATATTCCATATAATGATTAGTTAGAGAATCCGACACATTTTATTTTTACACATTTTGGACTTACCCACTAAACTACACTCTGGAGCCAATTTCGGCAAAATTAATTCTCTGCTGTGATTTCCGGGCCCACAACCAATGTCAAGGCATTTTCCCTTCATTTTACTAAGTTCATCCTCGAATTCATCCAATATGGATTTAATTGAAGGAGATGTCTGAACAAGAGAGACCTTTAGGTAATTTTCAGCGTCATTCATTGTATAAACTTTAGAATAATTCCTAAGGTGAATCTGTATTCTAAAAATCGAAATGAAAAATTATTCTTCATTAAATACAATTTTTTCAAATTATTCGCTTACATATTGAAGACTGACTTCCTGAGATACGGATACAAAATATTGTTTTTGGGTCCGATATTGAATCATAGGTCTAGATAACAATATCTGTGGTCCATATAGAATTAATACAACTCTCAGGTTCAATAACACACTTATTTTCAGACTAGTTTCAAAAGCTACAATTATTTTGGGTAAATAACATTTTCAATTAGGGGAATCTAATATAGTTACAGATTAGATAAGAAAAACCTCATCGGAAAAAATGTTTCATGCTTATACAAACTTTACTTACTGTCTGTGCTTTGGAGAACAAATAGTTTTTTGTAGTTGACGCAACATCGAAATACGAATCTGAATGATAGTTTAATGCAATAAGTTGATGATAATTTGTTTGTAAACGAAGAAAGACGATTCACTTCAATGCTAGCGAAATTACTTTTCAAAAATGCTTTAATTAGTTTGTCGCAAATCAAAATATGCTCAGTGAGACGAAGAATGTTTCGTGTAATAGACTTGCCGGTCAAGTGATCGCTCTCTTGTCGCTTGGCGAAATCGCGCATGGCCTTAATTATTTAAGATACGCCGCCTAGAAACAAAAGAGTCAATATTAATGACTGTAAAGTGCATGAAGAATAGAGTGGTCCAAAATTTTTTTTTCTCGAATTTTCATGGGGATGCCCCAGAAATTTGTTCGAATTCGCACAAAAATAAATCCATTTTTTGAAAAAAATGATATTTAGGGGTGCCGCAAGCCCCATGAAGTTTAACATGTATTTCCCATAAGAAAAAAAAGACGTTTTTGCAAATCTTATTCAGAATCCTCAATATTATCTCAATCGAGTTGAAACTCAACATTTCTCTTTACAATTAGCCATAGCATACGAGTAAAATATCACTTTTCGAATACCAACACCATAAGTCTGGTTTATAGGGTCCCAAAGAAATCTCATAAGTGAAAAAATTGGTTTTGCGAGTTTTTCGCGGTAACTATGACTTTTTTTGCGGTTTTTTCAGTGAAAATTATTTCTGGCACAAAAAAGACCATTTTGTATTGATGTTTAGATGTTCACATAAATTGTTTCACCAATTTATTATTGTTTTTAGCAATTTTCTCATAGAATGGAGTTAGAAAGACGTGGTTTTTTCACAAATTTTCCATTCTCTGTCCAATTTTCAATGAGTGGGAAGTGATAGTTCAACAATGTTAACAATAGTGATTGTTTGAACAATTTCTTATTATTGTTAATTATATTCTCTTTGCTCATTTGGTAGAATGTTGCGGTTTTTTCTGAAATTTTCCACTGTTTGTCTATTAGGCGTGACGTAATAATTAATTAGATTCAGCAAAAATGATTGTTTAATTAAATTATTATTGTTTATGACTATTCTCATCTATATCAATGACGGATAGTTCCGCTTTTTCGGCCATTTTTACCTTTCTGTCCTTTTTTCACTTAGTGAGGTAATAATTAATTAAAGTTTTAAAAAAAGTTGTTTGAACAATTTAATATTGTTTATAACTATCTTTTCTTAGATAAGTGCTAGAAAGTGGCGGTTTTTTCTAAAATCTTACACTTTGCGTTGCTTGCTTAATTACTAACAATTAATAAACAATATTTACTAAAAGTGGTAACAGAGTACAGGAAGCAATTTCCTGATTGCAGTAAGTCTACCTTATCCAGTGAGGTGTTATTATTATTATTATTATTATTATTATTATAATATTATAGATTAGCAGTTCGAACTCGAAAGTTAATTGCCTCACTAACCCGAGACCGCCACACATCTCTATCCTGTGCATCCTCCATCCAGTTTAAGTAATCATGTCCTAGTTCTTTTAAATCATCCCTTACATTTTTCTCCCATCTGTTTCTCGGTCTGCCTAAGGGTCTCTTACCATTCGGTCTGAGCTCTTAAAACTTGCGCTACTGTTCTTGCATTTCCCATTCTTGCTACATGCCCCGCCCATCTTAGTTTACGCGCTTTCATTACTCTATTAATGTTTGCTGACCCGTAGAGAGCATGCAGCTCATCATTATGCAGTTTTCTCCATTCGCCGGTCTTTTCGTCCCTTTTTGGACCATAGATTTTTCTAAGTACTTTATTCACAAAAACTCTAAACCTATTCTCCTCTCCTTTCGTCAGCGCCCACGTTTCGCACCCGTACATGACGACCGGCATTATTATTGTTTTGTAGATTCTTACTTTTATGTTTCTAGATAGCAATCGCGATTTTAATAGTGTGTTTGCTGCATAATAGCACCCATTGCCAGCGTGCAGCCACGCGTCGATTTCCGTTTTAATCTTATTTTCGCTAGTTATAATAGACCCGAGGTATTTAAACTGGCTAACCCTTTCGAATTTCATATTTCGGGTCATAAGATCCCCGTCTTGATTACTTTGTTCGGATCTGACGACGGTCATATATTTTGTCTTCGATTCGATAACTTCTAAGCCAATATCTTTGGCTTTTGTGATCAAGATTTCTGCATTTTTAGCTACCGTTTCTTTATCATCCCCTGGTAAGTCAAGATCATCCGCATATCCAAGAATTTGTATTATCCCATTGAGGGTAGCACCGGTCGGATTCGTCTGCACTTGCCTAACCACGTATTCTAAAACTAAGTTAAAAAGGACGCACGAAAGTGCATCGCCCTGTTTCAGGCCATCGCGGATCGAAAACTCTTCAGATAAACTACCTTTTACGCGTATTCTACCCCTACTGCCGCTTAAGCAAATTTCGATAAGTCTAACCAATTTTTGTGTTACACCTAAGAACTCTAAGATCCAGTACATTCGTGCGCGTATAATAGAGTCGTAAGCTTTTTTGAAATCGATAAATAGCTGATGCACTACTTCCTTAAATTCCCATTTTTTTCTAGCAGTTGCCTAATTGTAAACATTTGGTCGCTTGTAGATCGATTCCGGCGGAAACCACACTGGTAATCCCCAATGATTTCCTCGGCAAAAGGAGTCAGTCTACTTAGGATTACATTAGACAGGATCTTGTAGCACGAAGGTACAAGTAAAATTCCCCGATAATTGTTACAGTCAGTTTTATCGCCCTTTTTAAAGATGGGAATAACGATAGAGGTATTCCATTCTTCCGGCATGCGTTCTGTTTTCCAAACTGTGCGTATTAATTTAATAATTTGTCTTGTGAGGCAAGGGCCCCCATTTTTTATCAGTTCTGACGGTAGGTCGTCGATGCCCGCGGCTTTGTTATTTTTCAACTTCTTTATAGCCATTTCTATTTCTATATCAGCAGGATCATCAATTAATAGATCAGCAGTGTGGATTTCGCCGAGATTACCTTCAACGGGGGCTTCGCGTACATTTAATAGTTTATCGAAATATTCTTTCCATAAATTCAGTCTCTCTGTCGCATCGGCTACTAGATTGCCATTTTCGTCCCTCATTACTTCCGTTCTACTTTGAAAGCCTTTCCTTATAAAATTGATTCCCCTGTACATCTCGCGTGGGTTATTCTGTTTATTATGCGTTTCTATTGCTAGTATTTTATTCTTTTCCCACTCCCTTTTCTTGGATCTATAGAGCCTATTTGTACTTTTACTAATCTCGAGATACTTCTTATGTGTTTGGTCGCACTTATTTTGTAAACTACTTAGTCTGGCCTTCCAACGTTTTTCAAACCCGAGTTTGCACTCTTCGTCATACCATGGTTTGCTTTTTGTTACTTTCTTTAAACCTATCGTAAGTTTCGCGGCTGTCTTTACCGCCTTTTTTATATTGCTCCACAGGGTTTCCGGATCCTCCTCGCAATTATTGCTATAGTCTCTCTGTTCTTGGAGAGCGTCAAAGCTGTTAGAAATCTCAACTTGTTAATTTAAAGTTTCTGTTGCTGTTTTGAACTTATCTATATTGAAACGAACTGTTGGCTCTGTGCGGCTTGTTTTCTTAGTTATCGCTAGCCTAGATCTTATTTTTACTATCACGAGAAAATGGTCTGAATTTAAATCCGCTCCCCTATACGATCTTATATCGAGAATGTTTGTATGACGTCTTCTGTCAATTAGAACGTGATCAATCTGATTGTGAGTGTTGCCATCTGGTGATCTCCAAGTGGTCTTATGTATATTTTTATGCTTGAAATATGTGCTTTTGATAACGAGGTTCTTTGAAGCTGCAAAGTTTATTACTCTAGTTCCATTGTCGTTACTGACGTCATGCAAACTTTCTGATCCTATTGTAGGCCTATACATCGGTTCTTTTCCAATTTTCGCGTTGAAATCTCCCAATACTATTTTTGCGTCAAAAGTTGAGAACTTGTCAAAAACCTGCTCGACTGTTTCGTAAAAGAGATCTTCAGTGTCTTCATCTTTGTCCTCGGTGGGGCAGTGCACATTGATTAATACCTGTTTGCTGAAAATACCCTTCAGTACAATGTATGTTAACCGATCGTTAATGAATTGCATGTCCTTAGTTCCCCCATAGTGAAAAGTATAGTTATCCTTAGAAATTGACGCGAAATCGCCCGGCCAGCATGTTTCTTGGAGTGCTATTAAGTCAGTATTGTAATCATTTGCTATCTTAATGAGTTCGCTAAATCCGCCAGTACTTAGGCTACGCGCGTTTAGAGTTCCCACCCTTAGATCTTTAACAGTAGTTTTTTTGTTTTTGCAAATTAGCCATGGTAGTTTCAAGATAATCCGCACGTTAGGATCCTATTCCGATCGTAGGTGAGTCCACTGTCCCAGGAGTGATAACCCCCATACCCCCTAGGTCTAAGTATGGGAGCTTTCCGAGTCTGACAAGGCAACGCGCCTACTGGCATCAGTACCCTATGGCCCTATACAGGCGAATCATTCCACACATCCCTTGCGGGCAGTGTCATCGCTGCGGTGTCCAATGGGCAGCAGGACTTTTCCCTTACAAGATTTTTAGTTTTGGTTCGGGTAGTTTTTCTAGGTGGATACACGCTGCACCTCGGCCTGCCAGGACCCACCCATTGCGTATGAACGTGAATGAGTGGGTCCTCCCAAGCCATGATCATCGTGTTTTCTACCAGTGCTAGGCAGTGCTAGGCCAACATCTTAGGCTGGGCTCACCACACCACGACTGGTTCCTATCGGCTGTCCGCGGCTGCTTATTCTTGTATTCGCAGCTAACCTGAGGGGCTGTTCAGCCTAACGGGCCGTTCCTCTATCCGCAACCCGAGGACGCGCTGCGTAGTGGTGACAGGAACCCACCGAGCAGTCCAGTGAAGTGTTATAATCAATTAATTATTTGTTTGGATTCTTTTCTATATATATATATATATATATATATATATATTAGGGTGGGCCAAAAAAAACTTTTAATTTTGTTTTCCTTAGATACCATGAAAATATGGTCCGAAATGACGAAAAAAGAAATCTGGTGAAGCTTGAGCTCTGAATATTAATATTAAGAGGTGGCGATTTGTGATTTTTGATTTCCCATTTAAATAACACAGGAATTTTTAAAAAAAAATTTTCGATTTTTAATGCGTTTGAACGAATAATTGTCTAGTGAAAACGAAAACTTATTCTTGTAGAGAATTTAATGATCTCCGAAAAAGGTCGGATATGATTTTTTGCCAAGTCGACTCTTTCAAAAGTTATTCGAGGTTAAAGTCCAACTCTAAATCGTAAAAGATCATTTTTACAATAATTTTTTATATTCTATCACAAAATAATAGCTCAAAAACATGAAATATCTTATTTTTCGTAAAACTAATCGAATGTTTTTGGTAAAACAATAACATTTTTACAAAATATCGTGAGAAAAACCAATTTTATGAAACTTAATTAAAAAAAAAATCTGAACTTTACCTGAATAATGACTTGAATACAAAAATTTTGGAAAACGGTTGACCTAAAGGCCATCCCTGCAACTTCCCGCTAATTTCAATCATTGAAAGTTTGCAATTTAGCCGCTGGTTGCGATGTTTTTGAGCTCTTCGAGCTGAAAAATTCAATTTTTGTGTTATTTTGAGCTCTCTGAGCTCAAAAATGAAGATGTTCAATGCTTTTGAGCTCTTTGAGATCAAAAGTCTGATGGAAGTTTAATGAAAAAGTATTTTTTTAATTTTCAATCTGCCATAACTTTTGAATGAGTCGACTTAGCAAAAAATCATATCAGACATTTTTTATAGATCGTTAAATTCTCTACAACAATAAGTTTTTGTTTTCACTAGACAATTATTCTTTCAAACGCAGTAAAAATCGAAAAAAAAATTTTAAAATTCCTGTGTTATTTAAATGGGAAATCAAAAATCACAAATCGCCACCTCTTAATATTAATATTCAGAGCTCAAGCTTCACCAGATTTCTTTTTTTGTCATTTCTGACAATATTTTCATGGTACCTAAGGAAAAAAAATTAAAAGTTTTTTTTGGCCCACCCTAATATATACAATATATATTTATTTATTTATTTTCATCGATGAAACATGTTTTCTTCAAAGCAGGAGTGGAAGGGGGGGGGGGGGTGCTGATATGACGATATTTGCAATTCCAAGTTTTTCTTTTACGCTTTGCAATAAACTTCTTATTATTCTATTATTATTCTATTTTTGTTTTTGCCTCTTGTATAAAATAGCTTTTTTACTTTGTATTAATTTTTTTATGTATTGGGAAAAGAGCAAAAATAATTGACTTAAAACAACAATACCATTCAAAAAATCATTTTTATTGTGGTTGACTTATTATTCGTTCATAAATAAAAAGGCGATGCAAATTTAAAGATTTTAGAAAAAACCGCCAATTTCTAGCACTTATCTAAGAAAAGATAGTTATAAACAATATTAAATTGTTTAAACAACTTTTTTGTTACCTTTAATTAATTACTACCTCACTAAGTGAAAAAAAGGACAGAAAGGTAAAAATTGCCGAAAGACCGCAACTATCAGGCACTTATATAGATGAAGACAGTCATATACAATAATAATTTGTTTAAACAATTATTTTTGCTAAATCTAATTAATTATTGAGTCATGTCTAATGAAAAATAGGCAAACAGTTGAAAATTTCAGAAAAAACCGCAACATTCTACCATTTAAGCAAATAGAATATTATTAACAATGATAATAAATAGTTTAAACAATTATTTTTTTAACTTGAATCCATTATTACTTCACTTCAATTGAAAATTGGACAAAAAACCAGAAATTTCAGAAAAAACCGCATTTTTCTAGCATTATTCAAATATAATATTAATAATAGTAATAACAAATTGTTTAAATAAATAATTTCCTTGACTCTTGTTAATTACTTAACTTATCTTAATTGGAAATTTGACTAGAAGTGAATTTTTATTTAAACTGCAATTTTGTAGCATTTTTCTAAGAGAATATTATTGACATTGATAGTAAATCGTTTAAACAATCACTGCTGTTAAAATTGATGAACTGTCATTTTCCTCTAATTGGAAATTGGACAACAAGTGGGAAATTTTTTAAAAAACCGCGTCTTTCTAAATCCATTCCATGAGAAAATTACTAAAAACAACAATAAATTGTTTGAACAATTTATGTGAACATTTAATCATCAGTACGAAGTGCTCTTTTATCTACCAAAAACAATGTTCATTGAGAAAACCACAACAAATTTATAATTAGCGCGAAAAACTCGCAAAATCCATTTTTTCACTTATGGAGTTTCTTTGGGACCCTATAGAACAGACTTATGGTATTGGTATTCAAAAAGTGATATTTCATTCGTATTCTATGGCTAATTTTGAAAAGAAATGTTGAGTTTCGACTCAATTGAGATAATACTGAGGATTCTGAATATGATTTAACTTCTTTTTTTCTTATGGGAAATACGTGTTAAACTTCATGGGGCTTACGGCACCTATAAATATCATTTTTTTTTACAAATGAAATGGATTTATTTTTGTGTAGATTCGAAGAAATTTCTGGGGTGTCCCCATAAAAATTCAAAAGAAAATTTTTCCAATGCATTTTTGGACCACCTTAATGAACAACCATGGAAATCTTGGTCATGCAATAAGAATATGTTGGATTATAAACTGCAAATATTGTCTTTTCATCCAGTACGGTAGACTGGGCAAGACCCTAGAGTTAACATTCATTGCTCTCTAAAAATTTAATAATTAAAACTTGGAATTCATCCATTTTCTTATTATTATATTCAAACCATATCTTATTATCATATTTCCATAAGTATTAATTATTTTAATTGATACAATCATTTAACTATTTCTCACAAGCTGCATTTCGTCGGGCTCGCCCCTAATGTTGGAAAATAGGATCTTTCTGTGGGTGTTAAAACCGTTTTGACAACTAAAAAATGGGAGTTTCGCTAGCAGGAATGCAACGTTTGCAACATTAATTCAATTTTTCAAGACTTAAGTTGATAGCAACATTTCTCTAATAAGTAGATTACTTCATGCAAAGAAGAATTAAAATGATTAAGGAACAGCAATGCCATTTGCAAAGTCGCGCTTATCCCAGCTGTTGGTCTTGCCCCAGTAGTTCCAGTCTACCCTAATAAGTCGATTCTAGGAGGAAAAATTGACGGATAGTCATCCAATAAAAATGGTAGCCTAGTAGCATCGGAATATTTAACCTAGGATTGAATTTTTAAAAAGGTCCCAAACTTGGCACACGTTTTATTTGTAACCTAAAAATGGTTTAAGATCAAGTTCTAAACATTTTTGAAAATTGAAAGAAATGGGCAAAAATTTAAAGCTTGCTCTACAACAGTATATTATGCGCTTCAAGCACTGTTGTGGCACACCCTTCATTTGTTGTTGTTGAAAATATTTTTTTTTTAGTTATTTTTCCTCAGTTCCACTCACTTTTTCTACTTTCCCTTCCTAATTTCCCCTCACTTCCTTATCCTCATTTCTCCTCATTCCCAGATTATTTTCCCTTATTTTTTTTTTTATTTTTTCCTTATTTTTTCCTTATTTTTCCAATCATTTCTTCTATACATCCTGTCAATTCCAATCACTTCCTATGCTTTCAATCTCTTATTTCTCATCACTGTCTCTACTTCCCCTCAATTGCACTCACTTCCTATACTTTCAATCTCTAATTTCTCCTCACTTCCTCTATTTCCCTCCCTCATTTCTCCTCAATTGCCCTACTTCCTCTCCCATAATATCCCCTTACTTCCCTTCCACCCATTTTCCACTACTTCCCCGTCCCTCATTTTTACTCACTTCCCCACCCTGATTTACCCTCACTTGCCCTCCTGGGATTCCTTAAAACTCTCGATAACCCGCGGATTTTTTAATTGAAATTGGGCGAATGACAGAAGGTCGCAAGTTTTAGAGATTCTCACTGTATTCGATTTTACTTACATTTTTGAGAATATTTAAAAAAATAATAAAAATATTAGTGATGAATTTTATATAAATTGATATGTATCCAGAAATAAAAGAAACAAATGAGGTCAAGAACCTTGAACGCCTTTCCGATAATATCATCAAAGTTCTTTTCAGAATTCGTATCCGTATGGAATTGCAACATATTTGAAGTCACGAAACTCTAGTCACGAGATGTGCGAGAGGACATAACTGAAATTTAACTTATGCAATGTCGTGTGCCATAGTTTAGGGAAATAAATGTATAGGCTACACGTTACGCTTTTTTGTCTTTCGGAAAACTATTCCGGTACCATGGCACCGACGAGACCTGTATTTCTTTCGAGAGATTAAAAAGGGCAAGGCAAGGGGGTGGAAAATTGTTGAACACGCGATCGTCAATCTTGCACTTCCTATTCTTTACCCACAGTAAATAAGTCAAACAACCGTAATTATGCTATTTCTTGATTCACGGCCTCACGCATGACGTCCATTTTTCATCCCACAGTGACAATTATAGGCACCCAATTGGGAACTTGTTGCTAATTTAGGTCAATTTCGTTTTTCACTTTTATAGGGTTTTGTTTCTTCCGACAAAAACCCTTAATCGAGATAAGGCTCGAGACAATGATCGATATAGGTTTCGGAATGAGATTCAAGACGAGGTTCGAGACGTGATTCAAGACGATATTCGAGACGGGATTCAAGACAAGATTCAAGACGAGATTTAAGATAAGATTCAATCCAAGATTCGAGACGAGATTCAAGACGAGATTCAAGACGTGATTCGAGACAAGATTCAAGGCGAGATTCAAGATAAGATTCAAGAAAAGATTCAAGATAAGATTCAAGAGAAGATTCGAGACAAGATTCGAGACAAGATTCAAGACGAGATTCGAGACGAGACTTGAGACGAGATGATATGAATGGTAAAGGATGGGTTGAAAGGAAAATAGCGGAAAGTGATTGGGGGGGGGGGATTCAACGACTTAATGGGCTACGAAACCCTTTTTTGTAGATGCGTTTCGCCTACTTTGGCGAATTTTTTTCATTAACTCAAATCTCAAAATCCTAACTTATGCCCTATGAAACATTTTGATCATTCGACTTGTTAGTGGCCCATAGTGTAAACAGTTCCTATTTTTGATAATTTGCATTATTTGGCATTTTTCTATCGAACTGGTTTCTTTTTAATCCGCTGTCCTAATAATTTCCGACCGAAGAAATAGAAAATACTTCTTTTTTTTTGTAAACCGTACAAAATGACCCATTTCCCTCCGAATAAATCGAACTTTTTTAATATCATCTGTTTTATAGGGTCCCGAAAAAACCCGATAAGTGAAAAATTAGGTTTTGTGAGTTTCTGGCGCTAATAAAATTTTTTTGCCTTTTTTAAAATCAAAATTGTTACTCCTACATAAAATTCTTCTTTCTTCTGATAATTAGATGTTTACATCAATTGTTTACACAATTCATGATTGCTTCTAGCAAATTTCTCTTCGAATAGAGTTAAAAAAATTGCGGTTTTTCCCAATTTATCAACTCATTTCCAATTTTTCAGTTAGAACAAGGCAATAATAAATTAAATTCAACAGCAATAATTATTTTGAGAAATTATTATTATTTATGACTATTTTTCATTAAATGTTTGCTAGAAAGTTGCACTTTTTCGGAAATTTTCAATTTTGATTTGGCTTTTTAGTTATGAAAAAATAATAAATAAGCATTTGAGAGAATTATTTTTCAATCATATTAAATCATCATATTAAATGTACATTTCCCATGAAGTAGTTACGATACGCCTTTTTATTTAAATTACGATTAATATTAATATTTATTATTTATTCCTAACTAAAAAGTCAAAGAAGAGATGAAAATTTCAGAAAAGCCATAAACTTTCTAACATTTCTCTAGGAGAAGATAGGTATTAACAAAAGTAATTTATTTGAACAATAATGTTTGTTAATTTGAATTTATTATTATCTCGTTAAGTAAAAAGTGGACAAAAAGTTAAAAATTTCAGAAAAAAATTGAAACTATAATCTATCATCATTATAGGAGACGAGATTTATAAACAAAAATAATTTGTTTAAACAAATATGTTTTTTTATTCAATTAGTTATTACCTTGCTTTCAGCAAACAATTAGGTTTGTTATATGTAAATAATGATTACCACACTCTAAGTGAAACGTGGACAAAAAACGGAAAATTTTAGAAATAGCAAACTTTCTAACATTATTTTAAGAGAATATAATTATAAATAATGATAAATTGTATAGAGAATTACCTCTTTTGAATTCAATTAATTATTGCTCCTATCTAACTGAAAATTTTTAAATAAGTTAAAATATTTCGAAAAAAACCGCGACTTTCTAACTCTATTCTACGAGGAAATTGCTAAAAACAACAATAAGTTGTTTAAAAAATGTATGTAATCATCAAATTATTAGTAGAATGTAGTCTTTTATGTAATCGATATAATTTTCATTACAGAAACCGCAAAAAAATCAGAATTACCGCCAAAAATTCGCAAAACCCAATTTTTTACTAATGGGGTTTCTATAGCTATTTGTGAAGAGAAATGTGAAGTGTCAACTCGATTCATCTAATATTGACGATTCTGAATAGAATGTACAAAAACGTCTTTTTTATGGGAAATACGTGTTAACTTATTAACGGCCACTCTTGCAGCTGAAAAGCCTCATAAAATGACTATACATTATTCCTGAATTTTTTTCAAAATTTTTATTCAACGGGATCAAGGCTTAGCCGTTGAAGGATTTCAAACTTTATGGGGTTTGCGGAAACTCTAAATATCATGACTTATTTATTTCTCATTATTTAATGATACAAAGAGGGATATTTTGAAAAACTGAAAAGGATATTTTTTTTTAGTAAAACTGAATCGAGATCAGTTTGAGAGAAGCGAAAATAATTGCAACATGCGCGTCCTACTTATTTGCACACCATGTGTCGGTGACTCTTTCTATTTTTGAACTCGTAAATAAATCTCTAGTTCCTCGTTACTCTCACACTGAACCCCTTCTTTTTTCCTATTACTATTTTTTTGCATTAAATCGTCTCGGTTTTTTTATATGAACGGTTTTTCATTAAGGTATTCGAAAAACGAATTTTTTATTTCTATTTTCATTCTTTTTAATTCTCTCGAAAATAGAATTCAATATTAATTTCTATTAAGTAAATGATACTTACAGGAACATAAAATTCATTAAAATAAATATAAATAAATATTGAAGTACTTTTGAAAGATCAAATCATTTACATAGGTACTTAGAGGTGATGAATTTTACGATTTCAAATTTAAAAAATATTTTCTATCTCTTGAAACATGTTTATCTTTCTATTAAACGCTTTTCATAGAAACTAGAAATTCTATCAAACAAAAATTCAACTAAAAATCTAACGTTGCTATTGCTGTTTATGGTATGCTATTGCTAGTGATTATTTGATGTTTTCATTTAAGATATGTTATTGCTATTGATGATATGATATTGTCATTTATGATATGATTTTACCATTGATGATATGATGTTACCATTGATGATATGTCATTGCTATTGATGATTTGATATTGCCATTGGTCATATGATGTTGCGACTGATGATATGTCATTGCTATTGACGATATGATATTGCCATTGGTGATATGATGTCGCCATTGATGATATGTCATTGCTATTGATAATATGATATTGCCACTGGTGATATGATGTTCAAATTGATGATATGTCACTGCTATTGATGATATGATATTGCTATTGATGATATATTACTGCTATTTATTATATGATATTGATAATGATGCTATGATATTGTTTTCTATCAGAAAGCAAAATAGTCTAGCATCCCAGTTATTGCTATGCATTCCTATACACTTTTTTCATAGGAATCAAATCAAATCTGTCAAAAGTATTCGGAAAATCTTAATTTTTGCTATCAACATTTCCTTATAGAAACTGTATTAAATCTTAACCACGCAATATTAGTATCTAATCCTATGTTTCTAAATATCTAAATCTCGAAAATTTCTATCAAATTCTACACATTGAAAAATCTTATACTTTTCTATCAACAGTTTTTTATTGAAACTCTGTCAAATCTTATTGGCACCAGACTTGCATTAAATCCTTTTTTCCAGAACCTGCAAAATTTCTGTCGGATTCTATTCCTCGAAAAATCTTATACTTTTCTAATAAGATATTTTTATGAAAACAATATCAAATCTTATGAAGTGATAAAATATGGATAAACAAACATAAGATTTCTCGACGGAAAGATTCAGATAAAATCTTCAAAAATTTTGGAATATAGGATTTGATGCAAGTCCTGTGCCGCTATAAGATTTTACAGAATTTTGAAGATAATCTCTTGACTGAAAAGTATAAGATTTCTCGATGGATATAATTTTATAGAAATTTCCGAAACTGTGGAAGATAGGATATGATACAAGTTCTTTGTGGGTAAGATTTGATAGAGACATAATGAAAATATGATAATAGAAAAGAATAAGATTTCTGCATTCATAGATTTTGATTGAATTTTTCCTAAATGTACATAATTTCTTCAATATCGTGTTTTGTTTAGATAGAGAATCTATGAAATCTTATAATTTTCTATACTTCTTTTAGAAGGGATACAACGTTCTTTAAGCCGATGCTTCTATGGTAAAAAATATATTATACAATAAATACCAATTCTTATCAATGTAATTAATTGAAAACTATTTTGAGACTAGAACCAACCAATAATTTGTATGAATTTTCAAATTTGATTACTAGAAA
Source organism: Andricus quercusramuli (assembly GCA_932178445.1). Classification (NCBI taxonomy): domain Eukaryota; kingdom Metazoa; phylum Arthropoda; class Insecta; order Hymenoptera; family Cynipidae; genus Andricus; species Andricus quercusramuli. The sequence continues at coordinate 3,935 of CAKNXH010001844.1, read as the reverse complement.
TGCGTAGAATTTTATATAAAAATGTAAGTGGCATGGTGAAAAGAAGAATATTGCATAACGCTATAAGATCATAATCAAAGACGATGACATTCAATATCTAGTAATTATCATTGCTCACATTATTTCCAGCTAAGCTGACCTTAAAATTCTAGGAATTGTGAGTTTGAAAATTTTTTCTATTATTTTAATTTTAATAATTTTTATATTTAAAAAAATCAGAAATACATGTACAAGGTATTTATCACTCTTTCTGGACATATTTGTTACATGAATGTATCAAATAATTTTAATAATGTTATTGATTATTTTTGAGATTCAAAAGTTGCCACAAACGTGGGTAATTTTTTATGTTCTATCGAAAATTTGAGCACGTTTTTAAATCTTGACCCTGTCATATGAACAATTTCACTTTATAACTCGAAATATTTTCCAAAATTATAGGAAGAGAAAGAAAAACAAAAAATCCGAGATGTAGAGGATATTAAAATCAGTTCTTGTATGTTCGAAGAGCTGCAATATCAAAATAAGTTAGGAAACTTTTTATTTCAAAAGTTTTAAAGAAAATTCTCCCATTATTTTCAGATTTTTTCAATTGAATTCGAGGAGAAAAAATCCCTCTTTCAGATATCTACATAAATCTAAAAAAAACTCTTTGGCTACTGAAAAATGTAATCAAATATTTGTGAGCTGAAACTTTCTAGTTTTCAAAAAACTATACAATTTGAGAAGACCTTATCGCTAATATGCTAAATATTTGATTTCCAACAATTAAAATATTTATTTAAAAACAGAGTCGAATTTAGGTTGCAGTTCGCCCTATAGTTCACCCTTAAATTGGCCGCCTCTTCCAGCACTTCTGAGCCCCAAAAATTACCTTTAGGTATCAATTTCCCTTTTCCAAAAAAAAGTTTCCATAGCCATAGCCTTTTTGGCCTTTCGGGTCAATTCAAATATTTGAAATGTGAATTTAAATGATTATCAAGTTTATAAAGAATGTATTTTTCATAGCGAAGCTAAAATCACAAATCTATAAGCATTTTTAAAAATTTTACCTTTTACATGGTCAAGGAGATATGCTTGGATTCTATGTTATGTTTCTTGAACTTAACGCATATCCTTTTTCCCTTGATTTTTATTATTCAATATATTATTTAGATAACCTGACATTTCTCATAAACCTCAAGTTTGCAGAGTTTTTTATTTTAGGTCAGAAGATATTTCTAGAATCCTAACTCCTTATTATTTCATAAATTGTTTCGAAAGAATGGGCCTCGACTGAATATAAAAAAGTCATTTTATGTTCGCATATTAGGATCAAGGTTCATTCGGACTCCAGGCTATTCAGAATTTCCAGATGATGTGATCCTCGTAACGTCTTTCAGATTTTTTATTTCCGAGTATAAAACAGAATTAAAAAGTGAGTCAGATGACATCATAAAAGAAACTTTACATCATTAATGACAGTATCTCACGAATGATTAATTATCTTCTATAAATACCTGCATGTTCTACAAATGATTTATGGATTTTGAGAAACTAACATATCTTAATTAACGATTGTGATTTCAAATGTTGAAGATCCATCGTCAAAAAATGTAGACTAATAATATTAAAACTCTATGTTAGAGGGTCCAAAGTTTTGAGTTTTTAATTGAGCTATAAAATGCTGAAAGTGTCTCACTTTTTTATGAAAAATTGAGTTTCGTGTGGAAAACACTTTTCTATGCTTATATAAAAGTATTCAGTTTGAAAAAATGAAGCTTTACAAGTTTTCACGTATAATTTAATTAATCAAAAGTTGTAGAATATTCAGAAAATTTTGGTTTTCAAGTTTATAACAACAGGGATGCAGAGTATTTAATTCTTTTTCTGAATTCAACCACAATATAGCCCTTCAAAAAATCTATATCTGATAGATTTTTTGACATATTGGTCCTTAAAATAGGTCTTGAAATAGACGATCTCAAATAAAATGTTGGATAAAAATGGACTTTTTACCAAAATTCTACAGCAAGAAGTGATATACTGCACTGTTAACCAAAGGCTATCCAAATATTAGCTTTATCTCCTGTTCATTTTCCTTTGACCCATCAGCCTCAAACGAATCATCATTTTTGCGATTCTATTTTTATTTCTGGCTAAAATTAAATTTGAAACAAACTAACCAAGGTTAAAAATTACTCACAGTATTATAACTTTTCAAATGTAAAAAATTTGCATATTTCATTTTTTAATCGACATTTATTTAATAAAAATTCATTTTTTGCAATTATATTTTATTTTGAAGATGTTACGACTAGAATTATAAATAACTCATGTATTCAAAGCTGATAACTATGTGGGCTGATCTATGATTATGAGTTCGCTAAGGTTGAGATATTCAGAATATTTAAAGTCAACAATATCGGCACATTTATGAATAAAAGCAGATACGTGCAAATTCACTCTCATTTATCATTGTTAAACTAATACGATTCTCAAGTAGACTCTAATTGACCAGAAGCCAATTTCTATTTTCTGTTCGATGATTTTTTTTAAATGTTTCCTTATACGGAGAATATATATTTTTTTAAATATTTAATCAGAGGGGTCAATTACTCCTACAATCTGGTGTACAGAAAAATATTATAGGAAATTCAGTCTAGGTTTATGGTAATTTCCCTATAATTTATTATTTATAATTTTTTCAGGATTCTATAAGAATCATTATAGAAAATCATTAGAAGAAAATAAATATAGAAATAAATAATCCTAAAATATTGAAAGACTAGTTAAAAATAGGTAAAATGAAAATTCATTATTTACAGATTTCAAGGAATTTCACAGAATTACAAAAGAGTTGAAAGATTTCAAACACTTGCATGGACTTCAAGGACTTTCCAGAATTTCATTAACATTTTTAGGGGGTTCTAAAAAATTCAACGAATCCTAACGTATTTCTTGGGTTTTCAACAAATTACAAAATATTTCCAAAGACTTCAAAGGAATGTTGTGAGATTTTGAAACATTTCAAGGTATTTCAGAGGATTTCAAAGCTTTTCAAATATTGGAGGGGACTTTAAGGGATTCCAAAAGATTTCAAGAGATTTCAAAATTTCTAAGAATTTTCGAAGAATTTTGTAGGATTTCCAAAGATTTCAAGGGAATTCGAGAGATTTTTATGGAAGAAATTAAATTAAGTTTCAAACATTTTTTTGAGATTTCGGAGATTTCAAGGAATGTCAAGGTATTTCAGGAAATTTCACAAGACTTGAAAAATTGTATTGAATCTCCAAGAATTTCAAGGAAGTTTAAAAATTTTTAGGGATTTTAATTTTTTCTAGATAACTTTAAAAAAATACATTTAATTTGATTTATGTTGAACTAACTTTCAATAATTTCTACTTATTTTGAAGGATTTTTAAAACTTTTGAAAATTTTAAAGGATTTTAACAAATTTCAAGAGAACTTTAGGGAATAAATTAAATTTTATTTTCAGGAAATTATACGGATTCTAACAATTTTGCGTGACTTCAAAGAATTTTGTAGGATTCCCAAATATTTAAACGAGTTTCAAAGAATTTGATAAGACTTAAGGGATTTCATAGGACCTCCAATTATTTTAAAGATTTTAAGCGATTTAAAAAAATGCATGGTATTTCAACTGGTTTCTAGAGAACTTCAGGAAATAAATTTAATTTATTTTTAAAAGATTTAAAATTATTCCTGCAGATTTTTATCTATACTGTAAGAAATTTTTCGGGGATTTTCCCGAAAATGTTCGGGAAGCTAATAACCCTAACAGTTTGGAAGTTTTCCCTAACATTTCTTAGGAAAAGTTTCGGAAAATATTGGGATTTTCATTTTATTATTTATTCAACAACAGTATACAGGGTGTTTTTTTTAACTTGAGACAACGAAATATCTCAAAAAATACGCATCCTACGGAAAAAATG